>JAFIRS010000048.1:1200000-1599855 GCA_018342105.1 Gonioctena quinquepunctata
TTTCATTTGCCCTAATTCCGCAAGCATCCGTCCTCTACTCATTGTTTATAATCTAAAACAATAAATTCACTATAGTAGGACACTTTGTATATAGAAAACAAATTCACTTACCAACACGAGTTTACTCGATCACAAAAAATAATAAACTACGTTAGGTCTGCAAAGGGTCAACAAGTATCTGATACCTAATATCAATTCACACTAAATATTGCACATGCCGATGCATATTCAAGAAGAGCTGTCCAAAGATAAGCTAGAAGTGGGGGTAGCATTATATGTGATTCACTGTTCATAGAATGTGCGTTTTATTAGCAGGCGTGAGAAAAACGCTCATAGCGCGAGTGATGCTGGGTTAAATCCATCCTCCGCTGGCTCGTTCCCCCACTACCGCTACTCGTCTCTGCTTCGAGCGCACCTTCAAGAATTTGGAGCAACTTTCAGTGACATTTTCAACACATTTCCCACTTCTCAGGTGAAAATCCAAAATATACAAAGTGTAGATATTGATCTCTACTTCCAGATGCCGTTCACAGAATTCGAATACGACGATTTCCCTTAAATCGGCGCATTTTGCAAGCTAAGCCCTTAAATTATTTATAACGCGATTGTGCAAAAACTACAGATGAATGAAATTTATTGAATAATAGGAAATCCTAATACACAAACAGCTTGTATGTACAAATCAATTAAATTATAAAGGTGTAGTAAATTATATGACAAATACACAAAAAAAACCAAAACAACAAAAAATAAGAAAAAAAAGTAAGTGGGTTATAAAATATATAGAATTACTAGCTGACCTGACAGACGTTGTCCTGTCCAAATTTTTATGTTCCCTAAAATGTTTTTCCCGAAAACTCTCGTCCGCGTAGAATTTTTTTTTTCTATGTTTTCCTTTGTGTTGTTCCATCTAGACTATGCTTTTGACTCCTTCCGCTTCCTGTTGTCCCGTTATCCCGTTTTCCTGTTATCCCGTTTTTTCTTTATCCCGTTATCCCCTTCTCCTGTCATCCCATTATCCCGTTTTTTTGTTATCCCGTTATTCCCGTTCCATTTTCCTGTTATCCCGTTTTTTTTTCTCTCGTTATCCCCTTATCCTGTCATCCCGTTATCCCGTTTTTTCGTTATCCCGTTATTCCCGTTTTCCTGTTATCCCATTTTTTCATCATCCTGTTATCCCATTTTTCATCATCCCGTTATCCCGTTTTCCCCTAATCCCCTTATCCTGTCATCCCGTTTTCCCGTTTTTTCGTTATCCCGTTATTCCCGTTTTCCTGTTATCCCGTTTTTTTTTCCCGTTATCCCGTTTTTATTATTATTATATTCGATTGCCATCTTGCAACCCTATTGCGGATCTGTGGATAAAATAAAATAAAAATCGCGATTGAAAAATAGGGGTTGATCGTAGAAGGGTGAATATTTAGGGTATGTATTTTTGAATGCTGTATCATAAAAAAATAAAAACAACAAATTTTATCTAAAAAATAAAATAAAAAATTTAGGGATTCGCAGACCTAACCGATATGCACACAAAATTTCATGAGAATCGGTCGAGCCATTTCGGAGGAGTTTAATTACAAACACCGTTTCACGAGAATTTTATATACATATTAGATAAAATTAGAAAAGACATAAAATACACTTCAGTTGACAGTGTGACAAATGTGTTTTATCATAACATGTAGCTATACGGTATATGTAATACATTTTACAAATGTAACCAAGAAGCCAATTAATATTCATCTTCTAATATGCATAATTAGATTCCTCTTAAACTCCACAATCGTTTTAGAATGCTTAATAATTACAGGTAATTCATTATATTCCTTTAAGCTCTTATTGTATTACCTATATTGACTCGTGGTAGGTAAAAATTGTTTTTATTTCTCGTATGATAGTCATGGACTTGACTGTTGAATTTGAGGAATTTATTGAGGTAGGTAGGTACCATGTTGTGAGTCATTTTGAAAATGTAAATCATAGCATTCAGATAAAATCTGTCACAAACTGGTAGCCACTGCAGCGTATCAAGCATAAGGGATGTGTTAGTAAACTGTTACATCTTAGTATTATCCTCATTCCCCTGTTTTGAAGCCTTTGTAAGCATTTATTTTGTTTAAAGCAAATGCATACAACAAACTTGCACAGTAGTCGAAGTGTGGCTATATAATTGTATTAAATACGGTGATTTTAGAAAAGCTTTTGAGAGATTTTGGGAAATTCTACTGAGGAAAAATAGTTTCTTACATATTTTCTTACAGATGTATGAGAAATGAGAATCGAATGACAGAATGTTGTCAATCATTTACAAATTATATGTTTTCATTGTCGATGTTAAGTTGTTGATATTAATATTAGAATATCTAAAAGACGTTGTCAAAATCATTGCTTTGGTTTTGGTAGTATTGAGCTTAAGCCTATTGTTATTTGAGTACTCACTAATCATTGACAATGATTTATTCATTTTTTCTATAGCCTGACTCAAATTATTACTTGATACCGAAAGAAATGTATCAACCGCAAATCTGCAAGTTAATAAAGTCACAATCATGATGGAAATTGATGTCATTAATATATAATTAAAAAAAAAGTGGGCCCAGAACACTGCCTTGAGGAACACCAACATTATTTATTAGTGATTCAGAAAACGTATCACCTACCTTTGTTATTTGGTTTAAATCAGATAAGTAGTTTCTAAGCCACTCCAGTACTGTTCCAACAATTCCATAACTCAGTAAAGTAGTCTCAAAGGCACCTTTAAGATCTAAAAATACTGATACAACATATTCTCCTCTATCAATGGCTTGTTTCCAATTTGTAATTGTTAATTGCAATGCAGATTCACAGGAGTGGTTGGTTCTAAATCCAGATTGATTCAACATAAGTATATTATTATCGGACAGAAACCATCTTGCGCACAGTTGAACTACATGTTATTATCTATCATTTTCTCCAAGATTGTTTGTCCATTTTTAAAAATTATGATTTTTTTACAAATGGTCTCTTTTTAGAGGTTTTCCCGGATTTTCTCAGTGAAAAGTGCACCGATCCGGTCGCACAAAAAAACATTTTGTAGGTTTTTGAGTGTGAAACGATTCCTCCAATACTTTTTAAGATATTTGTAAAAAACCAAAAAAGTGGTAATTTTTTACACTAATTCTTGTTAAAAAAAACCCACAAAGCGATTTTGCTGGGGCCGACACCGGGTTTTCATAATAATAATAGTATTCTTTATTTCATTAAAACATTGTTAATACAGGTATCACATTGTTTACAGAAATAGTGTCTGACTATGAAAATGAAAAATTGACATGCACATTGTTCACATTGAGTAAAATTCGTTCAGAGAATAGAGCGACTTTCCTACTAATAATGACTTCAGCTCGTTTTTGAACTTTTGAAATGACCTTATGTCCTTTATATGTAAGGGTAGATTATTAAAAACTTTACATCCATTATAGAAAAGGCTCTTCTGGTATAATATTGTAACATGTTGGCTTGGAAGTAATACATTTTTATGTCGGGTATCATATTGATGGTTTTGACGAGTTATGTCGAAGGCAGATTTATTCTTGAAAACAAAACAGGCTATCTCTAAGATGTAAGTGTCAAGATGTTTAACTCTTTAAAATGTCCCCTACAGCTATCATCGTAACTTAAATTGGCCAAGGTACGTATAGCCTTTTTTTTAAGGATAAAAACACTTGCAACATCGACAGCCTGACCCCAATGTACTATGGAATATCTAATATGAGTGAGAATTGTTGCAAAATATAGTTGACGTAATATAGATTTGCATTGTCTTGAAGTAACTTTCAGAGCATATACCGTCCTAGCCAATTTGATGCAAAGATATTCAATATGCTTCGACCAATTGAGATTGCAATCAATGGTACGCCCTAGCATTTTACTGTGTTTTTGATATTCGAGGGTCTTGTTTGCATTTGAAGAAATTGTTTTATTACTAATTATTGACTTATTGAATAAAGTGCACACAGTTTTGTCTTCGTTGAACCATAGCTTGTTTTTTTTACCCAGACGTCTACTTCAGTATATATTTTTTTAGTTTGGAGAACACATTCATCATAGTTATCGGGTGTGAACAAGATATTAGTATCAGCATATGATGCTATAGAACAACACATGTTGTTGCTCCTGACGAAGAGGAGTAGGTCATTTATGAAGACAATGAACAAAGTAGGACCCAATATGGATCCTTGCGGAACTCCGCTCGTAACGGCTGCGAGATCTGGGACATTGGTCTCAATGCTGACTTTTTGAAAACGATCAGTGAGATAAGAACTGAACCAGTTCTGGGCAATACCTCTATTTCCGTACCTTGATAGTTTGTGTAAAGAATTTGGTGATTGACACACTCAAAAGCCTTGGAGAAGTCTATGAAAAGACCAAGAACCACCCTTGACCTATAAACTTGTTCAGGGCAGCTTCAGTGCTTTTATTTTTAGTAACCACCCTTGACCTATAAACTTGTTCAGGGCAGCTTCAGTGCTTTTATTGTTAGTAAAACCATGTTGGTCCGATGAAAGTATTGAATTTTTATTCAAGAACGACAGCAGTTGTTCACTCGCAGCAGTTTCAAATATTTTCGATATGCTGGTGTATAGTGTGATTGCTCTGTAATTCATTATATTTGATGGATCACCTTTTTTGAAAAGTGGTATGATCTTCGATATTTTCATCCCACTCGGAAAAATACCTTGTTCTAAAGACATATTGATTAGGAATGTTAATGGTTTGATTATACATTGAGCAATTTGTTTAAGGAGAATATTAGACATTTCGTCATTCCCAGATGATTTGGAGTTTTTTAATTTTTTTATGATATTTAGAACCTCTTCCTCAGAGATTAGACGGAAAAACATAGTATTGAGGGTAGTGTGGGAGTTAGTGAATTAACAAATTCTTCATCTATATTTGTCGGTAGATTTATAGTTAGTTGATTCACTGCAGAAGTAATATATTCATTAAAACTATTCGCACATTCCGTTGTATTCAGTATTCTCCCGTTATAAACAATTTCGGGTATTTTCTTAGGTTTTTATTTCCCTAGCGTGTTATCGACAATATTCCACATCGTTTTATTTTTATTTGAAAAATCAGGTATGAGCTGATTTTTCGCATTTGTTTTTTGCCTCGGAGAGCATTGCTTTATATTTATTATTTGCTTCCATAAAGGTTCCCTTGAATTCCGGATAATACCTACTTAAGTCTACGTAAAGAGAGACTCGGTTTTTAGCATCTAATAACTCTGGGGTCATGGTGGGAACACATATTTTGGTATGTGCTTTTTTGACCTTTTTCTTAGTGGAAAACAGCTTTCAAATTGCCATGATAGTATTTGAAGAAAAAGATTAAAAGCCTCATTGCATCTACGAACTATCTTTCAAAAGGTTATTTGCGTCTTTATTTAAGTGTGAGAATAGCCTCCATTTTTTCTCTATTGGTTGGCTTATTACTACAAGGTAATCCATAAGGAATATAATTCAGATTTTGGAAGCACAAACTGGGCGATAAAAATTCTAATCGAGCATTAGAACCATCTTAATTCAATTCTAAAGCATCGAGTAGCCATCAATGAAGAACAGTAACAAAAAAAAAAAAATACATTCCAAATCAAAATGGCAGCTTAGCGATTAACAATTCACACCATTTTTTATGTTTATGAACATTTTCGGTTTATCTCCAAGTTATGTTAACCAGTAGTTAGAACGTCTTCATGCATATGTGGTGAGGAGTTAGCTTTATGAACACACTGTATATAAAGGAATATGTTTTGTATACACAATATGTAAATACTGAATTGCTGGCTTCTATTTTAGTTACAACTGTGATACCTTCTAATACACCTGTGACGATGTTAGCTTCGGAAATAATTACTGGTAGTATGTAAACAGTAAACATAATATTGAAATAGTTTAATTTCCTAAGGTCAGTTGTATTGTCATTCGAGTAAATAGATATACGCCTTACTTTTCATTCTAGCTGCAAACATTCCTTTTATCCGTTCCTTTGTTTTTTCGACCGCGGTTGGATTAGATGTTATATACTCTAGTCAACATGTGCCTTTTAGCTCAAAATTTTTTATTCGCCTCGGAAAATTATGATCGAGGTGTCATTCGATTCGTCATCGCATCTAGAAACTTTTTGAAAAATTTGGAGTGGCGCTTGCAAAAATTACAAAAGTTATAAACAATTAAGTAAAAAAAAAGGGGTTTGGTTTTTTGCGAATATCTCAAAAAAAATTCAAAATTTTTGAAATTTGGAAAAAAATCCAGAAAGAAGAAGAAATTTCCTAAAAAAAAGTTCGATCTCTCGGAAATCTAGGACCAATATTTATAATTTTTCTAGAGGGTTGAAAATATGGCCGAAAACGGGAACTCTCGCTTGCGTAAGCTCCGCCCACTTCGGACCTTTGATAAAAAAATATTATTTAAACTTATTAAATATGAAAATTAAGAACTTAAAGAATTCAGGCACCTACAGAATAGATCAATGAACAATAATCCGCCGATTAAAAATTTTTATCGCGATTTTTCAATTAGTTATCACTTAATTAATTAACAATTTTTTGTAGCACGAACATCAACATTGAAAGTTCGATAATTGTTAAACTATAAATCTGGGATGTTTTTCCTTTCATGGAGCTATTTTACAAAGGCTATAGAATAGATTCCCGTTGGAAAAATGAAAAAATTGTTAATTTTAATTTTAATAAAATTTACTATAAAAATTATAATCGTTATAAAAAATTTTTAATTTAATATTTTTATCCCTATTGTTTAAAAAATTTTTTAAAAATGCGTTGTTTATAAGATAATCAAAAATTTTTTTTGTTAACATAATCTTCTATAAAAATTATGATTTAACAAAAAAAATCGTTTCTTAAAAAAAATATTCATTGCTTAAAAACGCATTTGTTCATTAACTATTTTTTTTACCACTTGTTATGAAAATTAAGGAACTATTTTTTTCTAAATCATTTTCTCTTCTCTTCCTTCTGATTTTTTTTTTTTTTAAATTTAATTCAATAAAATTTGTTATAAACAATTAATTTTTTATTTATATTTTTTTTTTGCTCTAAAAAATAAATAAAAAACAGCCCAGTATCAGTTTTGGAAAAAAATGGTTTTTCGATTTTTTATTTAATTTTAAGTATTCTCGTATATTCAAATTTACCTTTCGCGCCTGGTTTCCTTTATTTATTATTAATATTACTTATAAACTATTGCAGATACAACAAATTCATCTCGACTTTTTTTTCCTAAGTTAGCTACTCAACAAATTTATAACTAAACAAGCTCTAACTTAATTATTTATATAATTTTTTTGAATTATTTATAAAAATTAAAGGAAACATTTTTTTTTGCTTTTAAAATCAAAATATCTCATTAACTATAGCAGATACGACAAAAGTTACTATATCTTTTTCATTCTGCATTAGTTAATGAACAAATTGAGGCCGTAACTTTATAATCTTAGAAATTATGAATAAAGGTGTCAGAATAAAAAAAAATTTTTTTCGATTTATCAGTCCTATTTTTCTAAGAGCTGAAAATAATCGAAATATAATTTTAAATTTCTTTATTTTATTGAATTATAACATTTTTACACCGATAAATATAATTTTTTTTTATTTTTTCGTCATTGTTGGATTTGTTTTTGCACGTTTCTGAGGTGGTGGTTCGTCATTCTCAGTTTCTTCGGTAATTTCTTCATTTCCTGCTTGTGATGTAGTACTTGTTTCTCCTTCTCGTTCTTGGTTTAAATTTTCGACAAACAAGTGGTAAAAAAAAATAGTTCATGAACAAATGTGTTTTTAAGCAATAAATTTTTTTTTTAAGAAACGAATTTTTTTTAAATCATAATTTTCATCAAAGATCTTGTTAACAAAAAAAAATTTTGATTATCTTATAAACAACGCATTTGTTTATAACAATTTTTTAAACAATATGGGATAAAAATTATTAAAAATCATTTTCAAGTAGCTTATGATCATAAGAAAACGGACCAATAGCAATATTATAAAAAAAATATTTTTTTTCAATGAATCGAGGTTGATAATTTTTAACTTAAGTAAATTGTTAATAACAAAGTAAAATTAACAATTTTTTCATTTTTCCAACGGGAATCTATTCTATAGCCTTTGTTAAATAGCTCCATGGAAGGAAAAACATCCCAGATTTATAGTTTAACAATTATCGCACTTTCAATGTTGATGTTCGTGCTACAAAAAATTGTTAATTAATTAATGGATAACTAATTGAAAAATCGCGATAAACATTTTTGATCGGCGGATTATTGTTCATTGATCTATTCTGTAGGTGCCTGAATTTTTTAAGTTCTAAATTTTCATATTCAATAAGTTTAAATAATATTTTTTTATTAAAGGTCCGAAGTGGGCGGAGCTTACGCAAGCGAGAGTTCCCGTTTTCGGCCGTATTTTCAACCCTCTAGAAAAATTATAAATATTGGTCCTAGAGTTCCGAAAGATGGGACTTTTTTTTAGGAAATTTCTTCTTCTTTCTTTCTTTCAAATTTCAAAAATTTTGATTTACCCCCTTTTTTTTAATAAATTGTTTATAACTTTTGTAATTTTTGCAAGCGCCACTCCAAATTTTTCAAAAAGTTTCTAGATGCGATGACGAATCGAATGACACCTCGATCATAATTATCCGAGGCGAATAAAAAATTTTGAGCTAAAAGGCACATGTTGACTAGAGTAATAAGACTATCACTGAATAGTCTTTCTTTAATCACATCCACCTCATGTTCGTTCTTATAAAACTCCACATCAGTCATTTTAACTTTCCGACTAAAATTACATTTTGATAGAAATTGAGTACAGTACACCAGTTAAAGAGCTCAAATTCGAATGAAATGTCCGAATGGGTTTCTTGATACCAAATCCATTCTGACATGTTTTCATATTTCTCCAATCTTTCACGGAAAAAAGTGGTACCTCCCATCAAATTACAAGAAAATGTTTTTTTTTAAAGCTTCAAAAATGTCCTTCAAAATATAATATAAAAGTGCTTTGTCAACACTCCGAAAAAACAAATAAAAAATACGCGTTTGGCAGTTTCCTTTGTTATATTATATAATACAGGGTATAGCTGCTTCCCTATTTGAGATAGGAAAAAATGTCTCAAATAAAAGTTGTAGAGAGAAATTAAAGCTAGTACCAACATACAGGCAGTCCCATAAATGTGTGACTTATCAAAGTTATGTTTTTTAAATGAAACACCATATACATTTTCACTCGATTGATTTCCTTTGGAAGAGTGTTTCTCAAAAATATAAGGTTGTATGGGTTTATACCAGGTGGTTCGAAAGATTTACGTCACAAAATGGGTTCTCAAAATTAATAATTTGGAATGAGAAAATTTTTCCACCAAATTTCCTCAAAAAAGATGTATTTCCATTTCCCATTCATAAATGGCTCTTTTCCCATACAGGGGCAACCAAAACTTTTTTCAATGGAACACCCTGTAAATAAAACCATACCAGAATAGTCCACACTATGAGCTTGCAAAAAATGTAGGGTTTGCCTACTTGATTTCCATCAGAAATGTATCTAATTCTTGAGGAAAGTATGAAAAAGTCATCATAATAGCAATAACGATTTTTTTTATTGAATGCTGGACAAAAGTGTAGTGTGGATGTACTGATGAGTAGACGTATACTGTGAATCGTCTCATTACACAATATTTAATGGGTAATAAAAACTCGTAAATTTTCAAAAGTCGTTTGACAGGATACCAAGTACTAAGTGAATATACCTGCAATACTTTTATCATCAAAGTTCAACGTTGTTACGTGAAAATCATCAACAAAGCCTCCCAAGAAAGGCGAACAAAACGAAGCAAACCGAGCAGCCGACATGACGATAAAACAATTGTGTCAAGATAAAGAATTCATAAAAACTCTCGTCGACACTGTATCAGCTGGAATTCTGACCGCCCTAGAAGAAAAACTCAGCTTGTTCGATAAAAAACTGGACGACC
The DNA here is from genome assembly GCA_018342105.1 of Gonioctena quinquepunctata. Classification (NCBI taxonomy): domain Eukaryota; kingdom Metazoa; phylum Arthropoda; class Insecta; order Coleoptera; family Chrysomelidae; genus Gonioctena; species Gonioctena quinquepunctata. The sequence goes on from JAFIRS010000048.1 coordinate 1,210,026, forward strand.
TAAAAACCGGATGGCTGACTATGAAACATCCCCATGAAAACCAGATAAAAAACGATAGAAGCCAGATTCTTGAACTTTTATAGAAAATCAGACTGAAAAAATTGAAAATAAGAAAAAAAATTATTTTATTTAAAAAAAAGCGTGGGGTGTATGGTATCGCCTCGGCCAACAATTACCTGTGATCTGAGACATTTCTTACTTTACTGCCCTACGTGTGTAATGTACTATATAATTATTGATACCATGCACCCCACGCTTTTTTTTAAATAAAATAAATATTTTTTTCTTATTTTAAATTTTTTTAGTCTGGTTTTCTATAAAAGCGTGTTTTTTAGTTTTTTTAAACTATTATTTATTTCTTACTTTTTAGTGTGGTTTATTTATAAAAGCGTGTTTTTATTTTTTTTTAAACTATTACTTTCATTATTTTTTTGCAAATTAAAAAATGGAATAATCTTATCAAATTAGGTAATCATAATCTCCGACCCCAAAAACCCCCACATAACAATTTTGAATAGAATCAGACCATAATCACAGAACTCGGCCGCCATTTTGAAGCCGCCATCTTGGATTTTTCAATTTTTACAGGAAAATCATAATATTCTCCACCAGCTTTTTCGTTTTATTTATCCTCTTGCCATCCTATACATTCCTAACATGCGGCAGCAACGATACGCGTCCGCTCACGGTTCATCTTTTCGTGCAATTAAACCAAATTATTTAAATTTTTACCGTCAACACTGCCGTCCTAAACAGACTACAACCGCTGCGTGTCCACGTCTGAAATCGCGATCCTACATGCGCCGTGGGAATGGCTGACACATTTCGTTGCACCAAACTTGACACTCAACCCTCAATCCAGGATTGCCACTCCACGCGCCGTTGGAAACTGGCTTAAGAGAGATTAATGAAATCAAGCGTCGCGAAAATAACATACTTCTATTTGGTATACCAGAGAATACAACTGACACGCATGATTTTGTGAGTGAAGCGCTAAGTACCGTCATTCCTGGGATAAACGTTATTAGCTCTGAGATCCAACGACTGGGAAAGGCAACACCGAACAAGGCTAGGCCAATCAAGATCAATCTTTGGAATAATGGACATATACCAACTCTCATGAAAAATATTCGGAAAATTCAGTCCCATTCCAAATTCAAAGATGTTTATGTCAGACCAGATCAAACCCAGAAACAGAAAGAACATTTTTCTAAGCTACACCAAGAACTGAGCGATCGCAGAGCCAGAGGGCAAAATGATATTGCCATCAAATATAAAAATGGTCTACCCCAAATAGTCCAAAAAACCAATAAACTCATCCAACTCGATCAATATTGGTCCATATACAGGTTTTATTAGACTAAAGTATCAAAATTGTAGGGGTCTCAATTCAAAAATCCGCATGTCTTAGCAGATGGTAGTGAGGTTATTGGTATCACTGAAACTTGGCTACAAAGTGGAGTTCTTGATAACGAACTATTCCCGGACTTCTCAGTTTACCGCAAAGACAGGAGCTACGGAAATCGTGGAGGAGTGGTATTATTGGCGATCGATAATAACTACTTCAATTCTGAGTTGTGCGATTTACAAGATTCTATAGATAAAATTGTGTGAAAATATCAGGTAATAACGATATCTCAGTATAAATTATAATTGCATACATTCCACCTAATCTTCCAATAACTGATTATGATCAGTTCTATGTAAACATAGAAAACTTCTCAGAAATTGATAAAACTGTGACTAATATCCCTGAGCTCGTTGGCTACTACGATAGTGGAAATCAGAACAACCATATCAATCGTTTCAATAACTTCCAGGACTTCTGTAACCTTGTGCAGGTTAATAATATGAGGAATGAAAATAATAGAATACTCGATATGGTAATTGCTAACTGCGATACGTATTGTAAGGTATCATTTGATGAGCATCCACTCGTGCCTATCGACTGTCATAACCCTGCACTAACCATTGAATTATTAGCAGCTCCCAAAAAAAATCATCTACTTCGAAAAGATTTAACTTCAGGAAACTAGATGGAAATCAATTCTCTTGTCTCCTTAATGGTGTAGATTGAGGAAAACACATAGGAGCGATACAAGATGTTGAGATAGCAAGCAAAAAATTTGTTGACACACGAATAATTTATGAATCTGTCCCATTAAAAAAATGCAACACACGTAAGTACCCTGTTTGGTACACGCATGAATTGATTAATAAATCAAGTCAAAGAGCCACTACTTTGAAATGTCGAAAAAACGTAGACATGATTTATTTTATCGTGAAAGATTCAATAATCTAAGGAGTCAAATAAAAAGTGACATCACACTCGCTTATAATGCGTTTATTGAGAAATCCGAGGGCAGTTTGAAATCAGATCCACAAGAATTCTGGAATTTCATCAACAGCAAGAAAAACACATCTCGAATTCCCGGAAAGATGTACTACAAGAACCAACTATTATCATCACCCAGTACCAGTGGCGCACCCAGGGGGGGGGGAGCCATAAGTGAGAGACAGGCATCTTTACTCGGATATTTGGAACCTAAAAAAGTACCTAAGTGACAATCAAACTGTAACTACAATTACGTCGCAAAAAGCAATTTTTGAGACCCCCAGCACATCACATTTGCAAGCAAATCTAAATCCAGAAAAAATTATTGAAAGAAAGGCTCAGGAAAAACGTCGTCTGGATTTTATACTTTAATAGAATATGTTTAGTGAAAGTTTTATATTATGTTTATATTTAAGGAGTAAATTTTGTTTCTTAAATAAATGTTACATGTTGATTTAGCGGATTTTGTACTATAATAGGTAAATATATGTTTTGTTTTATATTATGTTTATATTTAATGAATAAATTATTTTGTTTCTTACATAAATGTTACATGTTGATTTAGGCCGCAGTACTGCTTCAAATCTTTGCATTTTTACACAATATGTTTCCAAATGTCTTGATAGTCGTCATCAGGTTGACGTGATATACAGGGTGTCCCTGGACTTCCTCTTTTCCTCTTGGGAATATATAGATGGGGTCAAAATATCATCAGTACTTCATATAACGTTTGTTCCTGAAAGCCTACGTTACCAAGTTACGGGCCCTCAAAGTTACAAAATGAAAAATGTTTTTCTTTGATAACTTTCAAAGTGAATATTCAAAATCATCTAAATTTTGGTGATTGACTGAACAAATGAATTCCTTCGATGAGCTTTCATACAGGAGTCAGTTGTTTTGCTACAAAGTCTGGAACGGACTACCCCCGATGGTCCACACCCCAATACTTTGAAATGACAGATAATTTTTCAATAGTTTTCAACAAAATAAGGTTACGTAGACAATTTTCTGAATAAAAGTACTCGTGTGGAAAGTCGATCGGAGCAACGATTCTTAATGAAAATGCAGTTTTACTCGACGATCGTCCACCATTATTTGAAATGAAAAATTTAACAGTAGAAATACTAATGCTAACGTTGATTCAACAACATTCATAACAGGGATAATACAAAATATGCTAAAATAAAGTCGTAAACAAAAAGTACAGTACCTAGTTGAAAGTTTCATTCACAATGTAGATATTTTTTCAAATGAAATATCAAGTTATGTAGATTCGTGGTGTTTTTGAAATAATACTCCACTATGAAATATCGAATTCAGTCCATATTTTGTATGTACGCGTGGAATAAGCACGTTTCGTGTTGTGTTATCTGAATCTCATGAAATTCAACATTTGGATGTTGCAAATTCATATTCACAGCTTAAATGTTGAGGAGTTTCACTGATAAGTATAATTTCATGGGAGAAAATCTTTAACCCGCAGATAAATTTAGCTGAAAAAACGCACATCGGAAGACATAACTAATAAAAAGCAAACGAATAAACTACAAAAACGGCCGCACATGAATAGGTGAAAAATATCCGGTGAATACATTTATGTTCCATTTCTTCCACAGATGTTGACGAAAACACCTTGTAGAAAGAAATAAAATTAGTGTGGATAAAAAATGACAACTGGAATGCGATTTTGTTTTGTTGAGTGGTGCGTTGTCATTGTATTGTCAATATTCTGATAGGACAGTTTGAAGTGTTTTGATATGGCCGAACAGTTTACATTCAACGAATATGCAGATATGCATGCATTGTATGGACGAGCATTTGGTAATGCTGCAGAAGCCAGTCGTCTGTATGCCAAGCATTTTCCCAATCGAACGTTACCGGCAAGCGAAACGTTCGACCGTGTCGATCGCAGCTTGAGGGAGACAGGTATGTCTAATGGATAATTAATTGGAGCCTGTTGTTTTATTTCGATATTATTGTAGGTTCAGTTTTGCCAAAACGAGGTGGTGAGGGCGCTCCTAGGGCTGTGCGTACCGTTGTAATGGAGGAAAATATTTTGGAAGCTGTCGCTGATGATCCTTCAATGAGCATCAGAAACCTATCAGAACAGTTCCATACATCCAAGTCCACTATTCATAGAATAATTAGGGAACAACTGCTCCACTCATATCACATCCAGAAGGTACATGCCATGACACCTGAAGATTTTCCAGCACGACTGGAATATGCCAATTGGTTCCTGGATAATCAAAGAGAGGATATGACTTTTATTACTCGAGTTTTATTCACTGATAAAGCAGGTTTCAGTAGACATAGAGTAATCAACTCTCATAATCTCCACATATGGGCTGAAGAAAAACCCCATGGGATATTGCAAACCAAACACCAACGGAAATTCAACGTGAATGTTTGGGCTGGTATCATAGGAAACCATCTTATAGGACCATTCGTTCTACATGACCGATTGAATGGAGAACGTTATTTGGAGTTCATTCAGAACGATTTGAATGGACTTTTGGAACATGTTCCATTGCAAACCCGAAGAGATATGTGGTTTATGCATGATGGCGCTCCTCCTCATTTTAGTTTGATTGTGCGGGACCATCTGAACCAGATTTTCCCCAATAGATGGATTGGTAGAGGTGGGCCATATTCATGGCCACCGCGGTCTCCGGATTTAAATCCATTGGATTTCTTTCTGTGGGGGCATCTAAAAAGCCTCGTTTACGCTACACCTATTCACACCAGAGATCCTTGTTGAATAGAATTACTTTGCATTGTGAAGCCATGCGAAAAGACCCTGGCATGCTATTTCAAGTGCAGAGAGGGTGTTTGCGCCGACTAAGAAAATGTATTGAGAGAGACGGGGGTCATATCGAGCAGTTTTTGTAGCGGATTTTGCATTTCTGTTTGCTCTTGAGGCTTGCGATTGATTATTTACACCATGAGTTTTGTAAGCTAAACGTGTTTGCATGATACAAATCCGTTATGAACATTGTATGTTTGAAGGTTGTAGACGATGTGGTAACTTGATTACTATCGTTTCGGACGTCCATCGTCTTAATGTATTTAGAAGGTTTTCACGACGTTTCGAATGCTTGTATCTGCAATCGTCTTCAGGTGAATACTGACAAGTTCAGGTGCTACTTACTAATTTATATAACTGTCGGCGCAATGATGCGTGCAATTCCGCCATGTGCAGCGGTGCGTGTAGTTTCGCGCGGTGTGGTGGTGCGTGAAGTTTCGCGCCTCTGCAGCCCGCCAGTAAGAGCAATCAGGGGTTTCCATACGTTCTTGATCTCAACGCTTGGTTGACTAAAGGCGTTATTGGCTTCGATGTAGGCGGCCTCTTTGAACTTCCGTTTGAACCAATGCTCCTCTCTATGTAGAACACTTGCGTCGTCCCATAGAACTCGATGGTGCTCAGTCCAGGCGTGGTCAGCGATTCCCGATTTTGATGTTTCTCCACGTTGATCCATTTCTTGTGCTCATCCAATCTTACCGATAACGGTCCCTTTGTCTCCCAATGTAGGAATCTCCGCATTACATGGAACTTCATAAATACAATTCTTACTGATTTCATTTTTGTTGTCAGGTTTGGTCTTGGTCAGGAAACTCCGTAAAGTACTGCCGGATTGGAAGCAGCTCTTGATGTTGAACTTGTTTCCGATCCTTCTGATCTTCTCGGAGACACCTCTGATGTACGGAAGGCAGATCACTGTGCTTTGTTGTTGCTCTTCAGATGTCTTCGTTCTCCGGAGTTGTTTCAATACTTCTTCTAGGAGTTTCTTGGGATATCCATTCCGGTGGAGGTCCTCTCTGATGTGGTTTAATTCGGCATCTAGTGACTCCACGTCGTTGCATATGTGCGTCGCTCTCTCCACCAATGTTCTCACGATCCCTCTCTTCGTCGAACTCGGATGGTTGAAAACCTTCTAAATACATTAAGACGATGGACGTCCAAAACGATAGTAATCAAATGAACATTGTACCTATCATTTCTATTTTCATTACAAATTAATCTTTTCGAATAGGTAGACATCTCAGGTTGGATATCCGAACAAAAATACATTTTTATCAATAATCGTTGCTCCGATCGATTTTCCACACGAGTACTTTTATTCAGGAAATTGTCCAGGTAATTCAGAAAATTGTCTACGTAACCTTATTTTGTTAAAACATATTGACAAATCCCAGTCATTTCAAAGTTTTGGGGTGTGGACCATCGGGGGTAGTCCGTTCCTGACTTTGTAGCAAAACAACTGACTCCTGCATGAAAGCTCATCGAAGGAATTCATTTGTTTAGTCAATCACCAAAATTTAGATGATTTTGAATATTCACTTTGAAAGATATCAAAGAAAAACATTTTTCATTTTGTAACTTTGAGGGTTGGTAACGAAGGCTTTTAGGGACAAAAGTCATATGAAGTACTGGTGATATTTTGACCCCATCTATACATTCCCGAGAGGAAAAGAGGAAGTCCAGGGACACCCTGTAGACAGATTTCAGCAAATCTCTTGATCGAGTATCACATCAACAACTGCTGACCAAATTAAACAGCTATGGTATTGCGAAAAACTTTCAATCGTTATTAAGCTCATTCTTATCTCATAGAGAAGAACTATATGTAGAATATGAAGGTGTAAAATCTCTCAAATGTTGTGCTACTTCGGGTGTTCCGCAGGGTTCTAACTGGGACCTTTGCTATTCTTACTTTTTATCAATGACATCGGTGACAATCTGAAATCTCAGAAGCTCTTGTTTGCTGATGACATGAAAATATATCGATAAATTAGAAACGCGAATGATTGTGTAATGTTACAAAATGATCTTGAATTCCTCATCAGTTGGTGTCAAGAAAATAAACTATATCTGAATGCTAAGAGTTGTAAAGTTATGACTTTCTCAAGAAAATCGAATAATCTGATTTATAATTACATACTGAATGATACATGCTTGACCCGAGTTAGTGAAAGTGAAGAGTGATATTCGATCATAAATTAACATTTACTTCTCATATCGACTCTGTGATATCATCAGCAATGAGAACTCTGGGCTTTCTGATTCGAAATTGTAAAGATTTCAGATCCTTCGAAGCACTCCGTAGTGTGTATTTTTCTATTGTTAGAAGAAATATTGTAATATTGTCTGGAATCCATGCCACTTGAAGTATACAGTGCAGCTTTTAATAGCCCCCCCCCTTTTAACTTTTGAACGGTACGACGTAGAATAATGAAAAAAAAAGTTATTGAATGAAATCACCGATACTACCTTTTGAAATTAAAGACATTGTGAGTGCCCGATAGATGGCGGGTCAAGTGGCACATCATTGAAAAGGTAACTCAATTCTCTTTTAAAAAATCTAGTTTTTTTTTTCAATTTCGTTAATACGTGTTTTCACAATATGCATTTGAAATGTCAAGTATAACAAAATTTTAAATGCATATTGTGTGGGGGCAATAATGGAATTTCGTATTATTAGACAAATGCTTTGAAATGATATATTCGAAGGTTGCAAACTTCGATAATAGCATCGTAACTGCCGGCCCGGTAGAAAAAGCCATTCAAGACCATCTTGGTGCGAATACTGCGAAATCGAAATTCTTGCAAGTGTACTCATTCGGTCTATATTTAACTCAGTGTGCAATGCGCGTTCTCTAGATACATTCTCTACAGATTTGTAGGTATTTTCACCTCGATTTCTATAAATTTATCTCGATCTCTGCGGACTGAAAGGAACTCATTGCATCAGAATTGCAATAATAACGACAAGTTGTTTGCCTTTGTTGGACTCGAAAAACGACTGAAAACAAAGCCACCTGGGAATGCGGTGGATATATAAAATGAAAAAACACCTTTATAAAAATTATAATAGTCCTTATTATTTTTAATAGTAAATAATGAAACAACAATCAAAAGATGTTGCTATCAATTATCTATACATATAAGAAGTCCTGACTGATTCGAATCATCATCTTCCAGCCTAAACAGATTAATTTGAAAATTCGAATCCCAAGGGGTTGAAACTACCCCCTGAATATTTGTACATTTTTATCTATGGAAGCGTTAATTTAAAAAAAAACGGCATGGCCCGTTACTTTTATTTTATACTTTTACTTGAGAATATTTTTTGTGTCTGATTTTTGCACCCCAGACGGTGAAAACTACCCCTATCTTGAAACAGGTTATATATCAAAGAGTATCGGTAATGGAAGGATGAAATTTTGCATGAGGGTTACCTTCCAAGAGTACAATATATCTTTTTTTTTCTTTAAACCTGTTGATTTAAAAGTAAAACTAGAAAACACGTCATATTTATTTTATCTTTCTATTTGAGAATACATTTTGTTCATTTCTGAATTTTGCACCCCAGATAATAAAAAATATGGTGGTTAAAACAAGAAATGTGGGATTCCTTGAATACTAGTATTTTTGTTTTTTTTTTCGATTAATTTACGTTGAGGAACGAGTAATGTTAATATGGCACCATGTATTGAAATTGTTTTCTTCGAGTATTTCGCAAATGTTTTGGATGGACTCAAAAATTGTATAAAAAAAGTATGACTTTCTCGAAATCCACGATAAATAGAGATAACCCTTCTTACTGTATTTCCACGTAACCCTGAAAGTGTCATTTCAGCCAATCGAATGCAATTATTTCATGATAAAAAAATGGGACACCAAGAAAGGTCGCATCATATTTGACTTTGCAAGTAGTTTTTGCTTCATATTTGACATTTTTCCAAAAAAAAGGGAATGGCTTTTTCTCGGAATTTCAAAAAAATATTTAACAACTTTAAACTTTCAACTTGGATATTTTTTTATTTTAAAATTATTCTGAACCAACCCACTTTTTAATAAGAAGAATTCTTTTAAAAAATAACGGACTTTTTTAAATTTCGAAAATGGTAAAAAATCGTTTTTTTTTGTTTTTATTTTTGCCTCTCATGGCGGGAATTGTTTGTACATATAAAAAAATTACATCCTGAAAATTTCAGTTCAAAGTATAAATTTTCAAAGGTCGCTCAATAATTTTGAATATTGGGGAGTACTATAGATTAGACGTTTTCGAGCGACCTTTTAATATTAATGTTAGGGCTCTATTTTTTTTCTACAATCCATAAACATAATTACGAACCAATATTAAACCACGACATACATAAAAGTACCAATGAATATAATTTTACCAGCATTCTTAATTAATATGGATAATGTAATGAAACTGGACCCGTTTTTATTCAAATATACTCGATAAATTCAATGTTCGTTTATTACACTTCGACTCAACAGAATAATGTACTATAACAATAAAATACTCAATCACAGTTTACCATTAAAATGTACCGCGTACCGCGCTGCACTAAAAATTCATCTTGAATTCGCTAATATGAATTACTACTTCTTTCAATAAATGACTCCTCCCTCGGCGGTACACCCGATCTTATATATCCTCGTCCTTGGCATCCAGAATCTTCGAGCGGTTCGTGGAAACATCGAGATCATTCGATGGGGAAAGCCCAGCGTGATGTCGACATATTTCTGGAATTTCGCCTGAATAAAAAACCGTCACATCGTCTGACCTGTGCGAGATAAACAACGCAGGAGCGTACTGTACTTGTTTTCGTAACAATAATTTAACCAAAAAAAATTATTTTCATTCGAAAAAAAAAAACTTGTTCTATAACATTTGTTATGAACACTTTATTATATTATCTACAATTGTACTTACACAATTCGAAATACATAACAAAATTTCTAAATTATTTTATTTCAATTCCATATTTCAAATTGAATTATAATCAGAGAAGATATTTAAGCTGTACAATGAGTAAACAACTTTTTTTTTCAATTATCCATATTAATTATGTATGTATATTTTAATAAAAACGTGTCCAGTTTCATTACATTATCCATATTAATTGAGAATGCTAGTAAAAATATATTCATTGGTACTTTTATGTATCTCGTGGTTTATATTGGTTCGTAATTATGTTAATGGATTGAAGAAAAAAAATAGAGCCTTAACATAAATATTTAAAGGTCGCTCGAAAACGTCCAATATTCAAAATTATTGAGCGACTTTTGAAAATTTATACTTTGAACTGAAATTTTCAGGATGTCATTTTTTTATATGTACAAACAATTCCCGCCATGAGAGGCAAAAATGAAAAAAAAAAGATTTTTTACCATTTTCTAAATTTTAAAAAGTCCGTTATTTTTTAAAAGAATTCTTCCTATTAAAAAGTGGGTTGGTTCAAAAAAATTTAAAATAAAAAAATATCAAAGTTAAAAGTTTAAAGTTGTTTAATTTTTTTAAAATTCCGAGAAAAAGCCATTCCCTTTTTTTTGGAAAAATGTCAAATATGAAGCAAAAACTACTTGCAAAGTCAAATATGATGCGACCTTTCTTGGTGTCCCATTTTTTTATCATGAAATAATTGCATTCGATTGGCTGAAATGACACTTTTAGGGTTACGTGGAAACACAGTTAGAAGGGTTATCTCTATTTATCGTGGATTTCGAGAAAGTCATACTTTTTACACGCTTTATATTAGCTTCACTTGTATGTTTGTTGGTAACCGACTCCTTTGGGCGCGATTTTGACCCACTTTAAACGGTCAAATTTCATTCAAACTTTGTAGATTTATCGAGGACCGATGACAATACACTAATTTGATAAGATTATTCCTTTTTTTTTTATTTGCTAAAAAATAATAAAAATAATAGGTAGTTTAAAAAAACTAAAAAAACACGCTTTTATAAATAAACCAAACTTAAAAGTAGGATATAAATAACAGTTTAAAAAAACTAAAAAACACGCTTTTATAGAAAAACAAACTGAAAAAATAAAAAATAAGAAAAAAAAAATTATTTAAAAAAAAGCGTGGGGTGCATGGTGTCGCCTCGGCCAACAATTACCTATGACCTGAGACATTTCTTACTTTACTGCCCTAGGTGTGTAATGTACTATATAATTATTGATACTGTAACGTAAATAAACTTAACTTGGTTTAACTAATTTATTTAACACTTAATCTACAACTTAATTTATATTACTACGCCACTGAATAGCTCGATCATATGGGCTCGTTCAGACTGTCTCGACTCCACTTGAGGGTCGCCTATTTATCTCCGATACAGCATTCTCGATGTTTCGAATTCTGGCATGTTCCAATTGTTTCCAATATTGACCGTTGTTTTCCGTGGCAGAGCGACTGGATGGTTCTCGAATATCTCCGGGGATGATCTCATCGCTGTCGACGGCAACGCACGAGGCGACAGGTCCGGCCTAGGTTCGTTACATTGCCCCCTTCTTAAAGACATTTCGTCCCGAAATTTCATCCTTGGAGTGTGACGATATCTGCATGACTCCCCATATCTGCACCGTGAAGTTCGATGGAAGTAACACTCCACGGTCTTCATGATCGGTCGTGGAAGAGGGTTACAGCAAACCAAAATCTTGACGCCGCTGGATCTGAATATCGCCTCCAGCATACTTCTTATGACTCTCCAGTCCAACCCATCAATACCACAGGATAATTTTGGAATTGCTAGATCCACCAGGTTCTGGTCCACCATAGTATCTCTTAGTTTGGTGAGACTCTTCCAGACATCTTCATAGGACGGTTTATCTTGGGAATGCCTCTTGGTAACTAGGTAGTAGATGTTTCTCTGGCCTTTCTTCAACTGTAGCACCCCACCAACTTCTGGATTCTACTCCCGCAGTGTTTGGAGTTGACCAAATTTCTTGGAGAACACTACGGCGATGCCCCTGGACATTCGAAGATCTTCTGCCACACAGTGCGCTAGTGCGTAGTCAGCAGGCACCTCGAAAGGTCTCGTGACTCCTCTCTAGTAACCCCATGTAGAACTTTCTGCCCGTTTGAATACAAGGACATAAACTTCTCGAACGTCATATCATCCTCCGGTGGCTTGAGGGTGCGAACTTGGTCATGGTTTCCAGCGTAAGGGGCCAACCTGTTGAAATGGACGACCCTTGGTTTCCCTCGGGTGGCTTATGGATTCGGTACACAAGGTCGTTTATCCTTTTCACGATTTTATACGGGCCTTCCACGAGTTCCGCAACTTTGGTGATAGTCCACGACGACGTTTGGGGTTGTACAGCCAAACCAGGTCATCAACCTTAAATCCTCCTGCGTCGGCCTTGATGTCATAGGTCTTCTTCATTTTATCGCTGGCACTCTGGATGTTCAACCGGACTCGTTCGTGGATGTCGTCCATTCTCTGCCGAAGTTTGCTGACGTAGTCCTCTCCCGCAGTGTCTTGTCCTGGCGGTATCCCAAACTTCAGGTCACAAGGCAGTCGCAGTTCTCGGCCCATTATAATACTAGCAGGAGTTTGACCGGTTGACTCGTGTACTGCGGATCGATAGGCCATCAGGAACAAATGAAGATACTGGTCCCAGTCTCTTTGATGGTCAGAGACAACCTTGGACAAGTGGCGGTTGATCGTCCTGTTCATCCGTTCCACCATTCCATCGGACTGCGGATGTAGGGCCGTGGTTCTTGTCTTGCGGATGTTCAGCAGTAGACATATTTCTTGGAAAAGGTTGGATTCGAAATTTCTGCCTTGATCCGAGTGCAGCTCCATTGGAATACCGAATCGACATATCCATTCTTTCACCAAGACGTCGGCGACGGTGATGGCTTCCTGGTTGGGCAGGGCATAGGCTTCCGCCCACTTACTGAAGTAGTCCATTGCCACAAGGATGTATTTATTCCCGTGGTCGGATACGGGAAACGGGCCGGCGATGTCAATGGCGATTCTCTCGAACGGGCTGCCTACGTTGTACTGACGCATCGGGGCCTTGGGTCGTATTCGAGGTCCATTGCTAGCAGCACATACAGCGCACTTTCTGCACCAGTCCTGGACGTCAGCTTGACAATTGGCCCAGTAAAACCGCTGCCTCACTTTCTGCAGGGTCTTCGTCACTCCCAGATGTCCTCCGGCGACTCCATCATGGATTTCCGCAGCACTTCCTCTCTTCTGTTCCTGGGAACAATGATTTGGCGTCTGTCTTCCCCACCAATATCGACCTCCAACACACGTTTCAGGATCCCATTGTCCAGAATAAGAGAGTTCCATTGTGCCCAATAGGACTTAACAGCCGGCGAGTAACCTGCGACTTCCTGCCATGATGGTCTTCGATTGCCCTTCTTCCAGCTGACGACTAAGCCAAGGTCGGGGTCTCTCTCTTGGTCTTTCTGGATCTTGCTGTCATTCCAGTTGTCATCCATTGCCGCGGTTCTACAAAGTGTTGCTTCTTTCTCTTCTGCTCGTCGGCAATGAGAGCAATCATCTGGACATGGTCTTCGCGACAAGGCATCTGCATTCTTATGGCTAGTTCCGGCTCGATGTTCGATCTCGAAATCGAATTCTTGGAGTCTCTCGATCCAACGTGCTACTTGACCCTCAGGATTTTTTGAACTGTAAGAGCCATTTGAGAGCTGCATGGTCAGTTCTCAACAGGAATCTTCTTCCATACACGTACTTGTAGAAGTGTTCCACTCCCTTTACAACAGCTAACAGCTCTCGCCTGGTGACACAGTAATTGCGCTCTGGTTTGCTAAGCGTCTTGCTGAAATAACCAATGACCTTCTCCTGTCCCTCCTGGATCTGAGATAGGACAGCTCCAAGTCCCACGTTGCTGGCGTCCGTATCCAAAATGAATTTCCCTTTGGGTAGGGGATAGCTCAGTATAGGTGCGTTGATCAAAGCTCCTTTCAGCTTCCTGAATGAGTCTTGACATTCTTCGGACCACTGGAACTTTGTTTGGCCTTCCGTGAGCTTGGTCAGTGGTTTAGCGATGTTGGCGAATCCCAGCACATATCGGCGATAGTATGTGCATAAACCAAGGAAACTTCGAAGTTGGTGAATGTCTTTTGGGATGGGCCAATCCTTAACAGCTTTGATCTTCTGGTCATCCACCGCTACTCCTTCCCCAGAGACAACGTGGCCGAGGTATCGTACTTCTTTTTGGAACAGATGGCATTTCTTAGGGCTCAGCTTCAATCCGGAGTTCCTCAGTCGCAGGAATACTTCCTCCAAGTTTTTCACGTGGTCCTCAAACGATCCGCCGACCACGATTGGCATAGGAACTGCCACAATCCTGAGCCGATGGTAAAAGCAGTCTTTTCTCGATCTTCCTGAGCCAGTTCTACTTGCCAGTATCCACTCTTCAGATCAAGGGTCGAGAAAATCGTGGAACCAGCCAACGTGTCTAGGGTGTCATCTATTCTCGGGAGAGGGTAACTGTCCTTCTTCGTGACATTATTAAGTTGGCGATAGTCTACACAAAAGCGTGTCGATCCATCCTTTTTCTTCACCAGTACGACTGGAGAGGACCAGGGACTGTCAGATGGTTCGATAACTCCTTCTTTTCCCATATCGCTGACTATTTTGTCAGCCTCTTCCTTCTTGGCAAGAGGAAGTCTTCTTGCTGATTGCCGGATCGGTCGGCACCCCAGTATCAATCTTGTGCTGGACCACATTAGTTCGACCTCCTTTTCCTTGTCCGGTATCGAAGATGTCTTGGTACTTCTTAACTAAATCTCTTAGTTTGGGCTGTTGAGCTGGTTTTATATCTTTGGAAGAGATGACAACTAATTTTTCTAGTTCTGTGGGCAAGTTGTTGGGTTGGCTAATCGTACCTCGTACACTCCGGATTACTGAGGAAACTGACGAGCAGTGCCCCAATATTGTTCCTTTCTTCAAGGTCACTGGAAAATAATTGACTTCATGACCCTTACGGGCACAAATTTGTCAGCACGCAACAAGGTCTTCCCTAGTGCAATCCCTCGTCTAATTTTCTCATCATGAAGTTTGGGCTCGAACATCGCCACGTTTCCACTGCTCGTACTCCCGTCCAGGCGAGCCTCAGAATGGTTTCAGCCCTCTCAGGTACGCTTACATCTTCAGCCAACAAAACACGGATCAACCCTCACTTCTCCCATGAAGCACCAGCTCTTCTCCGTTGACACGTAGGACGCCGTCTTTGAAATCCAATTCAAACCCTCTGGAATTCATGATGTCCATTCCGATGATTGCATCGTCTTCGATGTCCGCTACAAGTGCCTGATGTTTCACTTTAGTGCTGCCCAAAATTATTTCAATCGGTAGCTCGCCGTATACAGTAGCTGGCTCCCCTGTTGCTGTGCGTAGCTTCCAAGTTGTCGGTTCAATCCGTTCCGGTGTTCTGGCAAAGGAAGGCCCGAGAATTGTCCTAGTCGCACCTGTATCTAGCAGCATGGTGCAAGGCTCGTTATTGATGAGACCTCTAACTAGGCTCCTTTCGATGAATGTTGGACATTTGCTACGCACATGTCCAATTTTGCCACAATTCCGGCATCTTATCTGTCTTTTCTCAGGCAACACTTCCTTCATCACTTTTCTTATGGCAGCTTCCAAGTTAGCAGGCTCCTGTGAGTCTTCCTCAATCGTTTGAACTTTACTTTGGCTTTTGCAGCATTGTTTTGCTGCTTCGAATTCCAAAGCGCGTGCCAGTGCGTCTACGAGATGTGTTGGACAAGCTAATATCAACGCTTGTCTGGTTTCTTGGTCATGGAGTCCATCCAAGAATGCCTGAACCGCTAATCGCTCCATTACATTTTCCGGTATGGCTGGATATGCGAGACGAACCAAGCGTGCAATGTCAGTTTCAAATTCTTGTAAGGATTCGCCCGCTTTCTGGCAGCGATTTTTCAGTTGGGAGTGGTATACGTGTTCCAAATGGGCGTGGCCATATCGTAATTCTAGATGTTTAATCAGCTGATCATAGTCCTCCTGTTCTTGGGCGGTGAGAGTTTGTAGAATATTTGTCGCTTCTCCACGTAATGCAAGTGTCAGTGCTACAGCTCTTTTCCCTGCATTCCATCCGTTTGCTTTGGCCGCTGCTTCAAACTGCCGGCGGTAATTTGCCCATGGAGTTTTTCCGTCGAACTGAGGCGGCTTCATGGAAAGCTTCCCTATTTCTGAAATGACCTTGACATCTTTTATACCCTCTTGAACTTTATCCAAGTTCAAACTCAAGTCCAGCATTGCATTTTCGTTAACCATCTCTGTGGAGGGCGCACTATTAATTCGTTTTTCCAGCTTACTGATCGTTTCCTTTATTTTGCCCATTTCTGCCTCGACCCCATCTTTGATTTTATCTACCTCCGTGTTCATTTGCTCCCTAATTTTATCTATCTCTGTCTCAACGGTTCCCATTCTTTCTTCTAGAAAATTAGCCACACCACACAATTCTTTTTTTAGGCCTTCTGTGTTTTCCAGGAACTTCTCTTCCAGGCTTCTTGCATTTTCTTCCAGGCTTCTTGAATTTTCTAGAAGCTTCTCTTCCAGATTTCTAGAATTTTCTTGAAGCTTCTCTTCCAGATTTCTAGAATTTTCTTCAAGCTTCTCTTCCAGATTTCTAGCATTTTCTTCCAAGCTTCTTGAATTTTCTAGAAGCTTCTCTTCCAGATTTCTAGAATTTTCTTGAAGCTTCTCTTCCAGATTTCTAGCATTTTCTTCCAAGCTTCTTGAATTTTCTAGAAGCTTCTCTTCCAGATTTCTAGAATTTTCTTGAAGCTTCTCTTCCAGATTTATAGAATTTTCTTGAAGCTTCTCTTCCAGAGTCCTCGAATTTTGTATTTTGTTGCAGTTCTTCTTTCACGGATTTAGTAGTTTCTTCGAGTTTATTCATTACCAAGCTTAAATCACCTCCGGGAACTTCGAATAAAAATGTTTCGGGGTCCTCACCTTCTTGTATAAGTCCTTCTGCAAGTCTTTCCTGGAGTACTTGCTTTTTACCCGTTGTTTCCAGTTCCCTTTCCTCCAATTCCTGTTTCAATTCCGCTACCTTCAAATCCGCAAGGCGCACTTTTCTTGAACACATTTTGTCTTTGACGAGGTATCAGTCTGTTTCACACGAAAAGTTTATCAGTTTGTTAAAAATTCACTTCGCGAATTCTTTTCCACGGGCCACCAGTCTATTGTCTGTTTCACGCGAAGAGTGTATCAGTTTATATTCCCACGCACAATTGTCCACTTCGCGAAAACCGGGCCACTGTCTATTTTCTGTTTCACGCGAACAGTGTATCAGTTTATATTCCCACGCACAATTGTCCACTTCGCGAAAACCGGGCCACTGTCTATTTTGGGCGTACAAAAAGGTCTATCAATTTATTTTTCTGACTATCCACTCCACGATCACTTGTTTATTTTCAAAATCTCACTTCCGACACCAATTGTAACGTAAATAAACTTAACTTGGTTTAACTAATTTATTTAACACTTAATCTACAACTTAATTTATATTACTACGCCACTGAATAGCTCGATCATATGGGCTCGTTCAGACTGTCTCGACTCCACTTGAGGGTCGCCTATTTATCTCCGATACAGCATTCTCGATGTTTCGAATTCTGGCATGTTCCAATTGTTTCCAATATTGACCGTTGTTTTCCGTGGCAGAGCGACTGGATGGTTCTCGAATATCTCCGGGGATGATCTCATCGCTGTCGACGGCAACGCGCGAGGCGACAGGTCCGGCCTAGGTTCGTTACAATACCATGCACCCCACGCTTTTTTTTAAATAACATACATTTTTCTCTTATTTTCTATTTTTTTAGTTTGGTTTTCTATAAAAGCGTGTTTTTTAGTTTTTTTAAACTATTATTTATTTTATACAATTTTTGAGTCCATCCAAAACATTTGCGAAATACTCGAAGAAAACAATTTCAATACATGGGGCCATACTAACATTACTCGTTCCTCAACGTAAATTAATCGAAAGAAAAACAAAAAATACTAGTATTCAAGGAATCCCAAATTTCTTGTTTTAACCACCATATTTTTTATTATCTGGGGTGCAAAATTCAGAAATGAACAAAATGTATTCTCAAACAGAAAGATAAAATAAATATGACGTGTTTTCTAGTTTTACTTTTAAATCAACAGGTTTAAAGAAAAAATTAGAAATATTGTACTCTTGGAAGGTAAACCTAAATTTCATCCTCCCATTACCGATACTCTTTGATATATAACCTGTTTCATGATAGGGGTAGTTTTCACCGTCTGGGGTGCAAAAATCAGACATAAAAAATATTCTCAAGTAAAAGTATAAAATAAAAGTAACGTGCCATGCCGTTTTTTTTTAATTAACGCTTCCATAGATAAAAATGTATCAAATATTCAGGGGGTAGTTTCAACCCCTTGGGATTCGAATCTGTCTGTTTAGGCTGGAAGATGATGATTCGAATCAGTCAGGACTTCTTGTATATGTATAGATAATTGATAGCAACATCTTTTGATTGTTATTTCATTATTTACTATTACAAATAATAAGGACGATTATAATTATTATAAAGGTGTTTTTTCATTTTATATATCCACCGCATTCCCAGGTGGCTTTGTTTTCAGTCGATTTTCGAGTCCAACAAAGGCAAACAACTTGTCGTTATTATTGCAATTCTGATGCAATCAGTCCCCAGAGATCGAGATAAATTTGTAGAATTCGAGGTGAAAATACCTAAAAATCTGTTGGAAATGTATCTAGAGAACGCGCATTGCACACTGAGTTAAATATAGACCGAATGAGTACACCTGCAAGAATTTCGATTTCGCAGTATTCGCACCAAGATGGTCTTGAATGGCTTTTTCTACCGGGCGGGCAGTTACGATGCTATTATCGAAGTTTGCAACTTTCGAATATATCATTTCAAAGCATTTGTCTAATAATACGAAACTCCAATATTGCCCCCGCACAATATGCATTTAAAATTTTGTTATACTTGACATTTCAAATGCATATTGTGAAAAAACGTATTAACGAAATTGAAAAAAAACTATATTTTTTAAAAGAGAATTGAGTTATCTTTTCAATGATGTGCCACTTGACCCGCCATCTATCGGGCACTCACAATGTCTTTAATTTCAAAAGGTAGTATCGGTGATAACATTCAATACCTTTTTTTTCATTATTCTACGTCGTACCGTTCAAAAGTTAAAAGGGGGGGGGACTATTAAAAGCCACACTGTATACTTCAAGTGGCATGGATTCCAGACAATATTACAATATTTCTTCTAACAATAGAAAAATACACACTACGGAGTGCTTCGAAGGATCTGAAATCTTTACAATTTCGAATCAGAAAGCCCAGAGTTCTCATTGTTGATGATATCACAGAGTCGATATGAGAAGAAAATGTTATATATAAAAGAAAGAGAGATTTGTTTCGATTCCAAGAAAGCCACCATCCGCCTACAGCTGTTTTATGGTTTCCCAATCATCAGGACGGCTTGTAGTCTTTCTCGAATTCATACCAAATCTCTCAGAGTGCTAATACCTATCGGCAAGTATAAAAAGGTGAAATGCACAAAATTATAGATGTCACCTATAATTTGTGGGGTGAAGCTTAGACCTAATGAAGTGGAATTCAATGACACGAAATTTCGTCAACATTGATAGTCACCAACAGATGTCAGTATAGGCCAATCCACGACACCAAAAGTCGTACTTCTAGTGCGTTCAGAGTAACGCAAAACAAATAAGAAAGAAAGAGATATTTGTTTCGATTCCAAGAAAGCCACCATCCGCCTACAGCTGTTTCATGGTTTCCCAATCATCAGGACGGCTTGTGGTCTTTCTCGAATTCGTACCAAATCTAATACCTACCGGCAAGTATACTTGCCGGTTTCACTTGTCACACCACATAGAGTAGACATTTATATTTATATAATTTTAAACAACGCTAATGTGGTTGTAGTAACTTTGAACTTCGTTTTATTCCTTGATCTACATTTTTTTTTCTTTTGTATCACTATGTTAGATGAATGTGTTTAACATCATTGAAACCAACCTCAACAAAGTTTCTCTTTGATTATGCAAATAAACATTTCCGAAAGCTTGGATAAACCTTAAAAAGTTTACTTTTCCATTGCTGCTTACCCCAATATATATATATATATATATATATATATATATATAATATATAAAAAATATATATATATATATATATATATATACAAGTTGTAAAATAATGGAGAGATCGTTCATTAAAAATTCAATTACGACCATGTCAAATTAATGTGCTGACTAATGTCAAGTTCATATGACTGGTTTTCGTGTTTAACCTGTTTGTTAGTTATAATAACACAGAATGAGAAGTTCTCGATTAGCAGCCAATCAGAAAACAATACGACATAACTGTCACGTGAACTGTCATACAGGGTGTAATCTACCCTCTTGCACACCTGTGAATGCCATTTTATAACGAATTACAGTGGTTCGAGAAAATAAAAAAAATCACTTTTTTTTTGCAAAATTAGTCTAAATTTGGTGAAACGCTAAAGTTTTGGTAGACATTTTTTTTCATTATTTTTTCTGGTTTATTCGTAAAAATGTCAAAGGGAAAACATATTTATTTTTTGATGGACTATCAACTGTTAGCGGATGTGCAAGAGGGTAGATTACACCCTGCATTTACTGAACATTATCAACTTAAAATTGCACATCTACTAACGGTTTGAGAACGACTGATTAAGATTATCAGCTAACTCTTGGAAAATAGAAAATTACTCAAGGAAGGCTACTTCAATTTGGCTACTCTCGCTAGATCAAAATATAATGGAAAATGATTCCATCATTTCATTTGAGATACGGAACCGAAAAAACGGCAAAGGTAGAAAGAAGGCCAAGTTTTTCTCAATTGTGGAGGTTTTTTCACATCCATAAAAATAACTCTTTTTTCGGGATCAAATACCACAGCGTGCGGCGCCCATGATAAATCACATTCGTTGGAGAATTCAGAAATGCCATACTCTTGAATAGCTTTTGTTTCTAAGTCAGGGCCACCTGCGTTATGGGTAATATACGGCGCGTGCATATTTAACGATGTTGATAAAGCCCGCTGGACACTAATAGCGACCGATAAATCTTGTGAAGTGATTCAACATTTGATTACGTATAATCGCTTCAGATTTCAATCGATTTCAGGGCCGACTGAGCAATGCATCGGTAATCAACTCGAATTTGTTCTATTTTTTGTGAAACAATGTTGGCGATACAGATAATGCCATAGTTTAGAAGAAATGTCGAACGGGTAAAATGTTTGGGAATAACCATATATAGTAATCTAACGTTCCATCCAGAAATAGACTCATTATGCTCTTAAGGTACCATTACACGGCGTGTGGAGTGACGCGCCTGGCGTGTGGAAGGCCATGCCGATGGCTCCGTGCCGCATCATTCTTACGACGCATGGCGTGTCAGTTTGAACGCCAGGCGCGTCACTCCACACGCCGTGTAATGGTATCCGTCCAGCGGCGGAAAGCATATCACGGTCGTCTATAGGCATTTTGTGGCAGCTGCCATTTTCATCATTTAGTCATAGGAATCACAAGACCCCCACAGCCCCCACCCACTACGAGTGAGTTGCCTAGGGACCTTAGAGCTCCTTTGGCCGTAATATTATCAGACAGACCGAGAATAAACAAAACCGCCGCGTCATTACACGTGATTTGATTACTCGCTAAACAGCGTCACGTGGCTGCGCTGGCCCCATCCTGAGTGACATGGGGCCGTTGTTAAAAAGAAACAAAAGGCTTAATCGCCAGCACTATAGCCTAGGCAGGATGAAACGACACAACCTGTACGCGGAAGGCGAGGCCTTATGTCATGCCGTTCCACCGAACCCAGTTTAAATACGAGCCCTTGAGTGCCATGGTGGGCACGCGCCCTAAGGTTCGCGCGTCCACACCAAGAGCTGCCAGTCCATTCACAGCAGATCTGCTCCAGATCCCCCTCCAAGAAACGGTGGCCGTCAGAAACTGAACGTTGTTTTCTGATATTGCTTCCCCCGTCCAATGCCTGCCACCTTGACTTTTCCTCGCTATGATAGGTGCAAGCTGGGCTTCGTCCCGGTATTTCGCCATCTTGGCCTCATGGGCTCTATCAAGATCACCGGATGATACCACTTGGGCATCGACGATAGCAACGCGGCCTCCCTTCACCGCAGTAATGTCGGGTTTTCTTGCACACACCGCTGTCTGATACAGTTTTTCATACTGCACATCCCATCCCTTTTTCACCGGTGAGTTTCCCACCGCCTTCACTATACAATTGTGGCGTAAAATCCTACCCCCGTGCTTGCGGAAACACTTCTGCACGATATGGCCGGCCGTCTCAGTTTCCTGACATCCGGCGCGACACAAAACGGGCCGATTGCCCGGTCCCCGACGCCCGCGGGAGCACCTCATTCCACTTGCTAGTGCATTCGACCGCACCCAATTGTAACGCACGAAATCGTTTTTAGAAGAGACCCAGCCTGATGAGAGACGGCTGCCACCTGTTTCTCTCAAAGCTGCGCCATCAACTGACGCATGCAATAATTGGGCCCAGTGTCTTGACAGACAGTTGGACCTCGCCGGATTAGCCACGTTGGCTAGTCGTGCGTAACACCAGGCGATTTCAATCTCGACCAATATCCCACCCGCACAAGCTACTACATGAGGTACGGTCGACTCTTTCAGTGCAATGAGTCGCCGTAGCCTCAAATGCGGGATAAACTCAGATAGCCGTGGTATCCCAAGACCCCCCTCCCTTGCCGGGCAATGGAAATACCCAATTGCCACGTCTTTCGGCAGATGAAGCCAGCGCCTCACTGCCGCTCGAACTGTCACGTCTAACTTTTTTAAGTAGCCGGACGTAACCCTCCCCAGGACCCATGACTGGATGTATCTGGGAATGAGGTACGTCCGGAGGACGTTAATGCGCTGATGTGCTTTCAGTGGCGCTTTCGTTATACGTTCGATTTCGTTCGCCAGTGAGACCCTAATTTGACCCACTCGAGTTCCAATGAACTTGACTCCAAGGTAGCTCCAAAAATCTAAGACCGCGCATTGGCGGATCCCGACTCCACTGATGGTAAACGTCTGGGTATCCACGATCTTGACTTTTTTGTCTCGGCCTGAGGCTACCATGGAAAGAACCATACATTTGGCAGGATTTAGCAATAAACCAAATCGACCCAACTCGGCTTTTAACAAGTCTAGGTTGCGTTGGAGGCCGACTTTGGACGTTGAGCACAATATCAGATCATCCGCAAAAGCTAACCAGGAAATACGTTCGCCTCCCACCGTAAATCCAATCTCTCTATTCAGTGCCGAAAGTGCACGATCGATAACGAGGCTAAATAGCATCGGCGAGAGTGGGTCGCCCTGGCGAACGCCACGCATCGGCTTAACCTTCTGATCTCCGGTAATGACCTCAGAATTTTTTTGACAAAAAAGGGACGTGTACGCATTCGCGTACACGTCGTTGAGATAGTTAACCATGACATCCGGGATGCCAACCATCCGGCATGCATCGAGCAGACCCTCGTGCGAGACGGTGTCAAATGCCTTGGAAATGTCCAAGGTGGCCATATGAACCGTCTTTATTCCGCTTCTTGCTTCCCGAAGTACGGTGTTCAGCACAGAGAGATTTTCTGCGATGCCGTCCACTTTCCTCCTGAAAGCCCTCTGCTCATCACTCAGAATACCCGGTACATTGCCAATTCTGGTAGCCAGGATTTTATGAAATTGCCTTACCACTACGGAAGGTACCGTTAAAGGTCTAAAATCAGACGGTTGAGCATCACGATCGTCCCCAATACGCTTGGGGATAAAGATCGTTCTAGATGCATGTAGTTCGCCACCTCTAGCCATAAAGCTGTTAAATAACATGGCAATAATAGGGCTGGGTATTTTCCTCCAGTCCCTAGGCAGAATACCGTCAGGCCCGGGAGTTTTACTGTTAGCGACAAAAGACCGATCGACCTCCTCAGAGGTGATCGGCCCCCACAGTTCTTCGTGGGCTCCGTTGGGAGCTACCTCAATCGGCGCCACGTATTCTTGGCTAGGTGTTTCAAAAACACCACGCCAATACTGGTGGAAGGCATCACCTTCGATCCCAATCTCAGGTTCGCCTCGCTCTCCATCCAGAATATGCCGCGCGCATTGCGCTTCATGTTTGCGGTATAGCTCCTGGGTAAGCCGATATTCCCGCCGCCTTTTATCCCGCTTGCTTATATTAGGCTCAGGGCGAAGACACCCGCTGTTTTTATTGCCACTTTTTGGCTGTGTTTACGGAAAGGCATCGCGAACCTACTCAAAGAGTGATTTCGATATGTCCCGCCCCAGACACTCGTCAATTAGTGCCCTCAAAGGCTCAGCCCTGTCGCCCAGTCCTTCCCATGCTAACTCTTCGGCAAGCCGGAGGATAGCGTCCGCGAAGGACTGATCACCAGGGGTGATCTGTGGAGGAGATACAGGCTCCTGCTCGTTAGTGGGTTCTAAGTCAGGTATATCAACCGATCTCTTGTAAGACGCCTCGCGACGCTTACCTTTAATCGCCTCAAGGGTACGGTCAGGCATTAACCGAACCAACTCTTGGTTTACAAAACGTACACCTCTACGAATTGCTTCGGCTTCCAAACAAGCCATTATATGGACTTCTTCGCCACACCAACGAGCCTTAGCCCTGTCTACAACAATTCCCCGATTATACTCGACGGGATGTGCGTTTCTCATATGTAAGGACCGCCCGCCTTTAGAGAAGAATGGTGTGTTGCAGATCTGACATTTATAAACTGGCAGCTCTGGCTCCGACTCGTTGGAGCTGCTAGTGCTCGTATTCGCATTATCGCCCTCGCGATTACGCCTTTCAGGGGGCGGAACCGCACGTGCGCGGGCCCTTGTCATAGTCCGAGGCTGTGTTTCATCTTGCCCGCCTGAAATATTTAAGCCGGTTGGGGTTGGTGGCCCAACCCAGCCGATCCTGAGTCCGTTTGCGATACCTTGCGGAACCGGCACGTCGACTACTAGAGTCGACCCAGGCGTGGACCACTAGGAAGTTGGGTAGGGTCGCGCACGCTCGCCTACTTTCCTCCTTCGCAGCCCGGTGACTTGTGCTTTTGACCTTTCAGTCGCCTTTTACGACAGGCTTGTCTAACCGAAAGCCTTTTCTTGATGGCGGGGCTCACACACCATGTCCCTTTAAGCTTGCTAAAAATATGTTCGCCATTGTACACTTGAAGAAAGAAATTAATCAACGTGATCTGACAACATGTTATTATTTATTTGTCCACTTAATCTTGAGTTATAATATAATAATATGAGGCCAATACACCGAAATTGAATGTTTGTACTACAAAAGAGAATCCTAACAATTATACAATCTACAATACAGAGAATCTTGTAGAGAAACTTTCAAGAAACAGAGAATACTAACTGAAATATACATCTTCAACATGTCGTGCTTCATTCATAAAAATAAAAATAAATTGAAACTCAAGCAGGAAAGTACATAGGTATCAAAAGAGGAGAGCACAAGAAATCCACATCTTGAACTTTAGCAACAGTACATTCAGAAAATCACCTTATTGTGTTGGTAGCTTGATTTTTAATAAACTGCCTTTAGAAATCAGATCTGCTGCAACGTTGAATATTTTCAGAAAGAAAATACAAACTTTTTTAGTTAAAAAAAGTTTTTACAACCTTAATGAATTTTTTGAAAAATAACGATTATATCACTAAGTATATTAAGAAAAATCTTATCAATAAATATATTGTGTATTCACTTTAGACTGTCTGTCTGCATATCTGTTGGCCATGAAAAATGTGAGATATTACAAAAAAAAAACTCATACATATATGTTTTGTTCTTGTTCTGTGATTTCTGTTTATAGTTTTAAATTTTTTGTTTTAGTGACCAAACATTATGTTCCTTGTAACACTTTGATGGCAAATAAATATATATATATATCCATCAACACAAAGCTGCCCTCCTATGGACTTGGAGCACCTTTGTAAGTGGCGCCGCAATGGCCGAATCGGGCGACTGACTCCAGATGGCGCAAATGATCCGTATTTGCCCTGTGATAATTAGAGTGTTTTTAAAGTGCAACAGTTTAAATTTGTTTGTTACAAACGTGAGAACTGCAGTGGCATTGTGATTCGGCATGTATAATCTTTGAATAAAATTGAGCCCTGGTTTCGGAAATTGCCCTAGTAATGAATAAAGTGCAGATTCAGACGAGTAGTCTGCGAATCGTATTTAACCGACTGACACGTGCATTGCGAATACGTAATTCGCCTGTCATCGTAGTGTTTACATGTGATTTATTGTCGAGTTGAAAAGAGTTTTATATTCGTGATGGATCAAGTGGTGGTTGCAATTGGGTTTTTACCCATTTCAAGTGACATCGTTTTCGAGAATCAGTCTGTGAAAAAAGGAGCCGCATTGGTGCGTTCGGGTCATGTGTGTCAGGTGCGGGAAGTAAAAACAATTGATTATTCCAGCATACATGCGAAAGTGATTAGCCAAGCAGCAGCGACAACAAATCAGTACTCTATCGAATTAGAGGTGAATGAATATTTTCACAAATAATTGATAAAATTTAATTGAAACTTACATGTCTGAAGTAGGAGTAAATTACACGAATAAACAAAAATAATAGAGAGCTATTAATGAATATTGAAGAAGTATAAAATATATATTGAAAATATTGTTTTCATACATACATTTTCAAATATTTTTCATATTGTTCGTTGACTATCAGAATATTTTGAAAATGTACCACATGAATAAAAATGTGTTTCATGCATGTTTTTTAGATTATTGTAATTATTAGTATAAAAAATTTAATTGTTTATATCAATGTAAAAATTGAACTTGCACGATTTGTCAATTGCCTTTTTTCCTTTCGTAGATTGGTTGTAACAGAGAAGTTACAAAAACTTCCTGCCCTTGCAGAGCGAATGCTTGTGGTGACTGTAAACACGTCTACGCAGTATTTTCATACATAAACCTCACCGAGGGACTTCCAAAACAAGTTTAGAACAAGAATGGGACAAACCATCTGCCAGTCAACAAGCGAAGGCGATGTATTCCAAACGTTTGTAGCTCACGAGAGAAAAACCATAAAATTTCGTATTCGCGGGTGCATTTAAACGCGTGTTTTTGCACCCTACAACACAGCAGTGGTCACGTTCTTTACATTTGATTCGAGGCTATTTGTGGCCGACTCGTTCATTGCCATTCATTTATTGTAGGCGCGCTTTTGACACTGCTTCTCTTTGATGGGAAGCTTGTACCCGTCGAATCACAATACAAATGCCGTTTTGACGTTTGCGACCGAAAAATTTGAACTATCGCACTTTGTAGGCAACCTTTTTATCACAGCGGTAAATGGGAATAAGTGATACTATCTGGATCCGTTTTTCCGATTCCGCCACTGCGGCGCTGCACGTTAAACTCCTCCCCATGCTCCAAGTCCATAGCGCTTGCGCGTTTTTTTATCAACAAAGGAGACACAATATAACCCAACTCAATCTCAAGTTATATTAGAGATTTATAAAACATGAGATAACGGGAACCGCAAAATAAAAATAAAATTATGGCTGTGAGATTCGAATCCATTTGTAGAGCCAATTTATAGTGTTGACCAAAAATATTTTGAGGCGTTTCATAATCTAACTGCCGTGTGGACTTCCATAGCTCATTTCTACATACGAAGTAATAAAAATTGCGACAGGAATAATACTATAGCCCCGCCTTGGTGCAAACACAGTTTTTAGTATCCGACGCATATGTAATTTAGAATGATACATGTAGATCACGTCCACGTTAACCGATTGCAGGTTGAGGATTACAAAAGAAAGACGCGTCTTGTTTTAAATATGCACAGGGTGACCTAGGGGTGTGTGTAAGCTCCATAACTTTGTTTCTATCCAAGCTATCGACATGTTTTTTTTAACAATAGGTCCCGCAATGAGGCACATTCTAAAAATATTTCTATTTATATACAGAATGTCCCAAAATAGGATACACAACGGGTTTTTTAACGGCAACCCCCCCCCCCCCCATTTTTGTTACATTCTAAATTCTAAATTATCGATATAACGCACCCGGGTTTCTTAGACGTATCTGCAATAGTTTTTGACTTATGTCAATTTATGTGTCAAAATAGCATCGCCCATAGACCCACAAAAAAATCAGAACTTTAGAACCATTCAAGATTAATTAACCAACTTTTTCCAGTCGATTCCTTAGTCGATGTTCCATCGCCTACTATGACTTTTTGAAAATGACAAATTACAAATGGCTCGACTTTTTCAATATTGCATCATTGCATGGTATTTTTCAAGAGCTTTTTGTCGATATAAGGCTTGCAGGGTGTACTTTGTGAAATTTGCGAGATTTGTTGCAAATTAATGTTAAAAAACATTATTAAAAAAAGCTATTATTTAAATGCCCTAAAATGAAGAAAATAAACTTTAAATTAAATCCAACCCATCAATTTATTAAATTATACAATTAATATGATATAAAAGCTTGTCGCGAGATTACCTGTGTAAATGAACAAAATACAATATGAAACTTGATCTTGACACAAGTAATTCTAAGAAAAAATTTTTGAATTTCATAAAATAAATTTACACAGGTAAATCGGACCAGTTGCGGCCTGCTTTAACCGGACCACTTGCGTGTACATACCTACTTATTGGCCAAATATGTGTATAAAAAACAAAGGATATGTAGAGTTCAAGAAATATATTCAATGAAAACGGTAAAACTGGTATGAAGCAAAATCACATCGGTACAAACAACAAATAACAATGACCCAACTTTCTAATTTATGAACATAACTGAGAGATTTCAAACATTCGAACAAGTTGATTTCACTATTAATATATTTTATAATAATGTTATCAATACTGTACTTTCCTTCAAGGTTTAGGTCATGTCGTTTGGATATGAAATCCCAATGGAGCGCTTCATTTTTCAGGATTCCAATCAACTCAAATATGTAGGTTTAGGTTTATTGACTAGCCTATTCAAACGGTCATGCCATCATTCGACATTGTTCGTTGTTCTGTGTCTTTGGTTATGAACATTCCAAATATCAATTGGAAAACTGGGGTTGTTCGTCCAATTATTGACAAAATAGTCATTAAAGAAATCAATTGGCGGACCATTCGGAGCAAAATGACTAACATTACCCCCCAGTAACTGCTTAATGTTTAAATTGATGGAATGACCACATCTCTACTCAAATCTAAAACGTCGTGGCCGCTATTGTCGCTAGGCATGTTCTTATTATTTTTTTCCGCCTATAAGAATTTGCTATTTTTTTGAAACAAAAAATTAAACCGCCTTAGTTTTTTGGTAATAGCTCAAAAACTATTGATGATAGATAAAATAAAAAACAGTTTTTTGAAGAGGAGGAAATTTTCCATGAAAAAGTTTCTACTCTCGGAATTATATATCAATTATTTATCATTTTAATTCAACGTTGAAAATAGGGCTCCGCGTGGACGTTAATGCAGGAGTACAGCACATCTCCAGAGAGCAATCCACATAAAATATTTGTTTATACTATTAAATATGAATTGAAAAAACTAATATTGTATCATTTGAACACTTGAAATAATGTGATTTCGTTGGAAAAAAAAAATTTCATTGGATTTTGATAATGTGAGGCTATTGTTAATTAAGAAGTTTTTTTGGAACCGCCGATTTGATTAAAACCGAATTGTTTACAGAACGACTCCATAATTTGTTCGCTTCCTGGAGCACATTTTAAATGTTTACTCGATAATATCACGCTATAAAATTGTTTAAAAGTTGATTATTATGTTAATTATACATTTCCAAAGTTAACAAAATATGAGAAATCGAGTAAATATCTCAATTCTTTTATTGATATTTCACATTATTATCAGTTTTATGTCTGACGAAGGCATTTTCCAACGTTTTAAAAATACGCTATATGTTTATAAAATATTTATAAACAAATGGATAAGTTGAATATTTTTCAAAAATTGTTTTTTGCATTAGGTTGTTAAGAGTTTATTATGATTATAAAAAATATAAAATGTCAAAGTTTGTTTAGATCTAAAAAATAAGTAAATAAAAAATTAAATTATTAATTAAAAAAACTTATTAGGTAGAGAATAACCAATTATTATTCGAAGTTTTTTTTTTAATTTAAAAAAAAAAAAAAAAAAAAAAAAAAAAAAAAAAAATTTTAAAAAATATTCAACTTATCCATTTGATTATAAATATTTTATAAACGTAAAATGCCTTTGTCAGTCATAAAACTGATAATGTGAAATACCAATGAAAAAATGGTGACAATATTTACTCAATTACTCATATTTTGTTAACTTTAGAAATGTATAATTAACAAAAGAATCAATTTTTAAACAATTTTATAGCGTGATATCATTAAGTACACATGTAAAATGTGCTCCAGGAAGCAAAAAAATTATGGAGTCATTCTGTGAACAACTATTCGGGTTTAAATAAAATCGGCGGTTCCGAAAAAATTACTTGATTAACAATAGCCTCACATTATCAAAATTCAATGAAAATGGACCGGCTATCATTATTGAATGCATATACAATATATCGTGCCTGTGCTGTTGATCGTTGAACGGTTCCTTCGTCACTCGGAATCCAACCCATGGTGAAACTTAGAACGGGCTTTCACAATTAAATGCGTATACATTTCGTGTCTGTGCTGTTAACCGTTGAGGAGATACCTCGTTAGGAGCCAACCTTGAGTGCAGTAGCCATGTCATGGTGACACTTAAAACCATCATCATAATAAAATGCGTACACAAAATTTCGTGTCTGTGGTGTTGACCGTTGAAGAGCTCCTTTATCTGGAGCTAATCCTGGATAGAAAAAAAGCTTGGATAGAAAAAAAGTTATGGAGCTTGCATGCACCTCTGGGTCACCCTGTATAGATCAATTTGTATTATAGAGCGTTTCTGAATTTTTCACGTATTATTGGATTTTGATGAACTATACAGAAATATTCATTAGTCTTTCTGTTCTTGTTTGTTTAATATAATGGCATTCTGGAGAACACGTGAAGTTGATAATACCGTAGAAGCTAAATTATGTCTAATATTCTAAAATGTAAATGATAATTCCGCTATTTACGTAGTACCTATTGCTCGTGAATATTCCATTGAAGAAGTAGATCGCAACTTTTCCTGGGGGATCACTGATTTCTAAAGCTTAGGCCCCGTTTCTGATAAGAGCCGTTAGCACACCTAGTTTAATTCTATCAATTTTGAACGGCTTCGGATAATTCGGTTTTATCGATCTATTAAATGAAATGAATATCAAACTAGTCGCTTGATTGTTGGAATATTGACTATTTCGTATGCGGGCGGCAAATGGGTTTCTATTACATTACAAGCTTTTATTTAGTTTCATCTGTCCCGATGTTTGTCATCAAATCTTGCAAGTTAAATTTGACCCACTTCTAGTTGTTCAATTAACGTGAAATTTGGCAGGTGTTCATAGTTCCCGTGACAATGCATTATGCATTTGTTAGAGAAAAAAAAACAAAATGGCGGCTCCAAGATGGCGGACGAGATTTGTGTTTATGGTCCGATTCGATTCAAAATTGGTTTGTGGGGGTTTTCGGGGTCGGAGATTATGAATTTTGTCAAAATTCACAAATTCAAGATGGCGGCTCCAAGATGGGAGTATTTTGATTATGTTTGTTTGAAGATGGCAGCTCCAGGATGACGGACGAGTTAATCTTTAGATGGTCTCCTCGTTGAAGAACTAGATAGCCCAGAACTTACAGGAAAAAGGCCTCATAAAAACGACTTTAATAAAAATGCATAGATTAAGGCGTACTTACTAAAAAGCACAAAATAAAATAATTAATAAAAAAAACCTTTTTAAAAACATGCTTTTATTCAAATACCCTAAAAAGTACAAAATAATTGCTTTGGATGTGTGACGTAGGTTATTCCTTAGTTATAGATTCAAAAGCTCTTGAATCTATAACTCACGGAATAACCTACGTCACACATCCAAAGCAATTATTTTTTACTTTTTAGGGTATTTGAATAAAAGCTTGTTTTCAAAAGGTTTTTTTCATTAATTATTTTATTTTATCATGTGTTCATGGTCTTTTCCGATTATTCTCTTTTATTCAGCTCCACTTGATGATTGTAAAGAAATCTTATCGGTCATTCTCATTCTCTACTTCATGATAGGACAACGCAAGGCAATAATACACACATTTCCATCTTTAGTAATATACACAACTGAGTTTCCTAGAACATTTAAAATAATCAAATGTATAATCCATTTGATGTCGATACAAAGTTGGGCAGAACGTTCAGTGTGAACCATCCTGCAAGATATCACTGCAAGAACGTAATTTCTATAAAGTACACTGTTATCCTAGAATGGCAAAAATTCATGAAAAATTCTCCCATGTATCCATTTTGAATCCAATCTTACCATAACTGACAATTTTCGGTGCCATATTGGAGCCACCATTTTGAATTCTCAAGTATCAATGAAAAATATTCGTTCATTTAAACAAGTTACCAGTTTAGAAAGAAGGAAAATTGTGGCAAATCAGAAAAAAAAAATATAGAAAAACCATCTTCGAGCAGGATTCGAACCTGCGTCCTCTAGATCTCTAGTCTTACGCTCTACCAACTGAGCTATCGAAGACACAAGGTTTCATCTGCGTTTGGAGGTAAAACCGCTTTTTCCTATAATTTAATGTTAGTTGTTAGGAAGGTAGAAAGAGATCTCAAGTGCTTATTCAGTGGCTATCAAGATCCGTTTTATCTTTCACCCTAACGTCACCACTGACGTGACGGTTTCAGTCAAGGTTCAGGAAGTTGATCTCCGACCACTGAATAAGATTTCAGCCAAATATATAATTACGAATGAAAATTGCGTCTGTGAAAATATGAAAGGAAGAAAATTGGGAGCTTCTGTGTTTGATTGCTCAGTTGGTAGAGCGTAAGACTAGAGATCTACTGCTCGAAGATGGTTTTTTCTATAATTAAAAAATTTGTCTGCATTGCCAAAATTTTCCTTCTTTCATATTTTCACAGACGCAACTTTCATTCGTAATACCAGTTAAGAGTCGAATTGGACCATAAATGAGAAAATTCGTGTGACACATTGGCGGCGCCATATTGAATTTCCAAATTCCGATCTGAAATTCGTGATACGTGACATTTACAACTCCTAAATATCGATTTCATGTGAATTGGATCGTAAATAACAAATATAAGACAAATATTAATAAAAAAATTGAGACAAAGAAGTTATTGGATGGTGATCAAGGAAAGTATAAATGAAGCAGTAGAAAAAAACATGGGGTATAAAATAAAGCTACATAGAAATGGTGGTTTGAACAAGAATGTGTGGATTCAATAAAAATAAATACAACACTATGTAAAATACAGAAAAGCAATAGATAGAAAAAAAAACGGAGAAATCGAAAAAGACTGTTGAAACGATGTTGTTGATAATACGATATAAGTATATGGATATATGAATAAAGGAAAAAGAAAAAAAGCACCTGTTAATATTAAAGGGGAAACCTCTAAGAAACCTTTGTTGGAATTATACAATAAAAAAAATGAAGATGGAGAAAGGAAATACAAAAAATGAAGAGAGAGAAGAATTCAAGAGAAATAGAAAGTACTGAAAGAATAAAAGAAGAACAAAACGCTGTTTGTGATAAATTAACCGCAGAATTAGCTGATGATATTTTCAAGGGTTATTTTTTCTTCAAAATTTAATATTAAAAATGTGACAATTGGTAAGTAATACAGCTCCTGAAGAACATTCCGACAGTGATAATGTAGAAGTAGAGCAAGAAAAGTTTATTATGAGGACTCTGCTCTCAAGACAAAAATTGTTTTCAACATGTAGCGTCAATTACTTGAAGAAAATAATGATTCGAACCATGGTGTTATACAAAGCATACAAGTTTTGACAAATAATTCACAGAGGACAATTATAACTGTTGTTTCACGGAATGTTGTTCCGCCAAAGAAAGGAACGAATTAATCTTTGATACGCATAGGTGCATCCATGACCGAAAATATAAGAAGAAAAATGTATTGATTTTATTCGTCTAATACGTACAATCTTTCAATATGATGGAAAAATTACAATTAAATTATCGTACATTCCTTAATAATTAATGGTGACGACACAACCACTGGGGAGATAGAAGATGAGTGATGCATTCTAACATGGAACTTTTTTATTTGGTATTAAAGTATTAAGGTTTTAGCTTCAAAATTTCGTTTTCCCCATTAAAAAAAAATCGAATGGGGTGCAACTAAGGCTTTTTACCGGAAGCCGTTAACTTTGATGTATATTGCAAAAAATATATAAAATAATACATTAAATCGTCGTTTTTCGTATTAGAAATTTATAGTCACGATTAAATGGCGGCGTCGAGTATTCATTAAAGATGAAAGTATTGTTTTTTATACTCGTAGAAATGAATAAACTCAAAATCTAGATTCATTTAACTTTTTTGTACTTTTAATACCTATAGAATTGTTTCTAAATTATATTATTTCAAGACATTACGGTATATTAAAATATTCTCTATAACTTCATGTAGATTATTTTTTCAGTAAGCTAACACGTTTTTACTATTAATTTAAAATCGCCATTTTTTTTATTGAAACCAATCCGGCCCCGACTCACGTTTAACGACTCTTATCAGAATAAACAGTTGGCTTTTTTGTTATTCTTTGAAACAGAGCAAAATAACTTTGATCTATACTATAGCTATAAACATATGGGTGGATCCCTACAAAAAAGTATTGTTTGTGTGTAATAAAATTCCGAAAAATTAACATGCTGGTAGTATACCTAGGTCATAGACTATAGAAAGTATGTTTGTCCAATTCTAACAGACGATTTTCATCATTGAATACCTTTGATACTGATAGTATTCACTCACTGAATTCAATAAAACGGTATAGTAAAAGTGTCATAAATATGACTATGATCTGAAGACGATTTTTTTTGGTGTAACTCCATGCAAAAAACTCCACCGACGCCCATGATTATTATTCATATTTTCAATGAAGAAGCAATAAAAAAACAAAACATAATCCATTTAGACCTACTTACGTGCAGTTGGCTCACTCTTGGAAAAATTACTTTGTAGTATTACAGGTTTCTGAGCGTTTATTTACTACACAACTCACTAACTAACATGGGTCAAACATTGCAATTGAAATTTGACCCCCTTCCAATAATACAATCGACTTGGTATTTGGCAATTTTACAGTGTTATACAGTGTGTTTTCACCTATGTGAGGCCTATTCTTAAATAGGTTGAAGAACTCGCCAAAATAGATCATTTTACCAAAAAACACCTTTATAAAAGTTGAAAAATAACGAAAGCACAAAACATACCGATAAAATTGGTCCTATTACGAATATATGAATGAAATATTTATTCACGAGGTTCGAGATGTTGTCAAAATAAATTCAAGATGGCTATTGGAGTACATACACACTCAATAGATCATTAATCTACTTGTGTTTTGGCTTTCTTTCAATTTGTTGTTCGTATTATCCATTCTAGACTGTATTATGAGGGTATGCTGGCCAGGATTTTGGAATACGATAATGTAGGCAGATAGATCTTTATGGTTACAGTTACAGTTTTTGTTAGAAATATTATTACACATAAAATGATGAGTGCATTTATTGTGTTATTGTATATTTATTTATAAAGAGAAAGACATAAAAACTATCGAATTGAATTGAATAGACAGGATTTAACCAAACACAAATTCGCAAGCTTTTTTTACCGTTGAGAAGGTTCAAAAATAGTAAATAGAAATTGACAGAAATCTACTTCAATAGGAAAACCTGCAAAAGTTATGTTGAACACTGTCTATACGACCTTCCCAAATATATTCAGGTTTGTTTTAATTAAAGTTGAATGCTAAGATATTTTGTATTATTTTTATGATTTAAAAATGTGTGTGAAATGAAGCAGTTTTCTTATTTTATTTTGAAATAAAATATTTTAAAATCTTGTATATTCTTTATTTTCAATGCAACTGCAACTATCTTTATGAAGTGATTTGGGAAAGACTTCCGAAACACAACCATCAACACAATCAGAGCCATGATTTTGTCTTTATACCGCTGTGAAGTGCCACCACTGGTACTTTATTATGTTAAAAAGTATTCACTTTTCCATGCAGTATTCATAAGGTCACACTATAATTAAAATAAAACCAACAATAAAATAACTGGCATATACATGCAATTTTGGCTTGGTGCTCCAACGGTACAAGACGTGGTAACCTTATTTCACACGCGTATTTTTCCACTTTATTCACTGCCTATGAGTTCGTCGCACAGCGTAAGGATTTTCCACAGCGCAAACGAGTTTATTTTGAAAATTATTCACCTAATTTTCTGTGTGTATCATTCTATAGTGGTATGGATAAAACTGTCATCATCACGATAGATTTGAGCTTTCACTGACACGGGAATTTTTCCAGCGTTCATTGTTTTTGTAAACGTTTTTGTTTCAAGAATGCACATATTTACATAACCAAAAACAATAAATGAGACATATCAATTCGTCATTACCTACTTCGCAAAACGTGATTTTTCCATGGTCGTATAGTATGGATTGGATGGAAGTTATTTGACAATTTCATAATTACGTGACAAAAAACAAGATATTTATTGTTTTCATGCATCTCTGTGTTGTAACCATGCAATTGATCGTCACGTGACATTCTTAATGAAATATGCGTCGGCCAATTAAAACGGTGTTTGCACGAATAGGAAGGATAATTAGGCGTGGCTATAGCATTATCCCTGCCTCTGGTCATAAATCATTTTTTGTTCTTTAGAAAGGAAGTCACACTGCAATTAAATTATGAAACTGT
This sequence comes from Gonioctena quinquepunctata, assembly GCA_018342105.1. Taxonomy (NCBI): domain Eukaryota; kingdom Metazoa; phylum Arthropoda; class Insecta; order Coleoptera; family Chrysomelidae; genus Gonioctena; species Gonioctena quinquepunctata. The sequence goes on from JAFIRS010000048.1 coordinate 1,247,138, forward strand.
GCAAAATAACTTTGACAACATTATTCTTGAAATGTTCTAAAATTTCACATGGAGGATATTTCTGTTATCATGAAACTTTTATATAGGTAATTTCTTGTAAAATCACGACGAGTTCTACATCTACAATATGTCTCTCCTTTGAGAACATCCTGTATATAAAAAAATAAAAATGGAGAATGTGTTTGGCGATTTATTGTCAGAATCGATACAAAAATGGTATGTAAGGATATTTGGAGTTGGAGATCATGAATTTTTTGACAGAACTGAACAATTCAAGATGGCGAACGAGTTTTATGATTTATTGGACGATTGATTCTATTAAAAAAAATTGTGTATGAGAATATTTAGGATGAGGGATTACGAAACTTCAACTATTGAAGATGTCGACTCAAAGATGGCGGACGAGTTTTGTGATTCAGGGTCTGATTCTTTTCAAAATTGATATGTAGAGATTTTTGGAGGAGATTTTGATTATTTTTTACAAAATTCAAGGCTAACGAAATTGTTTATGCAATTCTATTCATAATCAGTATTTTGAGTGTTTTGGGGGTTAATTAAATACGGGAAAATGGTGAACGAGTGTCAGGATATATGCAATCAATCCATAATTAGATGTTTTTTTTATCAAAATGCAAGGATTCAAGATGGATATTTTTGTATCAAGGCTTTTTAGAGCCTTCAAATAAATATAGAAGTTACTAATGAAAAAATAATTGATTAGTGATAAGAGGAAGGCTGAAATGTGTACTCTCAATTGGTGTTATCAAAAAAACAAACAGTTCTAATTTACGAAGTTATGATTTTTTAATATCTACAAAACCAGACAACTCCAGTTGATGGAGATCATTTTTTTATTTGACTGGATCTGTTATTTGTCTGGATAGTGGTAATAAGGGTGCTAGAATGAGTTCTATCAATTGGTCTGTCAATGTTTTTTTTATTTTACTCTTTGTAGCAACCCCTCCGAAGGCAGGGAAAATATTTGGATGGTGAGATTAGGGGTTATAAAATGAGTAATACACTTGGTGCTGTGTACAAATCCCGACAGTTCCAGTTGACAGAGTCATGTGTTTTTTAATTTCACCCTCTGATACAACCCCTCTGACGGCCTGGTAAAATAATTGGATAGTGATAATAGGGGTACTAAGAAGAGTTCTTTCGATTTGTGCTATTGATAGAAATCATTTATACAACCCCTTCGAAAGATGTAGAAATACTTCAATAAGCATTTCAGGGGTGTTCAAACATCGAGTAAGAGAATGTTTTTTTTTTAATGTTAGTACTCATAGCAAACATAAGAAAAATTATTGTCTGCCTGGGCAAAAGTTGTGCATAAGTTCTGTATGGCCTATTTCGGAAAAAACAACCGTACCAATGTAGCAACAGATTGGTAATACTTTCAACATAAAGTATCTTCCGAGTTGTTCGAGCGGTCTAAGGCGTCAGATTTAAACTGATTCACGAAAAAGAGCGTGGGTGAGCGTGGGTTCAAACCCCAGCGCCCTCGAAATTGAAAAATGATTTGTTTGGGGCGACTATTCGTCCCAAAACAAATAATGTCTGATGTCTAAGAGCTGCAGCCGATCGAGTAACAGAATGAAATGTTTTTACAAGCTTTTATTTAATTTTATGTTTAGTTCAAATCTTGCAAGTGAATTTTGACCCACTTCTAGTTGTCCGATTAACGTGAAATTTGGCAGGTGTTCATAATTCCGGTGACAATGCATTATGGAATGCCAAAAGAAAAAACAAAATGGCGGCTCCAATATGGCGGACGAGTTTTGTGATTATAGTTCGATTCTATTCAAAATTAGTATGTGGGGGTTTTTGGGGTCAGACATCATGATTTATCTGTCAAAATTCATGAATTCAAGATGGCGGCTCCATTATGGCGATGAGTTTTGTGGTTATAGCCCTATTCCAATAGAAATTGGTATGTGGGGGTTTTTGGAGTCGGACATCATTATCTCTTAGTCAAAATTCATGAATTCAAGATGGTGGCTTCAGGAAGGCGATATGTTTTGTTATTAAGGCCCGATTCCATTCAAAATTGGTATGTGGATTTTTTTGGGGAGATTATCAATTTGTGTCAAATTCAATAAGATAACGGATTTCATGGATGACTAGAAAGAATTAAATAAAAATGATTGAAAAAAAATTAAGACAAGCTTTTATACAAAAAAGGAAAAAATAATTTATTTGTTTGACCTAGATTATTCTGTGAGTAACAGATTCAAAATCTTGCCACGCAAGAATATCAATTTTATATTCGCGGCAAGCTTTTGAATTGTTACTCATAGAATAACCTAGGTCAAACAATTAAATAAATAATTTTTTCCTTTTCTGTATAAAAGCTTGTCTTATTTTTTTTTTCAATCATTTTTATTTAATTATTTGTAGTTATTCATGAAATCCGTCATCTTATTGAATTCTGACAAAAATTGATAATCTACGACCCCAAAAACACTCACATACCAATTTTGAATGGAATCGGGCTGTAATAACTAAACACATCACCTTCCTGAAGCCGCCATCTTGAATTCATGAATTTCGACTAAGAAATCATGATGTCCGACTCCAAAAACCCATACACACCAATTTTGAATGGAATCGGACTATAATCACAAAAGTCGTCGCCAGCATCTTGAATTCGTGAATTCTGACAAAAAAATCATGATGGCCCACCCCAAAAACCCCCACATACTAATTTTGAATAGAATCAAACCATAATCACAAAACTCGTCCGCCATATAGAAGCCGCCATTCTGTTTTTTCTTTGGCAAAAATTCCATAATGCATTGTCACCGGAATTATGAACACCTGAAAATTTCACTTGCAAGATTTGAACTAAACATACATACATATGTGAAATTTGAATAAGAGCTTGTAAAAACATTTCATTCTGTTACTCGATCGGCCAGGTTTCCTGCAGCCAGCTCTTAGACATGGGAAATGATTTGTTTTATTCGCCCCAAAAAAATCATTTTTCAATTTCGAAGGAAAAAATAAAAAAAAAGCTGCCAGAGCTGGGGTTTGAACCCACGCTCAATTTCGTGAACCAGTTTAAACTCGCGCCTTAGACCGCTCGACCAACTCGGAAGATACTTTATGTTGAAAGTAATACCAATCTGTGGATTTTTCCGAAAAAAGGCCATACAAAACTTATGCACAACTTTTGCCTAGGCAGTCAATTATTTTTCTTATGTTTGCTATGAGTACTAACATTTTAATAACATTTCATTCTGTTACTCGATTGGCCAGGTTTTCTGCAGCCCGCTCTTGGACTAATTACTCAACAGACCATTTCGACAAATATTGATCTTCATCAATCATTATTATTTTTCTCAGTGTATATATGTGAATAGTTTCACACCTGTATCCAGGTGTATATATTATACTGACAAAAAAAACGTGCTTTAAGTTTAATATTCTTAGAATTATTCATGATATATTTTATCTGGCCTCATTTCAAACAAACAACTGGATAAATTAATACAAACTGTTATTGTAATATGGTTCTTTAGTCAATACATATTTATCAATAACAGATAACCAGAGAAAAATTATTTTGATTTGATATGTTGTATGTATATTTTATCTTCAACAACGAAAAAGCTAATTGCTGTTTATTTTATGGCTTCAGGTAGATTGATTATTCAAATGTTATCAAACATAGGAGATAAATATTTATAAAAAAGTAAACAAAGAGGTATTTAATAGGCTGATAAAAGATATGATAAAATGAATGAAACAATTATATGATTTTTCATCAGAGGAGATAGGAGAATATGTGATTCTCACGTTTTTAATTATTTTTTTCTTCATTTGTAATAATAAGGAAAAAAACATGAGGGAATATAATTTCTCAACAAAATATGACTTTCAAGTGATAGTCCAGTGTTTTTAACATTTACCTTTTCATTTATAGAATTTATGCAAGAATTAATATATACTTAAGTCCAGAAACAAAATTGACATATTTATTTCTGAGCCAATAACAATTTTCAATATTTCGTGGGGTAAACAGTTTGATTTTATAAAGGAATAATTGCAAAATTAGATTATCAAGTTGGGAAAATTGAGACTAATAAGTGAATAAATGAGAAAAATAATCATCATTCATCAAATGTAATAACATAAGAAAAAGCATAATATAACTATAAAAGAACTCACCATATTGAGAGACAGTGACGGCGCCGATTTTCCCAAGGATGATTTTCTTATCCTGACCAAATTAGAAGATCCATTTTGCTGGTCTGAAAAAAAAACGTGCACGTACAGCAAATATTAACTGAAAACTTATCAAAGAATCATTCTTATTGATTTGTTGAAAATATGAACAGGATGTTCATAAAATCAGATCTGGAATCATCTGCGACTGAAAGATAAACTTTAGTCACTATCTTCCATCGTCAAGATAACCTCTTGTGGGGTATTCATGTTGAAAAGGGAAACATTCTTAATTGAATATTGATAGAAAGATTTTTCTGTGAATTGAAAAATCCACGATAAAAATGAAGTTATTTTTTGTGAATGTCTAACAGAAAACAACTACTTCCCCGGCTAAAGCCACGCTGAACATTGAACTACATCTGATAGATATTCTGAAAAGACCCTAACTCAAAAGAAAAAATCTGAAATTGAAAATTTTCATTTTCATTCAGATAGTTATTTGATTTTCTATTCCAGTCTTAATTAAGAACTCATGAAGATGAATGAGGCAAAGAAGAATGTTTTCCAAAAAAGAGTACTCACCAGAAATCATTCGTAACATTGACGCAAGAAAAATATTGCTATCAATATTCAATTGAGAATGTTTCCCTTTTCAATCATTCTCATCTTCACTAAAAACAGGAATGCCTACAGAGTGAAAGGAAGGCTTATAACAAGATTGGTAGGAATAGTAATTCAAAGCTAAGTTTACATATTGGATATTAAACAGACTGAACCGAATTTTTTATTTTTAGAACGAACAAGAATTTCACATTCTCTCACTGAAAGTCAAGAATTCAATTAAACATTTTGAGAATATTCATACAGAATTTTTGTAAAACTACTAAAATTGAAACATTTTCTCAGGATTGGCAGCGTCTTAATCTAGAATAACTACGTCACTGATGTTTGGTTTTTGGTTGTAGTACATATGGTATATTTGGTTATCACATAATCATTAAAGGTATATTTCTTTGTACATTTCCCTCTGGTATATTAAATTATGTATAAATCATAGAACCATTTTGAATCTTCCAACATTTGATGTTGATCAAGTTTTTTTGATTGAATTTTTATTTTTTCATTCAGGATTTTTTGCAGTTCAATAGGACAAAAGTCCCAGATTCCTTTCAGGTGTTAACTGACCCTGCAAAATAATCATAGAGAGTGTAAATATATAACTGAAATATAATTTTGGAAACCCAGCTGCCCAAGAAGTGACTAAATCTAATGAAATATATCTAGCAATGTGCTTCATTATACAAAACATACTTACCCTCTGTACATGTTCGTTTCTATATTCATATAATTTCTGAAAAAAGGGGCTCTTCAGCTTTCCTATATTTGATGCCACCTTTATTTATGTTATAGTACACACTGCCCTATAATAAATGATCTGTGATATTTTATTACAACTGTATTATCATAATTGTATATTGTATATTGGGTTCAAATTGGTTTTCGCTCCAGTTACTAAAATACCCACAGCAACTGTATATTCTTATATCTGTATCAATATTATTCCTAGGGATCCCCCTATTCGATTTTATCTTCATTTAAAGTACACTCATATCATAAATAATCTGTGAATACTATAATTTATAAACAATTATTTTACATGTATATTCAGTTCAAATTGGTTTTCGCTCCAGTCATAAAAATACCAACAGCAACTGTAGATTCTTATTTCTTTATCAATATTATTTCTGAAAAAGGGGCTGTACCTTTATGCGATTTTATCTTCATTTATCAGTACACTCAGCCATAAAGAACTACATCTTTTGCATTTTCGCCACCTAGATACAAACGATCTAACAATTTTGAAACCTAAATAACGAAAAGTATTTCTATAATATAAAAAATACTGTTTTATTTGAAAATATGAACAGGGTTTCATAAAATCAGATGTGGAATCATCTGTGACTCAAAGATAAACTTCAATCCATCGTTCAAGATAACCTCTTGGGGCTATTCATGTTGAAAAGGGAAACATTCTCAAGTGAAAATTAAATGGAAAGATTTTTCTGTGAATTGAAAAATCCACGATAAAAAAAGGGAGGGTCCTTTCAAAATATCCATCTACATCTGATGGTTCTGTTAGATATACACAAAAATAACTTTTTCAATTCACAGAAAAATATTTCTATTCAATATTCACTTGAGAATGTTTCCCTTTTCAACATAAAATATTGTACATTTTTATGGAGTTCCAATTGGTTTTCCCTCCACTGTTACAAACAGCAATGAAATAAGTTTGTAGTCAGTTCACTTACTTGTAGGTGATAAATGAAAGCTTGTGGATTTGATTTCATCCTCATCATTTTTGGATTCTACATTTACAAGGCTATTTTGCATTTCAAAATAATGCACTCACTTGAAATATCTTTGAATATTTTGACTTGGACATTTCAAAGATGTCAAGCCTAAACAATTGCAAGCAATGATTAAAATATTCGGAATAAACATACGTCATGATGAAGATAATCACTGAAAATAATCAATATTTACAACGGGGGATCTATTAATAATTAGTGACAAGGAATGTTGGGTTATATTTTTGTTTACTACTAAGAATGTGCGTAAGAAGCAAGCTACGACAATACATTGCGAAAATTTAGGTGAATGCTCGGATGACACATCTGGTATTACTCATGTACATTGGGACAAAAAAATCTAACCTGCTGGAAGTTGTTTTCCAACATTCGATTGTTCGCCAAGAGAAGTTTGCCTTTGTTCGAGTCGAATAAATGGTTTGGGTTCGTTAAAAACCAATACTCTGGCTGAATTCGAACGGCATCGCGATTTCAGCCCGTTGATGTCCTCCATCTAATATCCCCAAATCAAGAATTGCACATAACTAATTTCACATATACACCTAACCAGGACTGTGGCACGATTTCACCACACAATACTATCGATTCCTGTTTGTGGTGGATAATCAATGCCATTTCTCTACATTCACTTAACTATTTCTTGAACAAATGCCATCAGATCGAGATTCGAGTGCATAATAAATATTTGCTAAACTCAAACCACGGAACCAACAAATACAAAACAGCAGTCAAAGACACGGAACAAAAAACAACAGGCCACAGACAACCAAAATTTCAAAAGTGTTATGAAATACACTCCGCCCAATCTTTCCATCTCATTTCAACTCACATTTCAACTGAAAGACAAAACTAAACTATCGACCCGTCACTTTTCCCCTGGATATAGGTGAAACTAAAGGAGGGGTCTTGGGCAATAGACTATCTATCTATCCTTTGCAAATTATGCGAAATAAACAAGGAGATAGAACATTTGGGTGGGTGATTATTGATGCAAAGACCTTTAGCGATCTCGACAATCGAAGTGGCTAAGTTTCTTCTACCGTGAAAAAAAAGATTTATATCAGAAATTCGAAATGCAACAGTTCCAACACTGGAAATAAACACGCAAAAATCAAAATTTCATCATGAGCCTCCTCATCATCAACTAAGATGGCTCTTCCGGTAGACGGCCTATTTATGATCAATGATTTTTGGAACGAAATTCCTTCACGAGGCTTGTGGTAGGTGTTGACTGGTCGAAATCGTCGCGTAAGAAAAAAGCATTATGCCCCTTCCATGCTACTCTCTCTCTCTCTCTCTGTGTGTGTGTGTCTCTTTCTATTATATACGAGTCTGTGGGACAAGCGTCTAGCCCTTTCTTATACGATTCCGAAGGTGTACGAAACCATCCGCACTGCTGTTCTGCTTGGGGAAAATTCAAAATGATACATGAGCGGTAGGATATCTATGCGAATACAAGTCGAATATTATCGTTGAGTGGTAATAAGTGGATGATATTTTTGTTTCTTGTATATTTCTATATAACATGTGTTTAGATGATTATATCCTTTTTTGGACATAATTTTAATGTTTTTTGTATGCCGAAGTTGGATTAATGGTTTTCATTGAATATGTGGCACGTCAATTTTATATAATATAACGAATAGTATTATCAAGAATAAAATACCTTTTACTGTGGAGGAGGAGTTTGGAAAAAGGATATATATATATATATATATATATATATATATATATATATATATATATAGGTATACTATTGCATGGCATAATGACTATTAAAAGTGATTGAATAGAAAACGTTAACTTTCAAAGCGAAAATATTGAGAAAAAGAAGCACAAAATGGTGGATAGATGAGATTGATGGCAACATATTCTGCTACCTCGATATTGATTTATTGGAACGTTTGGAACGATGGAGGGAGCATAACGCTTTTTCCTTACGTGACGAAAATATACAAATAATAACAATCGAAATCTCCATATCGAATTTCATTCGGAGAAAACCTGGCAGTCTAGTTACCGAATGAAATGTGTTTAAATTGTTAGTACTCACAGCAAACATAAAATATAAATGAATATAAAAAAATATTTTCGTGTTAAGGATTGAACTCTGGGCTCTGGCTTGGTACTCCCTCGTTTTACGGCAGCTCCGTTTGGTCTTTGAAATTATTTGTGTATTTGTAGCACATTGCGCATGTGAGATTTCGGAGCAAAGTAGAAAATATATTTGTGATTTGTTTTTGTATTTGTGATTTGTTTTTTTTTTGTTTTAAATCATACTTATATTGTCTCATTATTGCAATTTTGCAATGAAGATGTGTAATACAAACTTAGAAAAGTAAGTTAATAAAATTGTATAACTTGATACAAGGACATTTGGTCCATGCCACCTACCAAAGGGAGAATAAGTCAAGTGTTGCAGATCAGATAATCGAATCTTGTCACAAAATTAATATTCATAATTTGAAAATGATCAAATCGGTCAACGACGCTAGAAAATTAGACTGCTTGGAGAGTATAGTTATCCACAAAAACCGTAATAAAAATCTACTTAATGAGGATAATGGGCCTTTGTATTCCAATGTGTTTTCTTTTATACCCATAGAACCATCAAGATCCCATTAGCGACTAGAGGTACAGTAATTAGTAGAGAATAGCCCGATTAGAAACACCAGGTATAAATTGTAAGAAAATATTACAATTAATTCAGTGTAGTTAGCCTACTGATGATGATAACTTAGTTATCGAAATGCGCATATAGGCGTGAAGTGAGAAAGTGTGGTGAAGGGGTTACTTGTGCAATTTTTTTGATTGTGTGACACCACAGCGTCTAGCCATTCTTCATTGATAAGTATTTACTGTTTACATACGTTTAATGTACATGTGATTCGAGTGTTTACTATTTCTATACATTACAGAGAGACAATAGTGAAATCATATGCTTAGCGTCAAAAAGGGTATCGAATTGGAAAAAAAAGCATAAGGAACTTCGTTCCTGACGGGGGTGCCCCGGACGGCACATGATTTTTTAATTCAAGTGCCATGGATATTTGTTAAGTGAATTTATTTGTCCATTTTCTGTGTAGTCTGCCCAGCATGTGAGCTGAAGAATTTGGTGAATTAGCAACATTTACAGTTATTTTACGTTTTCTTTATTTCATTCGAGACATTTTTTACAAGTATGATTTTCAAACTGTTCATTTGTTCGAATCTCAAATTATATCCATATTAACATCACTTTGGCCATCAGTAAATAAAAATATATGATTTTGTCCATTCTATTGAATGAACAAAATCACATATTTCCAATCATTGGATGGAGATGGGGCCCATTAGTAGATGGCGTTGGTGCCCAAAAAATTACAAATCCGATGTCAGAGTGAGATGGGACAAATTTAGCACGAATTAAATTTAGCATATTTTACACCCATTTGCACCGACTTTTTTTTAAAGAACAATTAGGCTAATTGTCCTTTAAAGTGCCATTCGCGGTTTTTGTGTATTGCACCAAATTTAAGAGACTCTTAAAGCATCCCCATTAAAACCACATTAGCTAACTGACTAAAATCCTTCCCTTAAAATATCTAAATTGTTCTTTAACCTCAAATATTCAAAAATATTTGATTTTTGTTAATTAATATAGTGCCTAGAGATTGCGAAAATGGAAAATTTTGATGAAGTCCTTGATTTCGTCGATATGGGCTACCCAAGACGCATTTTTCTTAGGCCCAATTATTATGAAGAGATGTCCCAAATGGACTTTTTTAGAAGATTTAGGCTAACGAAGCCTACAGTCATAACACTTCTAACCCAAATTGAGAATCAATTGGAATACCCAGATGATAGGTAGGTCAATAGTAAATATAACCATCTTGCTATAGAATACCAGTTTTTAAGATAGCTGTTATGTCCGGCTATTGTAAAACTACATGGTTATAATATAGGTACTGCTTTTCTCAAACAAAATGATTTTATTTTAGAACTAACAGCCTCTCGCCGATGAACCAACTGCTTCTGACACTCAGGTTTTATACCAGCAGTGGGCACATGATTCAGACGGCGGACTTCATGAACGTTCATGTCTCTACAGTCAGTAGAGTGATAGCTTATGTATCACCACTAATTGCATATTTACGCCCCAGAGTTGTAATTATGCCCCATCATCAGCAGCGGGTCAGAGCCCAAAATGAGTTTTTTAATATCGCTGGATTTCCAAAAGTTCAGGCATTGATTGATTGTACCCATGTAAAGATTGATTCTCCTAGTGCGTTTTTGGTAAACTGAAACATAAAATGCTATATGATTTCAGTAGATGTGTTGGTTGACTATAATAATCTGTAAAGGGGTTTGTGAAAGTTGGCAATACAAAACATAAAAACAATTAGTGGACATTTTGAAGCCAAACTAGCAATGTAGTCAAGAAACAAATTAATATAAAAATCAAAAGGGGTACAGGGCAAAGAATAAAGTTTATACCCCAGGCAGGATTCGAACTAAGAACCTTCAAAATTCAGTTCTACGGTAAAAACTGTTGTCCAATTTATTCACTCCCTATGCTACTATAACTTTTTTATTAAAGTTTTTTTTTTCTATCGTATTGTTTTTTTATTTGTTTCTCTCTCTGGCCTGGTTCAACACACGATGCCACGATATTTGCCAATTCATCCATACGGACAAGATTGGAAACTGGAGAATTTGGGGGAAGTGTGATAATAGGCAAGTGTATTTTTGGAATTCAAAGGCATCTAGAAGGAAGGATAATTAAGAGTCTAAAATCCCTCGTTGAAATTTTTTACTATGTTTACCCTTACATGCACTTATTGCAAGCATAACTCGTATTCCTGGTTTTTCTTTTTTATTACGCAGGAGTAAGATAAGTATACTTATATATGACATTTTATGCTTGTGTTTATGTACTAACAAAGCTTTATTTCTGGAAATATGTTTATTTTTCAAAATTGTCAAAAACATCTTTAAATTTCAATGTTTGAACAGTGCCACTGCATATTGTTATTGTGACTATAAAGAAAGTTTATTAGACTTGATCCTCAAAAAAAAAAAATATTTGTAGAAGTTATGCTCTTCCCCCCTACCTCTGTAGTTCAAAGGGTTTTTAACATAGCATTTGACCTCAATTTTTTTTTTTTAGGGGATAGTGGTTATCTACTTCGAAGCTACTGAATGACACCATTGGCAAATCCTGTCATTCCAGGTGAAAACTATAATTAAGCTTTAATTCGTACCAGAAATGCGATTGAAAGGGTCTTTGGCATATGGAAGTGAAGGTTCCCAGTAGTTGCCTATGGACTCAGACTTAAGCTGGAAACTATCATGGCCTTAATTGTGGCAACCACTGTCCTTCATAACCGTGCGAGGGACATGAATGAACCAGAGCCTCTATTGCCTGAAGACATGAATGAAGATGAACTTAATTATTTAATTCAAACCCAACAAATGAACATGGAGCCACAAGTCGATGGCGGTCCAGTCAATTTAGTTAAAAATGAATTTATTCGGTATTTTAGTCAGCTGTAACATCTACTAATACTTTGATATTTGATTAAAAACAAAAAGAGCTTCTGACTAATTTCTGATTATTAATTTGCATTTTTTTGCAGGGATTTGTTTTACTCTCATATTATTTTCAATTGAAAATTGTTTATACAGGCAGTGACTTTTATAAACGTATATATAACTTTTTTCACACTTTAGGGATTGAGGTGACACTTTTCATCCCTGAAATTAAAAACGAAGGTAAAAAGGAAAAGTAGAAATAAGAGGTGAAAAAAACTTTAATTCAAAAGTAACTCATAAGTAGAGGTACAATAACAGTAGGAACTATAAAAAAAAGTAATACTCTGAGTTTTTTTAAATTTGCTTGCAACAAGCTAACGAGAATGTTTCTCTAATTGTTTTTTTCTAATATCGACATCTAGTTGAAGACATTCTTTTCCAAGGCGATGCTCCTCCTCGGCATGCAACCTTTCCATTTTCTTGATAGTGTAATCTGCGAATATATTTTTTTTGTCCGCTAAGTATTCATACTTTTCTGCTAAAGCATTCCATGCCAATGTTCTTACCAGTGTGGCAGTTGGCCTCCTTCTTTCGAGCCCCTAAAATATACAAACAATCAATATTATTGAGTTCGCAGTGCACCTACTAATAATCCCAAACCATCAGGATTTTGCAATAGGGTAACAGACTGCACATAATCCTGATGGTTTGTGGATCATCAGTAAGCACCATGCTGCAAGGAAACCCTGAATGATATATTTTTACGATATTTAATATAAAAACTAAACTGAACTCTTTTTTCTCATTTTCGCAAAAGCTGGATTCCACACAAGAAAAGGAACATATTATATCAGGTTTTGTCTCAGCTATAGTTGCGCAACGTTGATCTATGATTTTTTTTCGAAAATTCAGTTTTTTCAGTGTAACACCCCCGAACAAGTTTTGCAAGGAATTTCATTTCATTTTCAATATCGAAATAACTAATTCCATCACTTATTATGCATTAGTTATTTTATTTCACCAATTCCAAAAGTACTTGTATAATTACGGTACCCTGAAAGGGGAAGAGCACGCCACTGATCGTTCGGGTATGTTCGGAATATTTAGCAGATAGCTTTGGCTTGGCAGCCAACTTCACATTGGTAGTTATTTAAAGTGCAGATGCAGAGTCAAAGTCAAAGGTCACATGTCACAGTAATAGCTCTCATTCTACTGTGGCAGAGTTTTGAACGGTTGGTTTTGAATCTACCCCGGAAAAGTGAGTTTAATAACAAATACTACGTTACACAAAGTAGAGCTAACGAATTCGTTTTCTAGATATTATGGATCTCCCAGAGTTATTCCAAACAGGCTTCCAGAATCTTCATAAACAAACATTGGAAAAAAACTATCAGCAAAAAACTCTGAAAAAGCGGATGGACGATTTTAGGTATATCAGACGACAAACCCGAGACGCTCTCCTGTTTCAAATGAGAAAGTTAGAAGTTATCGAAGAATCCCCCATAAAGAAAGTCGAAGCAGAACGCAAAACAGCAGCGCCTTCGAATGAACGCCTGGAAATGCTCATAAAATGGAAGGAGGACAAGACGAAGAGGAAGCAGGAGGAGAAGAAGAACGCGAAAACGATCTTCAAAGTGTGTCACATTACCCGCGACCAAGGGGTATCGAAATTTGGGCCAATGGAGCATACGTTTCGCCCTCCTGTAAATGTTAAACCTATACATTTCGTAACATTCGTCAAAACTACACAAGTAAGTAAAAATGTGGGTAAACCTGCAGAAAAGTGAAATGATTTCGATAAAATTTTCACAGATGCTTTAAAATCTATCTTTCTTATCTAGTTACAACCGATGCTCATCTCATGGGGGTACATTCATACTCATGAAATATAGTTTCAATACATCATTGCTCTTTACAAATTTCATGAAATGCAGCCACTTAACTTTTTCATTACGGGTAGCTTTTTAGGCGACTTCTTCTCCAATACGATTGTTGAGAGCTAAGGCTGATCAACACGGTTCCCGAAGTTCAGTGAAAGGTGAAGGAATAAACTTGCGTAGTTATAAGGTTCCCGCAGTGAAACGATATATTTATCAAGAGCCTTTGTGTGGATTCATGCAGCACAAAATAACAAGTATAAAATAAGAAATAACAATTATCAATTAACAAGAATTAAAGTGTAGCATTCATGCACTCAAAATAACAATTAAGAAATAAAAAGTAAGCATGCGCACAAGACTACACTACACGAAAAATGGCAGAAAGTGCTGACGCGAGTGCAGATCTGTGCTATTATTGTAAGAAAAACGTATCAAAAAAATTCACCAAGTGTGCCAAGTGTTGCAAGGCATATCACAAGAGCTGCTCAGCTAGGGTGATTTGCTGTGGAGGGCCAATGCTCGAAGATGCACCCACTGCAAATAATCCTAACCATACATTAAGTAATAATACAGTATTGACAGAAGAGGGATTTCTCAAGGAAGAAAATAAGCTGCTAAGACAAATCATTCGGGATAAAGACGTAATCATTGATTACAAGGAAACTATAATTCAATTACAAAATGACAAAATTGCATCTCTTGAAAATAAATTAAAACAATTCAGTATCGGAAATTCATCAAATAATAGCAGTATCCTCACAAAAAAACGCTGTTATCAGTGAACACAACAAGATCACAAAAAATGGACACCTGGCAATAGAAGAAACTAAATAAAAAACACATACCAGAACAGAAATAAAACAAATAAATGAAGCAAGAACTTCATTAACTGGTAAATCGAATATACAGGGTGATGCAAAGATTCAAGCTGAGAAAATTGGTGCTGACAACATGCAAATCCAAACCAGGCAAAAAATGGATGAAATCATAAACCTGACAAATAATACAGAGGCGGTAGAAACGGATGATTTTACTGAAGTAAAAAGACGTAAAAAGAAATATATGCGAGGAAGTGGGGATGGAAATAAAGACCTATATGGGCGCGAAAAATCTGATAAGAAAATGTGGCTGTTTCATCAAGAGTTCCAGACAAAATCAAAGCGGAAAATATAGAGAAGTACATCATCGAACGCACCAATTCCAACATGTGTCACAAAACTGTCAACTCTGAGCACTCAGAGTGACAACCAATCATACATAGTAGGAGTGGAACAAAGATCAAGTTTACGAAACCAGTTTCTGGCCAAGAAAAATATTATACGGTCGTTTCAATTTCAACCTAGGGCGGCACCTCCTGGACAAAACCCAAAATCCCGGTACTTTGCTTGAGGACAACTGACCATCATCTTTTTTATAAAGCAATATCATACAGTGAATTTGAATATTCGCAGTATGCGAAACAAAATTGAAAGTATCAGTGTAGTGCTCGCAGAAATGAATAATCCAGATATACTGTGTTTTACTGAAACATGGTACACAAATGAAGAAATATCGCTAGTGAAACTAGATGGCTATGATTTGGCAGCTTCCTTCTGCAGAAAGACAATATCAGGCGGAGGAGTAGCTATATTTATAAAAAAAAATTTGAATGGACTTTCAGTGAGATCAAAGTAGACCAGGTAAATGATCAAGTATTTGAAGCTGTTTTTGTCAGAATCAGGTCAAATGAAACCATGCTAAAGTTAGCTTGTCTCTATCGATCTCCCAATGCCAATGAACTTTACTTCTCTCTAGCTCTAGAAAACCTTCTAAATTTAATAAATAACTACAAAGGAAAAACAATAGTATATGGTGATTTTAATTATGACTTTCTGAACAACAACAAAAAAAACTTCTGAGATCGTTTCAATTTTATCTTGCTTTGGGTTGGAAAAACAACTCCATGAATGTTCTCGCGTACAAGGTACATCTAAAACTTTAATTGATAATATATTTACTGACATCAAGAGTGAACAATTTAGTACAAAAACTTTAAAAACATCGCTATCTGACCACAGTGCTTGAGAATTATGTATAAATTAAAGTTAAGAGAATCATGTAGGAAAAAGTTTGGATCAGCTAAAATACTCACAGTCTTTCCAGTGTACATTCAGGAATTTCTCTTGTTTCTCATTAAGAATAGGCACTATTTCTCGGATTATACACCACAAAATAATTATAAAACCAGAAACCTAAATTACAATTACCCAGCGCAGCCATCAATGGTGAATTTGTAAAAATAATATATATTTGTGTGATACAATACTATCATTTGAAAGGCCAATATCAAAGAGGAGCTAGATTCTAGTCTGGGCAGAGCCGTCCTTAGCAAAAGCGGGGCCTGGTGCAAAAAGTTTTGCGGGACCTTTTTGAAAGTAATCGTACCAATTGCATTGATGATTACGATTAACGTACAATCGGCATAACCATGAACTTGCCGTAACCGTTGCATAATTGACTTTTTTCAAATATATCTAATCAGTATATTTTTGATCTCATAAATTATGTTAACCTATG
Source organism: Gonioctena quinquepunctata (assembly GCA_018342105.1). Taxonomy (NCBI): domain Eukaryota; kingdom Metazoa; phylum Arthropoda; class Insecta; order Coleoptera; family Chrysomelidae; genus Gonioctena; species Gonioctena quinquepunctata. The sequence continues at coordinate 1,263,633 of JAFIRS010000048.1, forward strand.
TGTGATCCATTGAAAATATAGGATTATTCAGTAAATTCAACCTAAATTGAATAAATAGTGATTATATTGATAGTAAATAATTTAGAACCAAGTTCAAAATGTATTTGTCGTCAATTAATGAATAAACAACACATTGTGTGTATTCGATAGATTGGTAGTAGGTAACAGAAATAAACGCTCAATACAATTCCATAAAAATTTTCAACAAGCTACCTGAAAAAGTGAAGGCTATCTCTACACCTAATTTAAAAAAAAAAAAATGAATGATTACCTAGAGTCACAACTTGAATAAGCATGCTTGCATTGTAACTGACCGTAACGAATATCAATGTAAAATGTATATAAAAGGTATCTCAACAAGAAATGCTTATGCTTTTACATCTCTTAGTTCTCTTTTTATGTCTTTTATCTAATGTATGTCTATATGAAACCAAATGTGTGTGTGACGCGCTTTTGATTTTACTACCTGTTACATGTTTATAATTTGTAGTGGGTTGTATTTCTAAAATAAAGATTATTATTATTAAAATTATTAATAAAAATCCTTTTTAAAAAGAAAGCTTTTATTTGATTTTATTTGAATAAAAGCTTATCTTTAAAAAGGTTTTTTCTTAATGATTTTATTTTGTGCTTTTTAGTAAGTGAGCCTCAATATATGCATTTTTGTTAAAGCATCGTCACTATGAGGTCTTTTTCCTGTAAGTTCTGAGCTATCTAGTTCTTCAATGGGGAGACCATCTAAAGATTAACTTGTCCACCATCCTAGAGCTGCCATTTTCAATTTATGAATTCTGACAAAAAATCAATAATCTTCGACTAAATTCATAATCTCTGACCCCAAAAACGGTCCATAATCTCACATAATCACAAAACTCGTCCACCATCTTGGAGCCGCCATCTTGAATTTATGAATTTCTACAATAAATTCTTAATCTCCGATCCCAAAAACCCCCACACACCAATTTTGAATAGAATCGGACGTCAATTACAAAACTCGTCCGCCATCTTAAATTTATTAATTTTAACAAAAAATTCATAATCTCCGACCGCGAAAACCTCTACATACCAATTTTGAATAGAATCGGACCATAATCACAAAGATCGTCCGCCATTTTTATTTTATAAATTTTGACAAACAAATTTAATCTCCGACCCCGAAAACCCCCAAATATCAATTTTGAATTGAATCGGACCATAAACACAAAGATCGTCCGCCATTTTGATTTTATGAATTTTGACAAACAATTCATAATCTCCGACCCCGAAAACCCCCAAATATCAATTTTGAATTGAATCGGACCATAAACACAAATCTCGTCCTCCATCTTGGAGCCGCCATGTTAGAGAAGAAAACGTCTAACAAACATAGAAAAAATAAATTCTATGCGGACGAGAGTTTTCAGGAAAATGTTTTTTAGGGAATATAGAAATTTGGACAGGACGTCTATTGGGTCAGCTAGTGGCAAAAAAACGCCCGGTCCCAAGAGTACATCGCTGTTTGCGGATTGGGAAAATTTCAATATACATTATTTTAGCAAATAATCATTCATTATAAGAAATTACAATAATTGATTGAATATTACAATCATTGCAATAAGTAAATATTTTTGTGAGTTTCAGAAAAACAAGACAATCTTCATAAGAGATAGGCGGTCCAAATGTTTTTTTTTGTCTAGATCGGGTGACATCCATGTGAGCCTAATTTTTTTTTCAAAAATAGCTGTCCAAATTGTTTTTTTTTTTGCACAAATTCAATGGTATTGGAATTTTTATTGACAAAATCAGGGCATTTAACAAACAAAAAAAAACTCTGGTCCCAACACTACAATTTTTTCTCGCTCATAGCGAGGCTTAACGTGTTAAGAAGCAAACACTTCCTTGATGAAACAGGAATCGGTTTCAAGCCTTCAGTTAATTTTTTTTTCAAATGATTCAACGTATTTGTGTAAATTTGGGAACTTCAGTGATTTTTCGTTATATTTAAGAAAAAAAAGTGTTTCTTGAAAATCATCATGATGAATGGGAAAAATTAAGAGATTCCCGAATTCTTATGGGACCAACGGGTCTATACAAAAACTATATCTTTCATAAAATCATTGGTTTTTGCAAAAAAAACGATTCTACGATCGCGAAATTTGTATCCGATTGGCGCTGCCCCCTACATTGAATTGAGACCGCACAGAAGCAGTGTTGCCAATATTCAAACAGTTCACTATCTGCACTTCCACTCTCGGTAAATATATGCCTAAAAACTCTAGCTGGGCAGGGTGAGGAATAAATTCGACTGTTTCCTGTGACATGCTATTGTTTGCTCTTAAGTCTTAAGCAAGTAGAATGGCTTTCAAATAAAAAAATTACCTTTTTATTCAAACTCTCTGTAGTATTTTTTATTTCATAAGACTTGTTCAAGTAACTAAATCTTCAATAAAATGATAGTGATGATTGAGATTAAAGCTATCCTAAGCCTAAAATATGTAAATCTAAAAAATAAAAAGGAACATTAAATATAAGAAAATTTGAACTGTTGACAAAATGAATAAAATATATAAATAGAATATGAGACGAGTATACTAAATTAAATTGGACCATTAAAATATTCCCCTAAGGAGTAGCAACTTTTCTCTTTGAGAAATTTTTTACACTGTCTCTTGAACATAGGATTCTTGAGATCTTCGAGTGAGTCAGGTAAATGATTATATATTTTGATAGATATTATGATTGGTCCTTTTCTTGTCTGTGAGCTAGAAGCTAAAGGAGTGTAGAGTTTTTTTGCATTTCTTGTTGTGTAATGATTGACATCACAGCATTAATGAAATTATTCAAATTACTATGGATGAAGCAAACATCAGTCAAAATGAAGATATCATGTAGTGTTGGAATTCCATGAGTACTGAAGACATGAATCTGTTGGTCTGAGATCAAATATGCTTCTTACGATACGTTTTGGCTAATGAATACTCTTTCAGTACCAGCGCTATTACCCCATCAAAGTATACCATACATGAGTTGAGAATGTACACATCCATATTAATACGACATTATAGCTTCAATATTTGTCACTCTTTTCAGTTGAAATATAGCATTTTTTGATGATAGTGATTTGATTAATTGTTGAGTGTGGGTCCCCCAGGAAAGATTTTCATCCACATATAAACCTAGAAATGTTAGTGAATTACTTTGCTTTAGTGATTCATTATTATCTGTACCAGGTCTCACAAGTAGGCTGAGGTCAGATTTCGATGTTATTGGTGCAAATAAGACAAAGTTCGTTTTAGCTACGTTCAGAATAATTCCGTTGATGTCACACCAATTTTTCATTTTGTTGACAGTTTGATGATTTAATGAGATATTTCAAACATATCTTCTAGAATCGGATTTATAACGTCCAGTTCTTACTGTGCTTGTTTCGTGAAATATTCTTAAATAATCCTTTTTACAAGTTTTTATTTAATTTCACATTTGTGTGTATGTTTGTATGTAGGTTTTTGGGGTCGGAGATATGATTTTTTTTGTCAAAATCCAATAATTCAAGATGGCAGCTCCAAGATGGTGACGAGTTTTGTAATTATAGCCTGATTCCATTCAAAATTGGTGTGTGGGGGTTTTTGGGATCGGAGATCACGATTTTTTTGTCAAAATCCAAGAATTTAAGATGGAGGCTCCAAGATGGCGACGAGTTTTGTGATTATAGCCCGATTCCATTCAAAATTGGTGTGTAGGGTTTTTTGGGGTCGGAAATCATGATGTATTTGTCAAAATTCATGAATTTAAGATGGCGGCTCTAAGATGGTGACGTGTTTTGTTAATTATAGCCTTATTCCATGCAAAATTGGTATATTGTTTTTTTTTTGGGTTGTTGATTATTAATTTTTGTCAGAATGAAATAATATGACGAATTTCATGAATGCCTAAAAAAATTTAATAAAAACGTTAAAAAAAATAAGACAAACTGTTATACAAAATGCACTAAAAAGGAAAAAACTATTTTTTCAATACTTTGGCCTAGGTTATTCTGTGAGTAGCAGATTCAAAATCTAGCCGTGTGAATACCTATTTTATAATCGCGGAAAGCTTTTGAATCTGATACTTACAGAATAACCTAGGCCAAACAATTAAATAAATTATTTTTTCCTTTTTAGGGCGTTTGTATAAAAGCTTGTCCCAAAACTTTTGTTTTAATCATTTTTAATTACGACAGTTCATTGATACCTACATGACATGAAGTTGGAAATTTTTTTATATTTCCACGGAATGATTTTTGTTTCTTAATGAAGCATCTGTGAAAGTTTCATCAAAATCGCTGACATTTCACTTTCCTGCAGGTTTTCCAAAATCCGACAATTCAGCCCCAACAACAACAACAACGATCTTTAGCTTAGTTTTACAAGTTCTTTTTGGTTGAAAAAGAACTTGTAAAACTAAGCCTATGGATCAGAAACCCAAATATGCGTCCGTTGGGCCCCTAAAAGATCCAATAAGTACTAAATCTCAGAAGTACCAGTAGACTCCCCGGAAAAGAAGACAAACCTAATCTGGACAAAAAGTTGACCCCTGTTGAAAAGACGCCAAGTAAAAGTGAGAGAGAAGTTATATACACTGACGATGGAATATCGTTAAAGACTCCTATGAAAAAGCAAAAAAAGTCAATTTTTTCAAATAAAAAACGACCAACCACCTGATACTGACACTGCCGTGAAAAGTGATGAAATGCCTGCAAATGTGGAAGAAACGATTCTCTCTAGCAGAGAATCAGAAATCACAAGTAAAAGTCCCCAAACTCCACAAAACACCGGGAAGCTCTTGCAAAACAGCGAACCTCTTTCGCCCGTTGCCTATATCAGCCCTTTCGTAACAATATCTCGAGGAAAAGAGTCTGCCAGGAAAGAGTACAAAGTCCGAAAATCCACCGGCGGCACTTTACCGAGCACACCCAACAACGAGAAGGACTTCTCGGCCAGCACAAGCGCCAAGATGGGGGCCGAGTACTTCAGAATCACCCTCGACAAAGAAATTGACAGAATTTAGTCCGTTTGTAGAGAGTGGGAAGGGTACAAGGAAAATGGGCTGCCGGAAGAGGCGACGAACTTGATCGATGTGGCGGTGGGTCAGTCGAAGCTTCTCATAGCCAAAAAATTCAAGCAGTTCCGTGATTTGATCGAGGAGTGTCGGAGTTGCCAGTACAAAGAGAAACCCATCACCTGCACTGACTTGCACGGCTTCTGGGATATGGTGTATATGCAAGTGGAGAATTTGGTCAGTTTTTAGTTCTGCATAAAGAAAATTGAAAATAAGGACATAGAGAACTCCACACATTCTTTGAAATCCTGCAAATAATTACATTTTGACAAAAAATTCATAATCTCCGACCCCGAAAACTCCCACATACCAATTTTGAATAGAATCGGACCATAATCACAGAGATCGTCGGCCATCTTGGAGCCGCCATTTTGATTTTAAGAATTTTGATAAAAAATTCATAATCTGCCACCTTGAAAACCCCCACATTCCGATTTTGAATCGAATCATAAACACAAATTTTGTTTTTTTTCTCTAACAAAAATTTCATAGTGTACTGTCACGGGAACTATGCACACCTGCCAAATTTCACGTTAATCGGACAGCTGTTACTAGGTTCTACCGGCTTTACCATAAATCTAGCAAAACCACAGCATAACAGATTTGCCAACTTGGAAGCTTTGGAATGTCTATTAAAAAACACAGTTGAATTTTTAAAACTCTAGCCTGTATTGTCATATTTTTATCACAAATTTTCAAAACCGGAAAGCCTTGAGATATTTATTAAGAAACAAAGTTGGTTTTTGAAATTCGAGATTATATTGCCTTATTTTCATTACAGTTTTGCAAACCGGGATTGTCTTATTCATTACAGGTTAAAATTCTTGAAACTTCGTCCCGTTTTTCCTTATTTTTATTGAAAGTTTGCAAAATCTGTTTGCCTTGAATTATCTGTAACAAAAAAAAACAAAGGTGAATTCTTGAAACTCAAGCTTGGTATTCTATTTTTAACATAGGTTAAAACCAAAACCTGTACTCTTAATTTTTTGGTTTGCAGCACCTGGAACCTTTTGGGAAATGTATTGTCTTATTTTTATTGCAGGTTTACGAAACCTAGACTGTTCTATATTTATTAAGCCCTGAGTTGTATTCTTGAAAGCCTGTATTCCTATTTCTATTACAAGTTTGCAAAACTCAGAACGCCCCATTTTACAGATTTGCAAACCTGTTGAAAAACAAAATTAATTCTTGAAACTCAAGCCTGCAGACAGCCTCACTACATGGTGAGATGTCTGAGTCTCAAGTCATGTCATGTGGAGTACCCCAAGGCTCGGTTCTGGGTCCACTCTTGTTCCTCTTATATATGAATGATTTAGCCTGAATTAAAGTCAAAGGAAAATTCACTCTATTTGCTGATGACACCACAATAGCATAGCATGGTAAGAACATAACAGAACTGAACGATCTCGTTGTGGCAGACATGGAAGAAGTTAAGAAATGGTGTGATGCGAATAAATTTCTCAGAGACATGCATCTTAACCTTCAAATGCACGCTCAGTGAAGTATTTGTAGGCACTTCACCAATAGCTACTGCAACCAAATTGCTTGGACTATATGTGGATGAGGATCTCTCTTTCATCCTTATGCAAAAAATTGGCTTCAGGATGCTTTGCAACTAGGGTTATTGCGAGAGAACTCAATTTTTCAGCAGCAAAAGCTGTATATTTTGTTTTAATTGACTCATTTGAGATATGAAATGTTTTTAGGACAACAGTTCTCAATTTTTAATGAACTGTGTATTTGTTATTCAAAAAGGAGCCTTACATTATATCTGCAGTGCTAAGACAAGAGACCCCTGTGTACCTCTGTTTAAACACCACAGAATCATCACATTGACGTGTATATTTATCTTGGAGAGTGAATGTTTGATCTACAAAAAATTCCGTCATATAATTAATTCAACTTCCCATTATAATACAAGGCATGACAACCACATGATTTCTTTACCTATGCCCAGAAGCTCAATGGCAAAAAAATCTATAATATACAACTCCAAAATGTCAATCACTTGCCAATAGATGTTAGTTCCTTATCTATATATACGAAATTTAGGAATGCCCTCAAGGAGCTACTTTTAGACAATGCATTTTATACATTGGAGGAATTTTATGATGAAATATTTTCTTAAGATCTATTTTGTACTGCTCACATTCTTATTTTAGTTTCTATATTTTTAACTATGTGTATGAATATTTTAAACGCTATGTCCATGAGATTGTACATCGTTGACTATAAAGCACCCTTTGACTATTTATTAAGTTGAAGTTTTATTTTTGAAACTGGAGCCTGTATTCATTCATTACAGGTTTGCAAAACTCTTTTATTTTTATCGCAGGTTTGGCAACCTGAAAAAAATATCTGTTGAAGAACGAATTCGAATTCTTGGAACTCCAGCATGTATTGTCGTATATTTATTACAGGTTTGCCAGCCTGGAAACCTGGAAAGCAAACAATTGGCAGGAGGTGCTTCCCGAAAAAAAAATAACTGTCCAAAAACGAGGAAGAGGCAGATCTAAAAAAGGCACCGCCACCTCATCTCTCAAAGACGCCATTTGTGCAGCTAGAAACAAGAACAAGCTGAACCCAGAAGTTATTGTGGAGAACCCCATTGTCCTTTTGACCAGAACGCCGCTGAAGGAATATCCAACGCCTGTCCCACCAAGCAGCAACAGAAAGAGCCTGCGAGTTTCCCTTTTAGCCGGAAGTGCCTTGAAACGCGTCAGTTCCTTCTCCTGGTCTCACCATGATGTAAATCACACAAGCCATCAAGTTGGGTGACGGGATAACGCCTAATAGAAGCATCTTGAAGACCAATGCGAATCGGTCCGAGAAGAGGATTACGAAGTCCGTACTCTTCAAAAACGATTTTGACGACAAAAAAGTGAGTGAGGATGATAAGGAGAATGATGTTGTTTTGTCGGACTTGAATAATTTTAGCCCCGTGACACCTTCAAGGAGGTCAAAGAGACTCGGCAGCAAGAAGAGTTGATTTTTTAGATGGATTTGTATTTAGTGTTGATATTATTGGATTGTTTTTCTACTTGAATGTTTGTTCTTATTTTATTTCAAATGTTTGTTTAATTGTTTTCTCTTTTAAATGTACAATCTTGAATAAATACGATTTTTAACCCTGAAAATGACTTCTTCACTATAGTATATTTCATTTTGGCTGCGTTGAAATAGATTTTGACACAATCCTGAGGTACATGTCGAAACACTTGTTACAGGGCAGATTTTTTCGTACCTTTCTCAAAAATACGGAAAAGAAGAGAATAGAATGGATCGTGGTATAGTGTTTCAGGATCTTCTGATGTCACATTTCAGGATCCTTGATAGTCGAATTTCCTCTTCAACTACGAAACTGTAGGAAAGATTTATGCTACAAAGATATTTCTGGTTATTGAAAAAAAATTTTGTATCAGAACTCTGTTTTCATTATGTGGAAAGTTCCAATGGAATACAACTGAGAATACAAACGTGAATGGAAAAAAAACTCGTTTTTATCAGCAAACAACAACTTTCCTGGATTACATCTGCTGGATAATCGTGCAGAGTCCTAAAAGGTTACTGTGCAAATGAAAACTATCCATTTCAAAACTAACATTTGCAAAATAGCATTTTGCACCGGATGTAGTTCAATGTTTGTCGCGGCATTAGCCAGGAGAATAGTTGTTTTCTAATGAATATTCGACTTGACATACACCTATTGTGTGGGTGGAAGTTGAGAAATGAGACATTTTTCATGGACTACAATTTCTTTTTGTTTACTGAATTGAAAGCCCCAAAAAGACATGTGTCAATATTTTCCTGATAATTTTATTTATTTATTATCCCAAAACACTTTTACAGTTTATGAAAGAGATGTACAAAACTACCACATTTTATGAGAGATTCGCATCTTCAACATGGTATGCCCCAAGGAACTGTGCTGGGTCCGATGTTGGTTTTGTATTTGCATGTACAAATGATTTGAAAACTAACTCAACAACTTCACGTTTGGCTAGAAATCAGGAAGAATGGACAATTTGGTTGACAAATGTAAAAATAATGGGGAACACGCATGTGCCTTTTCTAAAATATTTTGATTTACATACTAAGATTACCACCAAGAAAGCTTAGCAACAAACTTGGAAATTATTTTTTTACTGTTTTCTATAATTAGAAATTGAAAACGCCAATTTGTTTTTTCACATTTAAAAACGTACTCCTAGCGCCTCTGATGAACGTATGCATCGTTACTTTACACAGTTCAAACTTTTACTGCTAGTTGCTTCGAACTGTTGACTATAATTTCATCTGTCTTCATTTATAGGTCGTACTAATATTTGTATTATGATAATATTTTCAATTTTAACTAAAACATCGCATTAAGAGTGAGGTTCAATTTATGTTTGGATTTTAAAGTATTGTCTATCAAACTTCCTTAAACAATCACAATTGGCACTAGTGTTTGGGGGAAGTTATTCTACTGAAGGTCAAATCGAGTTGAAATAGTCTGTCACAATGGACTTCCTAAGTCCTGACGTCACAAGTAGGCGGAGCTTAGCGAACTTTTCCAAACAAATCGATTTTACATGTTAAAACGCCATAATAAATTATTTATATGTTTATTGTTCCTGCTTCCGTTGGTAATAAGGATAATTGCGTACATTTTTGGGTATGTCAGTTAGGTAGGTAGGGTTTTTAATGAAAATTCAAGAATTATTGTTTGTTGAGGTTATGTTATTTTTTCAATTGAAATATAGTTACTCATCATCTTTCAGATATAGAATGGCTTCAAAACATGTTTTAAAGTATCCTCTACGAATGAAGTCCTCGATAATGATAATAAAATCATTGAAAAGGGTAAAAATGCCTGAATTGTTTGGAAAGATTCGCTAAGCTCCACCCACTTTTGACGTCAGACTTAGGTAGTCCATTTGCCAACTTCAAAGAAAACCTTCAAAAACTTCTGCCTTTCCAATTGTAATCATTTCATCAGAGTTGGGTAGGGAATCATAAACTGAATATGATGGATCATTTATTTTTAGTCCCATCGTGTTTATATTTTTGTATTTAAAAAACTAATAATCATAGGGAATTTTGTGTCTATACCTCGAGTGTTGGTGCCTATCCTAATCTGATTCGTGCTTTTGTGCCATAGAAATCATATATCTTACTCATTATGATTTCTATGTTTTGTGCATTATCGTATGTCATCTGTCACGATGTAATTTGAACCTTAACACAGGAGTACGCCGCTTCTGTCTCTTGTTGCTTGACTTCCGTTGTTACTGTGTTGTGCATTCTTTTTTTCAAAAAAAAAAAAAAATCCAGCATATTTAATTTGTGATTCTCTACACCTCATAAAATTAGAGGCAGAAGTTTTTGAAGTTTGCAACATGTTGGGATTTGAGAAATTATTTTCACAAAATGTAATTTATGAGGAACAAACTCATGCAGAGAAGAAATGAAATAATGCGTGTTTCCTATTATAACTCTGAGACGGGGTCTGAAAGGGTCTCTAGCGTATTCACTGACAGCTTCCAAACGGATAGCTTAGTACGCTGACCCCCTATATAGTGATGGGCACAATCGAATGATTTCAACAATCGAGATGTATGTTCTCGAATGACTCCAACAATCGAATGAATTCCCTCGAGATGTTTTTCACTCGGAGATACGTCATCAGTGATAATCTCGATGCGGTAAATTCGTTGATCTTTCTTATAGGTTAGGTATATATCTCGTTCAGGTGGTTATTTCATTTACGATCATCGGGCATGACGTTCACATTTCGCACATTTGCACTGTACTAGTTGTAGCTTGTGTTTTGATTTTATGGCTAATATTTTTTATGTTCCATTGAAGGAATTGAATTTAACTAAAACTTTTTTGTTCGCAAAAATTGCTGGGTATTGTACAGAAAACAACTGTTCTACGTCTTCGCTAACGTTTCGAGATTTATTTATCGCTACTTCAGAGCTCAGGCGTAATTAACGGTACTTAGTCCTTGTTGATGTGCATTGTTGAAATAATTGGGTATGGATCAATAAAATATTTAAAAGAGGCTGGTCGATTGACGACTAACATTCAAGTGTTGTTGACGTGAGACATTTCGATTGTGCCCATCACTATCCTCGGTGTTCCCGTACGATTTTCATTTCTTTTTCGATTCTTTCGTATTCGAATCCGCTCCCACATCTCACTGTACTGGACGCATTATACTGACGACAAATTGGAATTACTACTAGCAACATCGTTCCGATCGTACGTCAATGTAAAATCATTCGAATGATTTCTCACAATCTCTCGAGAGCTTCCAACAATCGAGTAGTCCGATTTTTTTCATTCGATTGTGCCCATCATGTGGGTTAGCGCTCGTCTCGTTTTTGAAAGGTCCCGGGATCGATCCGCAGCCAGGGCAGATATTTTTGAAGTAAAACTTCTTTACGCACGCTTGACTTGGACAGCGTTACGAAAAGTGTGATCGGGCGAGGCGAACGGTCTCGACAAAGGTGAGTGCGTATCTCATACTAGTTGCTGGCGACGTAGCGTCATATGCAGCGTTCCTTTTTCCTTGTCTATTTTTTCCCTCTACTAATACGCGGCATTCTACTCTCGACATTGAGGAGCGTTTGATTCTCTGTCCTTTTCTTCTCTTTCTACTTGTTACTCTTCCGTATTTCAACCTCGCGTTTCTACAATTCACTTCAGCAAATTTTAAAAATAGGACAACATAAAATTTAAATAATACGTAAATAATAAAATACTTATTAATTGTAGAGGTTCACCATTACAAATAATTGGTGACATCGTGATTGAACATGGCAATAATCAAATGGAAGTTGATGATGAAAATCCCACTATAGATCATGTACAAAAACCGAGACAAATTATTTAGGTAAATTAATTTTTATTTTATTTTTATAATCATTCATGACTCTAATAATAATTTACTAAATTTACCAAACTAAAATGATGAAATTATAGGTTATTAGAAAATTAATATATGTATAAACATTATATATATATATATATATATATATATATATACATATAGATGGAGCTAAAGAAGTTTTACTTCAGTCGTGTGGTCTAAAGCACACGTCGATTCTTTTATTTAAATAGTGGGAATTTAAATTATAAATCTTGTAGCCGGGCTGAGGATGTCCTTCATGTATGTATTAATTGCCAATATTGATAATAAAGACAGCAAATGTGAAGCCAAAACAATTAAAGCATGACATTGTTGAATTGATGCGCATGCGCGAAAATAGAGGTGTGACATGTATTGGTTGATGTTTGGTTGCCATAACTACGCGCTACCAATATGACAAGGAAAGACATATATAACCGGACTTCAGTTTCATTGCTTTGCTCTTATGGCCAGTTGTCAATATTCGTAGTTAATAAATATATGATGTCCTTCGACGATTCGGTGTTGCATTCAAATTAACAGTGCTGCTCCTAGGTAGCGTATATGGAGTTAGTAACAAGGCCTACCCAGATTACTGTGTGAATGATATATTCTATATTGATGTGATTGTCCCACCGTCTTAGACGTGCCATTTTCAAAGTAATTTGGGATGCAGTATTGCTTAGAGAAGACACGCTGCATCCCCACGAAAACACCCTCCTTGTCTACGCCGGTTAGAGGCCGGATGGAAACAGAGTTTCCGCAAGGAGGGATATCCATATTGCGCCATATAGGAAGCACAGGACAATAATTGATGAGAGAGATACCACTCACAACTCTCTTTGAAGGTTCTCTCTTTCACTTTTATCTTGGCCACATACGATACAGGAGGATTTGGGAAGGGACTGGATTCTTCTTCAAGAGCCCATCGTCTGTCTATAAACTCGCTCAATCCTAGATTAGTCTGCACCAGAACGTTACGTTAATTTTCTCATGGAAAATGATGAAAACTTATTCCAGTACAACGGGATCGTTTTGCCCAAGAATCACATTGAGGTACACAACAATAATGATTTGAACTTGAATCACAAATTTTTTTACTCGAGGACAAACAATAGTCAATAGGTAAACAAGAATTTCATTAAATGTCAACAATCACAAGAGATTCGACAAGTTTCAGGTATACAATGGCTAAAATCATATAAACATTAACGTTTGGAAAATCGACACCAGAGGGAGTATCCCTTATTTTGAATTCCCAATCCTCCAACCTTCTTCCAAGATCTTCTTCTATCGTTATGGCATCTGACCAATAAGGTATACAATTCGCTAGTGCTCTCTCTCTCTTACGTAATCTCTTACTTAATCAAGACTTCGTAATTATAGAGCACCCTGGAAGTCTCACTCGAAGTGATACCACAAGTACCCTGTTGATTTTTTCCATGCATGTATGCGGCAATATACTCCTACAATTTTCTTTATCTTACCTGAAGTCGCCCCCTTCATCCGACAAATCCGTTGTCATCTGGCCTGGTTACCAGCGTACAGAAGAAGGGAGCAGATTCCTATAATATGTTCAGTTGTTAAACTTCACTAACATTTAAATATTTTCGAAATGCAGGTATTTCTATGGCTGGACAATCACAAATATCAACTTGACTTCCAACCAACGAGGACGCCTCCAGTCCTCCAACCACCATGGTCAGATGTCGAATCCTTCTTCCAAGATACTTATGTTCAAGCTTTAGTTTGACAAGTACGTCAAATTATGTGAAACAACTTCACGTAATGAAATTATATCGTCTTCGAATGTGAATCCCAATCTTTTTTCCCCTTTTACTTCACTCATTGTTTCACCAGAAAAATAAACGTATGGAAAGAATCACACTATTGTTCGTTACTTAGGCGCATAAGTGACACTTGGACGAATTAATTCTTCACAATGTTGTTGGGGTAGAAAATATACCATCACCAAATGAATAACGTGCTTTATTTGATTTTGAAAATACATAGAAGAGCAGTGTGCCTAACAAACTTTAGATTTTCAACTGGCGACAGATATATGACAGAAAAAAACCAAATCCGTCAAAATAAAGGAACTCTTAATTAAAGGTTGTAATTTTTGAAGACCGGAATAAAATCATGCGTGTTCTCTATTCATCCATTTAGAAGATCTAAAAGGGCTTTTTGATCATGCGCAATTAGTGCCTGTGACGATTCCAAATCACCTAGGCGTATCATAGGGAAAAGGAATTGGATCTAGTTTGCAGAATATAAAAAATAGTAATAAATAATAAAAAAAAAAAAATTGAATCGTTCACGATCATAAAAATGACATAGGATACGTCAGACAACAATTAATTTATAGACAGTCAACATCTATACATAAAAATATAACAATTCCACAAGTTATTGATTAAAATAAAGTATTCTTTGAGTTTCGCTTTGAAATTATTTTCCCTATTTAGGTTTTTTATTTCGTCAGGTACCTAGTGATTATAAAATTTTGCCACCTTGTATGAGACATACAGTTTTTATACAGACGAGTTGAAAGTTTCTGAAGTCTTATTAATTCGCCTTTTCTGGTAGGATATGCATAGAAATCAGTTTCGATTGTAATTCTGTATCTGTTTTTGGAATAACAGTACATTTGTAAATATAAATGCACATAACTTTATTCTCAATAAAGCGGGGTCTTCAAGATTCTCTGCAATCTATTCTATATATTAGTCACATAACCCTCTTCTGAGAGACAAATATTTTATTTAGTTTTTGGTACAACCCCAAACAGCAATTATAGGAAATATGGGAATATACAACTGTTAACTTTCTTACTGACATGATTTATACCCAACTCCCGTTACCATCGATATACCTATGTACCAAGGAATTTGGTGTTATCTGATGATTCAATTATTTCATCACCTACTCTAACATGAAAGTTATCAATTATTTGTCCTGGAATAAAACTGCATCAGAACAGTTTTATTTGCATTCACCACCAAAGAATTTTCCAATTTGTGAATTCGAGGCTCGTTAGTTGGCGAGGTTAGTCTATATACAATGGCTGTAGCATTGTCTAATTAGACAATGGCTGTAGCATTGTGCTGTAGCTCGATAATAGTGCAAAACGTGCCTTATCTACTATATCATAGATGGAGATAATGATGATATTGTCTGTGTGTTTATACTTATACAGCAAGTAAAATATATAAAATGAAGTAAAACGAGAAATAATAATTTTCAGACTGTTTATAGAGGTGAGTAAAAATGAAAAAATAACAAACGTCAACCCCAAATATCGAAAACTGACATAGTTAATCCCAATTTTTTGCCGTTTAAGTATGGACGTTCATGCGGCGGTTTTTTTCGTTTTACAAATTGCAAAAAAAATGCGTTTATTCGCTCGAGTATGGACGACAGAATTAGAATCAATTTACCACAAAATAATTTGAACTTCGCAATTTTGTGTTAAATCTTTCATTCCCAATAGTTGTTGATTTTATATCGCTCAAATCAGAAACATATTTGTTGGTTTCTGATGAAGTTATCTAGAATATATTTTTTTATTATTATTAAATTACCTGTTTTTTGCCGGAAAGATGATGGCATTCCTCAAAAAACAAAAACCTCTATAAAAATATACACTCCCCAAAGATGAAATGACCTCAATCTAAGGAATTGAATTTGCAAATTTGGTTTCCAACGAATTCAGTTCCTAGGATTCAATTCTCATGTATTTTTTGAAAAATTCCAAATAAAAGATTCAGTGTAGTTTAGTCGATCAATTTGGAATTGTTTCACGTTTATTCACAATTTCTTAAATTGATTGAAGCCTTTTCAAAAGTTTATTTTACTACAAACATCAACAGATTTTGCACAAAAAAGTTCCAAGGTTAAACATCAAGCAATTTCCAAATAAATGATACCATGTGATAATTTTTGATAGAATTAAGATAATAGCAAATACACGTGTCGTGTTCCTTTACTAAAATATTTTGATTTGCATAAAAATATTGGCTAAATGATATCTGATAGACTTTTGCAACATCATTTCATACAGTTCCATTAATTACTCAGAGGGGTCTTGGAAAGTGTATAATTCTTCTGGAAGAAAAAGGTTTGTTCATTTGTGCGTTCTAGCAGTTATTAGTTTTCTTAATACTAGTTTAAAATCGAGTTTAAATTGAAGAGCTTTTAAAAGCATGAAAATTTTCACAAAAGTCAAAGACTTCTATGATAAAATTATAAAAAAAGTGCCCGTTCCTGGGAAAAAGAAACATATCACAAATTCGACCAAACCAGAATATAGTACTTTAACAATTTACTTAAAGAGCTTGATACAAAAAATATAACATTGGACACAATATAATATCAATAAAAATCTAATTCACTCAACTATCACCACGATTATTACTCAATAAATGATTTGGCGCATCTGCGAACATAACTTTCAGTTTATAGGCTTCTGCCACCATCATCCCTATTTGAGAACTGGTCCACGACTGAGTTGGAAGATTTTGCAGCAACAGTAGAAGCCCCTGGAAGTCACGTTGTTGCATCAATTCTTCCTTCCAATGGAGAAGAAAAGCTGCACAAACATAAAGCTGAAACGTAGCAAAACAGTTGTTTTCAGCAAGGTATGTATCCCAGAGTCTTATGCTGCAGCGGAGAGGCAGTTCTCTAGTCAGGAGATTATTCAGCCAACGAAAAGAGAACTGTAAATAGCTCACATTGTGCTGTTTTAAGTGTTTATGTAAACTCTCATCAACTCGTTTTATCAATTCCTCAAGTTGCAACACTTTCTTCTGGATTCCTATTTGCGCAAACACATAATTGTCTTGGATGCTGTCCAGAAACTTTGATAAGCACCAAAACGAATCAGCTTCTATTATTCTCTGTTGTTCTTGAGCCAAATCGTCGACTAGGAACTTTTCGAATGGCTCTTCATCTTTGAGGAACTCCTGTAGAAATACCACGAAAAAAGGAGTTACTAGGTCGTTTATTCCTTGAACATAACCAGATGCAGGATGTCGTATAGACCAGATGAACAAAATGCGTTCAAACATGTCCTGTACTGTTTTTTGCTGGAATAAAGGTATTGTGGGATTCATTCGTGGAACATCGATGTTGATTTGATGCTGAATATCACGATTTGTTTCATCATGTTCAGTATAGTAATACTTTTCTACTAAGGCCCAGTAATCATGTCGCTTCCTCTCTAGCATTTCACTGCGTCTTTCTACATTCATAGGTAAATATCCAGAGAGCAATCTCCATGTGATGCCCCTCACCTTAACAGGTATTCCTGACCAACTCAACTCACACAGCTCCTGTAGAGTTGGCGAGCCCTGTAGAAGAGCCTGAAAACGTTCCAGTTTACTTTCTATACCTTCTTGTTCAGTGTGGTAATAACGTATCTGTCTAGGTCTACCTGGTATTCGATTTATTTTATGCGATTCAGAATCCGAAATGTGGGATTTTTTTGCTACTTTCCTTTCAGATGAAGCTTCACATTCCGAAGCATTTCGATGAGTATTGAGAACATTTAAGGCAGCAGATTGTGCAACTCGTTTTGATATCTTTGTACCTGCAATTATACATATAAGATATATCTATTTAACTTTTTTTTCTTTTCTCACTTTCGAGTCCTGAAAGAATACAGAATTCGTCATCATCCAAGTCCCAAGCATCGCTTACAGATGCCTGAAAATCCTGGAAAGACGTAGCTCCTGGGGACTTTTTCGCGTCTTTTACTTCTCTCCTTGGGCTTGGCCTATAAAGAAAACAATAACACTATTATGACAGCATAACACGAAAAAAAATATACATATACCTTCCGGCAATTGGTTTGCTATTTTTTTTCCAAAACGAGGACTTTTCATTATCTCCTTCCATTTTAAATAATCATGGTGATATGTGTGAATATTCGAAGCAATTCAATTATCATTTAAACCCTTATTACACTATGCCTTTTTCGTGCCTATTTTTGTGCTTATTTTCATGGCTATTTGTTGGCTGAATTTCCCCAAATAACTGGCACTATTACACCATGCCTTTTTGATGATTGTTTCAGGCGCTAATTTCAGAGCTGCAAACCTAAGGAAAATTGACATTTACCTTAAATGATTAAGTAAATTAGTATACCTGGACTATTTGTTTCAACTTTTTCTTTACCTGGCACACGATTTTTTTCTTATTTTCTGTCACACTGAACAAAACGAAAACTATGTGATTAATTTAATCTATTTGTTGGTTATGTCAAGTCCTGTTTTGGCAAACCTGACATTTTCACAAACGTCCTTGAAATCCCCTCGATTCAGGCGGAAAAAATAGAACCAGTCCTATTTATTTTCACGCCTGAAACAATCAACAAAATCCCCACGCGCGCATGCGTATTTGTTTAAAATTTCAGCCACGGGCAGTCAGGCAGACAAATAGGCACGAAAAAGGCATAGTGTAATAAGGGTTTTAATAGCGGCCTTCATTGTCAAAGGTTATGGACGTTATGGATGGGCTGCCACCGAGATGTTTATAAAAACAATTTGTCAAATTTGTGATATACATAACATAACCACACTTTCCATGGAGTGAAAATATGGGGTCTGAGATATTTCGATGTTGGATATACTGAATACTCACACTACCATTTCGAAATACTACGGGGCAGGCAACAGCTAAGATTCATTCTAAAATATTTTAATTTGTATATGCAGATTACCACCTGCAAAATGAAGCAACAAACTTCGAAAATGAAAAAATGTTCAGTGTTTTTTATAATTCCAAACTGAAAACGACAATTATTTCAACACATTCAAAGACGTACTCCTAGCGCCTCTGATGGACGTATGCATCGTTACATTCGTTACTTCACACAGTTTAACGCTAGTTGCTTCGAACTATCAACTATAGTTTTATCTGTCTTCGTTTATATGTTTTATCATTGTTTAAAGAGAAAGAAGATTTTTAAACAATGGTTTTACTAATATTTTTATTACCATAGTATTTTCAATTGTTACTGATACATCACATTAAAAGTGAAATTGAATGTAGGTATGTTTGGGTTGTGAGAAATAGTATTGACTATCAATATTCCTGAAACAACCACAATTTTTTCATTATTTAAAAACGTACTCCTATTGCCTCTGATGCACGTATGCATCGTTACTTCACACAGTTCAAACATTCACCGCTAGTTGCTGTAAACTATCAATTACCACCTTCAAATGTGAAAATTTAGATACAATTTTGGAATTTAAGAAAATATTTTCACAAAATGTAATTTTGAGTACCAACCTGATGCAAAAAAACATCATGCGTGTTCCCTATTCAATATACAACTCTTCTCACCGTCAACTGAGGGTTCAGCTAATTGATAACGTTTTTTCGGATTTCGAAGTATTCCTGAATTCATTATGTAATTCGCATTCGAAAATACTCAGATAACTATGTTGGTTTATTCATATACATCAGATGTAGTTCAATGTCCAGCGTGGCTTTAGCCGAGAAAGTAGTTATTTATATATTAACAAAAAATAACTTCATTTTTATCGTGGATTTTTCAATTCACAGAAAAATCTTTCTATTTAATATTCAATTGGGATGTTTCCCTTTTGAACATGAATACCCCCAAGAGGTTATCTTGAATGATGGAAGATAGTGGCTAAAGTTTATCTTCGAGTCGCAGATGATTCCACATCTGATTTTATGAACGCCCTGTTCATATTTTCAAAGAAATAAATATCTATTAACAGCTGGAAGTTTCAATAATGATAGTTTTTCTCCTTTTGTCAACAGCACCAAAGTTTTTCTATAAGTATTTGACTACCCTCACCCCCCAGATAACGCTATAGGCACCATCTTGGTACTTCGAAGTAAAAATCATAGATGTCATCACACAATACCAGCCATCACATGAATAAGGAACACGCATGATTTTATTTTATTCTTTCTTTGCATCAGTTCGGCCCTCAATAACTACATTCTGAAAAAATAATTTCTCAAATCCCAAAGTTTTGTCGAAATTTTTAAATTTAAAAGTGCTCCTCAACCAAACTTGATTTAACCTTCACTTTAATAACTTCCCCAAACACTAGCGCCAATTGGGGTTGTTTCAAGAATATTGTTAGACAATACTATTTCTTACAACCTTAACATAAATTCAACGTCAGCCTGATTCTGCGACTATGCTTAAATACCGCTAAGCACACTTCCTCCAACCAGGAATTTTGCCGAATCCTCTGTTGTTTCAGAGGTAGGGTTCTTCAAGAAGATTTATGAACTCGAGACCGCACAGATTATACACACAGACAGGAAGCCCCGCCCATTTCCTTTGATGTTTGGTTTGCCGCTTCATTGCCTCGGACCTTTAAATTGGAATTTGCACAATTGTCAGTTTTAAATTATGTTTTATCTGGAATTGGGGCAATACTAACATAAATAGTTGAGTCGCAAAAATTAATGAAATATGATTAATTGATCGATAAGTCGCTTTCGAAATCGTATGAGTTTTAAGTTTTTTTTTCTGAGATTTCATTCACAATTCTGGGCCATAACAAACGTCAGCATCCAAAATGGATAAAACCGTAACGCCTTGATGTAGGTCAAGAAATGTATCATTATTCTGACAGCTCTCCAGAGGTGCGTTCGATTATAGACTCCTAGAGTAGAGTAAAGTATTTGAAGGTTTCTTAAATTTACTCTGGAGTTGAGTACTATTCATGTAATATTCGAACAGTGCGAAATATATTTGGAGTTGTTTACAAAGTCCGAGTGACAAAAGGTTCTGAAATCGAAATTATAGGTTATTGTTAAAAAAATACGAAAACAATGACAGTTGATGAAAACCGGAGAAAAATATTATTGACAATGGGAGATAATTTTTCTAGAATCTTGTTCGCCAATTGTAAATTAAATGTTAGTATTTAGGTAGGAATGACAATGGTATATTCGAATGCCATGTGATGGTTTCGAAGCAGTTTTATTAAATATAGGTCCTAGGTTAAGAATTCGAGTGACACAGTATGAACTTGGTAGACCACATGTTTCTCCAAGATTACAACTATTATCAGCGAACAGTATTTAACAAATACACATAAATAATCTCAATCTGTGAGAGTGTGAGACAAAGCATAAAGAGATTTTCCGTCTCCAAGAGTTATGTCAATTTTGTGGAGTTGAATAAACCCAGCTATTTCGTAGAGTTACGAGAGTTAACTCGGTAACGAATACTCGGGTATTTTCGAACGACAGTCTTATAGTAAAATATACACAACTCTACGATTTTCGAACGCTATTTAGTAAATTCTACTCGATGGAGTTAATAATCGAACGCACCTCTGGGAGATTTAAATTGAGATGGGATTCCATCTCTTTCTAATTTTGTTCGTCTTGTATAGCCTTCTCCTCTGTGTATTTCTACCACAGGTCTGTGATTTCTACTCTGTGTCTTTGCCCTGTACTTATGTCACTGTCAATGTCATACATTCAACAGTGTCAACTGTCAACTTTTACTTTATTTATTTATAAATTTCAATGAACGAATAACAGTTTTTAATTTTAATCGAATTTCTCAATTATTATTGTCAAGGTCGAAAATGGATCCAAGTGAGGAAATGTGTAAGAGTCTTGCCAAATGGTTACAAAAAATAGTACCTACGAAAACTAGAACAATAGCAGAAATGTGTGATGGTGTTGGTATGTTAGATGCTCTTCTACAAATATCTCCCGAACATTTCACCAAACTTGAGCCCAAAATCAAGAGGGATGTAAGCCCTAATAATTGGAGATTGAGAATAAGTAACTTGAAAAAAGTTGTTGAGGCTGTGATAGAATATTATCAAGATGTCCTCACCCTTCAAATATTGGAAGTAGGACGACCTGATGTTACTAAAATTGGAGAAAGCAGTGATCCTGTACAACTTGCTAAATTGTTACGATTGATTTTAGGTAAGTCTGTTGGATATTCAAACAATTTCGAGTGAGAACAAATCTATTACAAAATTAATAACTCGGCCCCTTTGCATACACAAATAAATTATGATTAATCCTAATCACAATAGAGCAGGACTGGCTCTAGGTATTTGGCGGCCCCTGTCGCTCCCGCATAATTATTTTGACCCCTTGATTTCCGTTGTTTTGTTTGTTCAAGCTAAACATGACATAAAACGTAGGTTCCAATCTCTCGTCATAGTACTGAAAATTAGTCAAAAAGCCAATAGGCCTTTTCATTTAGATGATTTTTTAAGGCGCATGCGCTCGTTTTGAGACCCAAAGTCTGATTGGCTATTGGGAAAGTGAATAGCCATTGGTTAGTTTTGAAATAACAATTTGAGATTGGCTTAGTTCAAAATTAGCGGTATTTTCACATTATGTCAACTTCATGACAAATGCACCTGCATACATTGGCGTTCGTATCTTTCTTTGTAGGTTAAGTACTTATTACCTATTTCATACCGCCAAAAACCTTTCATTCGTAGATAAAATAATGTACACGAATATTTGGTGAGTTTTCTTCTCCATGTAAATTCAAGTCAACTATCCATAGAAAAACTCGGAAATATTTTATTTCCGTAAAAAAAAAAAATCGCCGTCAATGCCGTTGGGTCTGACAGGTAAACAAAGTTAGTCATTTCTCATCTAAATGAAAAAGCCTATTAGCTAACCTGTAAAAAGGTTAAAGACTCTTTTTGTTGCTGTGACCTTTGTTTGACAGTATTTTAGATTCCTTTTCATTATTGAAATTATGTGATTCCAGTATTTTTAGTAGCCATTTCAGTACTAATACCAGAATTTAAGTATTTGCTTAAGTCTTCCATTATTTAGTTCAGTCCTTCAGTACTTGATTCAGTACCTTATATTTAATTATGCAAATTTTGCCTAGTTTTTGGAATTTGTACATGTTTCTCCTTGTGATGTCTATTTATAATGGATGTATGTTATTGTGATTTTCTTCATTATGCATGCCACATTAGGGACGAGAGACTTGAAATTAGTGAAATTGATGAATTTTTTTTTGTAAAATTCCTAGTCTATGTATTTGTGTTTGCAATGTGTTATGGTAATGGACTTGCTCTTGTTACTGAAACCATGTCATATCAAGTATATTTTTATAGAAATACATCCCATTTTACCCCCTTTTCACCCCTTCAGTTGGTCAGCTGACTCCAATGTTGTATAAGTAATGAAAAAAGACAATTTAAAGAGCCATCACAAACAGAAAAATGAACAAAGCTATTTGTTTCTTCTGTGAATTTTTCAAGGTCCACCCCCACGCGCCCCTCTCAGACAGTCTTGACAAACTCTTACTCAACTCAATAACAAAGAAAAGCCTAATAACAATCATATATATTGAGCAGAGGCCATTCGAATTTTTCAGCATTAAAGCCATTCGAATTTTTTATAGTAATGAAACAAGTACATTATATCAATCAAAATATATTTTATTGTCAACAGAAATGAGTAGACCAAGCACAATAAATAGGATAGTAAAGTCAATAAACAATGCATAGCAACCAATAGCGTTTCTGAAATTAATGCCACTTTATATTATTTTAGTAATAGGAAAGAGGTTGACTGATTTCATGCTTTGATAAATGAGAAAGGAAAAAGGTTTACAAAGCTACTTGTTTTCTCTAGGAGGACCAACCGCATTTAAGGGTTTGCCAAACTCCTATGTGCCCGACTATGTGGAGTAATAAGTAAAGTTCAATAACATATTACAAGCAGAAAAAATCACAAAGCCATGTGTGCTCTCTATGGGGTTTTTCAAAGAATTCTAGGCCCATTTTACCACCTCAAATTGAATCCAGTCTGGTCCAATTAATTCTTAATCCAGTTGACACACAAAAGTGATTTTATGTTTGATATATCAAATGACAAAGAAAAAACAAAGATTTTTTTTTCTCAGTGTGGACTACTTCACACCTGTTCAAATTCATACCGTTGAATCATCTTGTTTTCCTTTCTAGGTTGTGCTATAAACTGTGACAGAAAACAAGAATACATCACCATGATCATGGAAATGGAAGAGTCCATCCAACAAAACATAATGCAAGCCATCCAGCAACTGGAAGAGGTTACAGGGGGCCAAGGTCGATCAGGATTGAGCCTTCTCATTTTGGACAGCGACACGAGAGTTATGAAACTAGTTAATGATTTAGAAGCAGCAAATAAGTCGAAAGAAATCCTATCACAGCAAGTACAAACCCTAGAGCAACAGTTACAATCACTGGTTGATGAAAAGAGGGCCATACAGGAACATAATCAAGCATTGCTGGATAAACAAGCACGGAACCCACAAGAAAATTCCGAAAACAAATCGAGAATTTGAAGGAAGAGTTGTTCAAATCAGAAGTTATCAGAGACGATTTGAAAGCTAAAATTCACGACCAAGAAAAGCAAATGCTAGCATATCAAGAAGATAAAAAGAGTGAAACTGCCAAACTGAAAGATGAAATTGATGCTCTTACCGAATCAGCAGGGAAGGTTGTAGATTTGGAGTTAGCCCTCTCTCAATACAAAAAACGACTAGAAAACTATCAAGACATAAAACGAAATTTACTTAAGCTGGAAGAAAAGAACATGGAGTATTTGCAGAAAAATATGGAGTTAGAGGAAGAACTTACAAAGAATAATACATGGAAAGCACAGTGTGACGCTTACAAAAACCAGATAGGTGAACTTCAACAAAAAATTGACGAAGAAACCCAAAGAGCTGATAGAGCCCAGTTCAACCTAGCTAAGCTGGAATCCAAATTGGTGACTCTACAAGGCGAAAAGGAACGTCTGATTCTCGAGAGAGATTCCCTTCGTGAAGAGAATGAAGAGTTGAAACTTGGCCCCAAAGGCGAGAGTGGGGCTGCAGTTTCTCAAGAGCTCACACCGGCAGACATGGAAAAAAAGTTGCGATTCTTGGAGAAAGAGAATCGAACTCTACGGAGCTCTAGCCAGGAGATGGAATCCAAACAGATTCAGTTGGATAGCTCCTTGAACCGGATAGAGAAGCTACAACAGAAAAATCGGACGTTGAATCAGACGGTTTTGAAGTTGGAAGCACAGCTTGAGGAAATAAAGAACCAGCAGAGTGAGAATCAGAGCACGTCCAATAGTTCTATCGTTAAAGAGTACCGACAGAAGCTTGTAACTCTCCAGGAATCCCTCACTGCCAAAGAAAACGAGTTACAGCTGATGCAAACTAAGCACACTAGGAATTTGGAGAAAGCTAGAGAAGTTGCACAGCACCTTGATCTCAAGACTAATGGTGATATAGACTCGTCACTACGACATCCAAATATGAAAGAATTAGAAGAAAGGCTCCTGACAACTGCTTATTATAAATTAGGTTTGAATTGTCACCGGGAAGCTATTGAGGAGAGGCTGAGTGTGTTGAGTGTTGGTCAGGGTCAGTCTTTTTTGGCGAGACAAAGGCAGCCAACACCGAGGAAGCAGATACAGAGGTTTAAGTCCAAATAGTTTGTTAGTTAGTTTTGTATAGAGTAGAATATTTGTTTTTATGTATATAGAGAAATATAAAGTTTCTGTAATAATAGTTTGATGATAGTTCGCTTATATACAGGATGTTTCATGACTGAGTGCTTATCCTAAGAGGCGATAATCCTTGGGTGATTTTAAGAAAAAATATTCATATGAACATAGCAACTGCTTCATTTCTGAGATACAGGGTGTCGAGATTAAACGAAAAAAATCAGTTTTTCCCCAATATCTCTAAAACCGATTTGTATTTTTTTTATTTTGGTACTTGCAAAGTACACATAAAAATATATTTTTCCAAGGTGAAGCTTTTTTTAATTTTTATCAGTGACGCCACTGTTTTTTTTTTTTAATAAATATTTTTATAATTGTTCTCTATCTTCTCATAAAAATGGTCTGTTGACTTTTTTTCTTCCGGAGGACGGTTTTCGATTTAAAATATAAAATGCATTTATTTGCTTATCCCTATGCGATTTTCTCTTAGTTTCAATTTCACCAAAGCATCTAGGCAAGATTATAATTTCATAGCTATTATTTAGTAAAATAATTTGATCTGTCCCCCTACTCACCTAAAATACATCCAGCAGCCAGATTATTGCGAGAATGACCAGATCTGTTGACAAACAAGATCAGTTGCTCCTCTAGAAGACTAGGTTGAAAAACATTTGCTCCAAAAAAATAATATGGTCAACAAAACGCAGCTAAGAACAATTTTTCCAGAACAAGAATGATGTTAACATACCCCATGACAAAAAAAAGTAGAAAATGTGTTTCATTCAAATTTTGTGACATCTCTTAATCAGTAGCTGAACTATTGAAGAGTGATTTTAGTTGAGGAAAACCCCAACAGGTGCCATTACTCCAAGTGTTTAAAACTTTAAGGAAATTGTATAATTTCTGAGATATGATGCAGTGTTACTAATTAATTGCAGCTGATAAATTATTTGCAAAAAGTTCTAGGTTGAAGTTTTAGAACTCTGAACTGAATATATTTAAATTATTTTTTTATTTCTGTGGGTATTTACGAATAATAACATTTCAAAAAATCAATCAATACATTCTTTTCAAATTCTGAATATACACATATTTCTGAAATTAAATATGGTACCTACTGAATTAAAATATCTTTGGCATTTTTAGCATTGAAGTGAAGGAATCAATAATTGAGTTTTCCTCTACAGTAAAACTCACTTATAATATAAATGTGTTCTACATTCCATCAGCTTTCATTTAATACTTCACAAGTCAATATATATATATATATATATAAATAAAGAAGTAGGAAGAAAATTGTGGCATTGCAGACAAATTTTTAAATTCCAGAAAAAACCATCTTTGAGCAGAAATCGAACCCGCCACCTCTAGATTGCTAGTCTCATGCTCTACCAACTGAGCTATCGAAGACACATCTGCGTTTCGTGATACCGTTTTTTACAAGAATTTAATGTTATACTCTGTTTCCTAGTTTGAGAGAGTAATAAATCATTATTGAACTGTAAAATTGAGTCGTCTTCGCCATATTCCATAGGCAGACAAGGTTAAATCTAGAGTTGGTGTTATTATGGATAGCTTATGAAAAACTAAGCTAGGAATGTGCAAGTAGATATAGTACATCATGAATGTAAGACCTGGAGAAAGTGATGAGAGAAGTATACCGCACAAGCCTCACAACAACTGAGAAAGATAGAACACCTTTTTGGTGGACACCGGACATTGGAGTAAAACGACAGGAATGCCTTAGCCTCAGAAGAGAAGCCACACGGATGAACAAACGGACGCCAAGAAACGAAGAAGAGTTAAATGAAGCACGGGACGATCTCAGAAGATGTAGAAAAGAACTGCGGTTTCTGATTAACCAATCCAGAAAAAAACACTGGGACGACTTATGTAGAGAGCTGGAGGATGATATCTGGGGCACAGGCTACAAAATTGCAACCAAAAAGCTAGTGGGGCATACTCCATTCAATATCGCAGTAGAACAAAAAATCAAAGTGGCGAATGATCTCTTCCCAAGGAAAAAAAAGAGCTGGAAAATATCTAGAACGGGGGCCGGGAACCTTTCACAGCCGAAGAGCTTAAAATGTGCTAGAAAAATGAAACCCGGTAAGGCACCTGGTCTCGATGGCATCCCTATGGAAGCTATCAAGAAGCTGGAAGAAATAGCACCGGAAACCATCCTGGAACCACTAAATGACATACTGACAAAGAGAAATTTCCCGAAAGACTGGAAACAGGCGAAATTAGTTCTGATACCTAAAGGAAACGCAGAGAATATGAAGTTTAGACCAATATGCCTTCTGAACTCCATCAGTAAGGTATACTGAAGGATTACTGAAGGAAAGGCTGGAAAGGGAAATAGAAGCCACTGGAGGTCTCTCAGAAAACCAGTTTGATTCCGTAAAAAAGATCCACAATTCAGGCCGTCGACAAGGCTATTAGCATAGTGAAGGAGAGCACAAGAAACAGGTGGGCCGCAATAATCACCCTCGACGCAAAATGCATTTAACTCAGCATCTTGGGACATAATCCTGCACAAACTGGAAGCAAGAGGCGAGCAGGTTATCTACTAGAAATCATTGACAGCTACTTGGAGGAGAGATCACTGCAAATTGAGAAAGGCGTATATCTAGATGTCACGGCAGGAGTCCCACAGGGCTCGATACTTGGTACCTACCTTGTGGAACGTGATGTATGAAGAGGTGCTGAATGAACACGCACGGAGGGAGTTAGCTTACTTGCATACGCATGATCTGGCGATAGTCATTCATGCCAAGGACAGAGAAGAACTCAACTGGAAAGGAAACGAAACGTTACACCATATAGGCGCTTGGATGCAAAGAAACGAGCTGGAGCTAGCTCCCCAGAAATCAGAAGCGGTCATTCTCAAAGGGCTAAGAGGGAAGGAAGAAATAAAATTCATGTGTGATGACGGGAAATACCTCAAGAACTGCCTCGCTTTACCTGGCTACCCTGGGCGAAGGATGCAGGCTCACCCAGCATATAAAGTCCGCTGCCCGAAAAGCCGAGGAGAAGGTGGCAGCCTTGAGCAGACTTACGCTAACATCAAGGGCCCAGGATCAAGAAGAGAGAAATGCTATACAGCTGGTCCAATCCATTCTTTAATATGGCGTCCCTATTTGGTACGAATATATGAGATTCAAAAACACAGAGAACTACTCACGAGGGTACAACGCAGGATGCTTCTCAGAGTCATTAGCGCTTACCGAACTGCATCTGCTAAGGCAGTACAAGTGGTATCTGGGATAATACCAATCGATTTGCTAGCTGAAGAGAGGTGGAGACTTTATAAAAGAATGGAAGGAAACAACTCACAGGCCAAGAGGGAGGAGAGAACAACTCACCCTGAACAAGTGGCAAGAGAGCTGGGACCACAAAGAAGATGTGGCACAGTGGACCAAATTTCTGATATCGAACCTGAGAACTGGATAGGCTGCAAGCACAAACAAATCGACTACTTCCTCTCACAAGTACTAACAGGACACGGGTGCTTTAATGTGTATCTGAAGAGAATAGGTAAACTGGAGTCTGACCAATGCACGTATTGCAAAATGGCGGATACGGTGGAACACACTGTATTCGAATGCGAGAGGTGGGTTTAAGAAAGGGAACACCTGCATCTGACTATAGGCAGAATTCTTACGGCACATAACCTCGTTCAAACTATGATGGCAGACACCAAGGAATGGAAGGCAATTCACCTCTTTATTAGGACTATACTAAAACAAAAAGAAACGGAAGAAAGACAACAGGATAGGAATTAAATCGCTTGAGAAAGGAAATAAAGGCAACAGATAGACCACCTACCAACTGGACGAGAAGCGAAAAGCGGTACCGAGTTGGATGAGTTGAAGGGGGGAGGTTTAGTGGGTAGGCTAGGGTTTCACTCTAGAGTCCCACACTGCCAGAGAAAGGTAGAACAAGTACCTGTGCGAGCATGAGCGTCCTCCCTGTCAAAAAAAAAAAAAAAAAAGTACATCATGAATGAAACATATCTAGAATTTTCCGGAGAACCCAAAAATGAAATAATATACTGGGTGTCCCATTAGAAAAAACAAAAGTTTATATCATAACTATTTAATGCGACGTTCAATTGTTTTTCTATTTTCATTTCCCAGCGGTTCAGAAAAAATGCTATAACTTTCCTAATTTAACCATTTTTCTAGCTATTCAAATGAGGATATCTATTGGTCCAAATATAACCAAAGTAAAGTTGGTTCAAAGATATTTATTCGTACCAGCTTAGTGACTGTTAATATGATTAGCCCCTAACAAAATGGACAACGCTTAAGTATGCTCTGTAATTTCCTCTTTCAGGTACAATAAAATAATAAATTTACCATCACCTACCTGATTATCTTTTCCTTACTTCAGAAGTTTTCTTTAACAAATAATATTATGTAGATATAAATCCGTCCCTGCGATAAGAGATAACAATATCGTCGGATGTTTCACAAGTGGAGAGTTTTTCGAGGAAAACGATTATAAGCTTAGGTAGAGGCACATGTAGTTTACCTACCTGTGCCTCAGTGTTTAAAAAATTTTAAATGTTTACTTTCCGGCAGTTGTTGGAAAAGTTTGTTCTTGAAAATGGCTAGTGTTTCTGAATTTGTTGCTGAGAAACGGATTATTAGTAAAAGTGCGCTTTCTAAAAATGAGAAAATTATTATTCTCAACGTATTCAATGCTGTTCGCCACCAAAACTCAACATTCCAAGTTACAAACATAGCTGAAATGTGTTTGAATATGACCGGAGTCAAACAGTCAACAATATACCGACTTGTGCATGAGGATAAACGCGGCCCCATCAGGTCACCGAAGAGAAGTACAGGAAGAAAATAAACTAATAAATGAGGATGAAAGACTGCCATCAGAAGAATCATACACTCGTTTACTTAAAAAAAGACATACCTACCTTGAACAAAATGATGTCTGAAATGAAAAAGGATGATTTCATTCCACCCATGGGTAGGGCAAAAGTGTGGAAAACTTTGAAGGAAATGAATTTTCGTTATGAAAAAATTCAAAACAGAAAATCACATCTGCTGGCGACGACGATATTTGAGGGCAGTTAGACAGTTTCGAAGGAAGAACAGGAATATCTATTATATGGACGAAACTTGGTTAAATGAAGGATCTTCTTCTTCGCACAAGATGGGCTGGTTCCGAAGAACCCCTTGCACGTAGGCCTCTCTATTTGGGCCCATTGTACGCCCACTTGTTCTGAGAAAATCAGCTGGGCATACCGATTTCTTTGACAAAATTCAGCAACTTCCTCAGCTAAATCTCCTTGACATTCTCTGGGTTCAGAATTATGCTCCCAAGGTTGATCTCCCTCTGGTGCACCAAAGCTGGGCACTCAGTGAGGATGTGCGACGATGTCTCATCATCTTCCAGGCACCATCTACATAGGGGATCATCTGTGATCCCGATGAGCTCCATGTGCCTGTTCAGGTGATTATGTCCCGTTAGGAGCCCAGTCACAGTGTTGATGTCCCGTCTGTTAAGTGACAGGATCTCTTTAGACATTTTTTTCGATGGCCCCTTTATGTGGAGCTTTGATTGCCTCACGCCTGGTGCCTCTTGCCATGCTTTAAGGCACTGTTTTTGTAGCAGTTCCTCCATATTTGAGATTGCCAGGCTGCTGGGTATTCCCAAGATGGGTTCAGGTCCGACTGGAGTCTTTCCCGATCCTATCTTGGCTAATCTGTCTGCATCCTTGTTCCCGGGGACACCTGAGTGTCCCGGGACCCATATGAGGCTGACTTTGCTTGTTTTCGATAAACTTTCTATGGCGTTTCTACACTCGGACACCAGTTTGGATACAATCCTATTTGCGCCTAACGCCATTATAGCAGCTTTGCTGTCCGAGTAGATGGCAGTAGGCCTTCGACTTTTATTGTCGAGATTTTCCTGGACACAGGTGAGTATAGCATATACTTCAGCCTGGAACACTGAGGCATATTTGCCTAAGGGAACTGAGATTTCTCTCTTTGTTCCTTCTTCGTAGACCCCTGCGCCGAACATTCCCCCAAATCTTGATCCATCTGTATACCAGGTTGATCCATGGTTTGGTGGTCTATCAGGCGCATTGTCTTTCCATTCCTCCCTTGTGGGGATGGTTATATTGGGTCCTTTTCTAAAATCCAGAACAGGCGGGGTACTGTCTCTTTCCATTAATAGGACTGGACATCGTTCCTTTGCCCTGTTCCAGATAGCTGAGTGTCCATGGTCTGCCTCAGTACCGATCCATTGGCTTGCGCCTTTGAGTCTGTATGCAGCACGCATGGCTTCATGTTCAATGACAAGGTGCAGAGGTGGTAGTCCTAGTACAACTACTAGAGCTCTAGTAGGCGTGGTCCTCATGGCACCTGTTATTCCTAGACAAGCCAGGATATACCGTTGGTAAAATATGGCAGGATAAAAATATAAAATGCGCGAGGCAAGCGTTCATGGTTTGCAGCAAGGCATAACACTACTTATAAAATAAGAGACGTTGAAAATCTCTTGCAAGAGGGAATAAAGACAGTGGATTGCGAAAAATGTAGTAAGGCATCGAACATGTGATTGGAATAGAAGAAAGAATGTGGGAAACTGATAACATGCTAGAAAACACTGTAGAGCCCCTTATTGTTTCTCTGGACCCCAACGACGATAGTTCATCGGACTACTTGGAATATGATGGCTAAAATTTAAAAATTAAGTTGTATTGTAAATAGAAGATTTTTTATAAATATTAATATTTATTCCAATTTATCTATTTTCATAATATTATTATTATTACTTTAATATAAGTTTTTATCTACTTAATATTAGAATAATTAATATCCCACTTATCTCCCTATCTCTAAAATTATAATTATTATTGTAATACTTATTATTCTAATAAACTACCTGTAGTAACGCCACATACATTTCATTCGGAAAACTCCTCTTTCTATTGTTATGTAAATTAAGGTGACCCTTATTTAGGACCGATTCGGGGTGTGTACATCTTAAATAACTGAAATACGGAATTTTTAAAAACTATCATTGTAAGTTTAAAATCTATCCACCATGTTTAATGGGTTCTGTCATTGCAAATTTACATCCTATCACTCTCTCACATTAGGAAACAGAGTAATAGTTGTTGAAATATGGAAATAAAATATGAAATGGAAGGAAATTCTGGCATTGATAGGTAAAATTCGTTCTTGATGACCATTGATAACGCACGTGTATTCGTTACATTCATATTTCATTTCCATTGATTGTTTTGCAGTTGTATTGAATCGACGTGTTTCGGAAAGCTCCGCGAAAATTGATTAATTTAACAGTAAATGTTAGTGAAAAAAATCCGAATTTTCGCACACACATAGATCTGTAATATTACTACAAGTTTGTGTAACGAATAAAGTGAATCCTTTCATATATTAGAAGATAATTACACTTATATTGTGCATACAAAGGAACTTCACACCTGCAAATAAAAGGTCCAACAAAAAAACAGACTTTTTGTGTAGTGGATGGATGATAATGAAAACAAACTATGGAGTGCTTTTTATGCAAGGTAATAAAACAACCAACAAAAGAAGTCAAATCCGCTTGTTTTTCTTGTGATTCCTGCCGAAATCTTATTTGTACAGAGTGTTCTGATTTAACAGCATCAGAACTAAAATGTATGCCACTCCAAAAACGCACTTTGAAATTTAATTGCAAAAAATGCAGAAACAATGAATATGTGGAAAGTTTGCAATATACTATAAAAGACAAGGAAGAAATAATAAATAATAAGAATGAAATTATAAAAATGTTACAAGAGAAACTTAACAACTATGAATCAGAACGCACCTACATAACAATGCCTACTTACTCCGAGGCTCTACAACAGAGCTCGAATACATTTTCTAACATATCTCCACCAAACGCCCTGATATAATAATAAAACCTAAGATCCCCCAAGATGTGGAAAAAACTAAGAATGAAATTATAAATACTATCAATCCATCCGATTTAAAAATTGGCATTAGAAGTTTGAAATCTACGAAATCTGGATCGGTCATCATCAAATGCAAAAACAAGACAGAATTTGAAATTCTGGAATATGAAATCAAAAATAAAATGGAAAATATGTATAATATAGAAGCATCTAAGATGAAGAAACCAAGGATTAAAATACCAATGTTTCAACAAAATCTATCAAAGGAAGAAATTGAAACCTCAATAAAACAACAAAACGAAGCCCTGGACGAAATCAAGGTAACATTTATTAAAAAAGGAAAAAATAACAAGTCAACAGTCTATGGAGAATGCTCACCATCAACCTTTAGACAACTAATGCGACTGAATAAGGTATTCATAGGTTGGGAACGTTACTCAGTCTTTGAGGATCTCACAGTCCCACGTTGTTTCCAATGTCAAGAGTTCTATCATAAAAAACAAAACTGCCCTAACGAACTAATCTGTCCTCTATGTAGTGAAGAGCATGAACAAGAAAGCTGTCCAAAAATAAAAAAAGTTTGTGCCAATTGTGTTAAATCCAACGATAAATACAAATTGAAAAATAGTGTTGACCATTACTCGACAGATACTAATTGTCCAACTCTACAGTTCCATATCAATTTGACAAAAAATAAAATTGACTATAGTAGTTAATGGTACTAGTGGATCAAGATACTATCTTAGAAAATTTAAGTTTACTAGAACAAGACCACCGAGGAGAATATGTAGAACCTGAAAATTTTGTACTGCCAAAAACGAAACTGTTTAACATTACACATTTTAATATTCGAAGTGCTAACAAAAACTTTAATGAGTTCCTAGCACTCATTGAAACATATAATTTAACCTGTGATGTTTTTGTTTTAAGTGAATGCTTTAAAAATGTATGTATAAATAACCTTAATATACCAGGATATACAACGATACATAATGACGGTGATTTTAATAAGAACGATGGAGTTTTGATTCTAATAAAATCAAACCTCAACTACAATATTTCAAACTACAAATTAACCATATGTGGTGTCTCATTATGTATCATAAATTTAACAATAAACAATGTATCCTGTAGAATAATTGCCCTATACAGGCCTAACCCAACTAACCTGATCTCGTTTATTGATGAACTAGATTCATACCTGGACAAAATACAGACCAATAAAATGGATGTTCTTATTGGTGACATCAACATCAATCTATTAAATGAAAACGATGTTTATGTTAATAAATATCTGTCTGTGCTTGCTAAATATGGATTTGTACCATACATACTGAATCCCACAAGAATTGCCCCAGAAACTAAGTCATGCATTGATCATATTTTCCTTAAAAAATCTAATAATAACAAAAATTTGATTTTTAATTCATATATTCTTAAGTATAATATTACAGATCATTATCCAGTATCACTAAATATAGAGTACAATCGCAAAAAAACAATAACTCCTGATACAACAAAAAAATTTGCAACAAAAATTGATTTAAAAAAACTAGAAAACTTACTGCAGCTAGAAAACTGGGATGTAGTATTAAATGAAAACGACCCTCAACTCGGAACCAATATCTTCTTAAATAAGCTTAATAACGTTATTGAAAACTCCAAAACTACAAAATTATGGCATAAAAAGCACATGAAAATTAAACCATGGATAACTAAAGGGTTAATTATATCAATAAGAAATAGGGATAAATTGAAAAATCAACTAAATAAACACTTCTCATATGAATTAGAACAAGAATACAAAATTTATAGAAATAAACTAAATAAACTACTGAATAAAACTAAAAATAACTTGAACAAATTAAAAACAATAAAAATAATCTAAAAAACCTATCAACTAATATCAGAAGCTACCAATGAAAGAAATAACAATAAAAATATCTTACAGATTGCTAACGAAGATGGTGTTGTATTTAATGATACCAAACTAATGGCAAATTATTGTAATAACTATTTTAATAATGTTGGCTTACACATGATTAAAGAAATTGACACTTCATTAACAATTAATGAAAATATTAAAATAAATCCCAATTCCATGTTTCTCAATCCAATAACAGAAAATGAACTCATAGAGCATATTTCTACATTGAAAAATAACACTTCCCCTGGCATAGATGGAATAACCAGTGAAATAATTAAACAGATCCACCAATACATTCTCCAACCCCTTAAACATTTATTCAATCTGATCATCCAAAAGGGACATGTCCCCACTCAGTTCAAATCTTCTATAATTACACCAATTCATAAAACTGGCGACAAAACTAAAATTAGTAATTACAGACGTATCAGTGTAATAAACAGCTTTGGAAAGATCTTTGAAAAATGTCTAAAAACACGCTTAGTACAATTTTTTGATGAAAATAAGATTATACATAATCACCAATATGGGTTTCAGCTGGTATAGCTACTACTGATGCCATGTACAATGTTATTACAAGTATTACAGAGGGACTTGATAAAACAAAAAATGCATTGCAGTGTTTTAGACTTGGCAAAAGCATTCGACACTGTTGACCATGCAATACTTCTTAACATACTGGAACGCTTTTGGTATATGGTGCAGTGTTGGATGTCTTTAGCAGTTACTTGCATAATCGGGAACAATGTGTTAAAATAAACAATACCATAAGTGAAACTATGACTATAAGAATGGGGGTCCCCCAAGGAACCGTTCTTGGTCTAATACTTTTTCAAGCTTATATAAATTCATTGCTCTGTTTAAACGGGAAAGCAAAAAGTATATCATACGCTGATGATACGGTTGCAATCTTGAGTGGAAACACATGGCTTGAAACTAAAAATTATGTCCAGCAGAGCATGGAAGCAATTAATAAATGGCTGAGTATGTATCGCCTTTCATTAAACGCTAGTAAGACCCACTATCTCGCCTTCTCTATATCAGCAACAAACAGACCTAATTTCTCCAGTATTAAAGTTCCAGGTATGAAAGATGAAATTAAAGAAACAAACGAGGTGAAATACCTGGGCATAATTATTGACGAAAATCTAAGGTGGAACAATCATATTGACTATCTAACAAAAAAGGTGAGGAAGCTAATATACAAATTTTACCAGCTACGACAGTTTTTAGCGAAAAATCTACTGATACTAATTTACAAATCTCTAGCTGAATCACTTTTTCGTTATGGTATTCTGGTGTGGGGGGCAATGTATAAGAATTCTTTACAAAAACTGAACACAATACAAAACTATATTCTAAAAATAATTTTGAAGAAAAAAAGATCTTTCCATACAAACCTTATATATACAGAAGACATTAGTAATATCCGTACATTATATTTTCACAGTGTATGTATGTATGCATTCAAAAATAAAATACTTCAGAATTCTGTTCCAACAGCTTATACCACTAGAAGCACTACAAACGAATTGCTACCCACTCCAAAATTCAACAAAAATGTTTGTCACCGTTTCTTAACTTATACGTTACCCAAAACTTGTAATATCCTACCCCTAGAGGTAAAACATATTAAAAATCATAAAACCTTCTCGAGAGAATCAAAAAAATTCATCTTCGCAAATTACTTCAAATTTATCAAAATACTAGAACATCAATAGTTACACTAACATGATATAAAACCACTATTTAATTCTTTACATTCTGTACACAACTGTAATTTTAGATCAATTAACATTACTTTGTAGCACAACACAAGTGTTAAGTCACTTAGGTGCTTTCTGTACACAATCTATACCCTGTCCCCTATATATTGTTTGTTTTCATTCATACTTGTTTGTTTTATTATTCTTTATTATTATGTTATTAACCTAATTTTTTATCATACTTGGTATATATTTTTTTTTCTTATTCTGTATCACTGTATCATTTTGTGTACAATAAATAAATAAAAAAAAAAAAATTAAACTCGTAAAAACGGTATCGCAAAACGCAGATGTGAACCCTGTGTCTTCGATAGTTCAGTTGGTAGGACATGGGACTAGCAATCTAGAGGTCGCGGGTTCGATTCATGCTCGAAGAAACTTTTTTTTCCTGAAATAATTTTGAAATTTCAACTGTACCAATATTTATCATAAGATCGTGATCAAGTTTTACAGCCATGAAAAATGGAAATAGTAACAAATTGTTAACTTTGCCAAAATCATCTGTGAAAAATAACTTTTTTTCAACTCACTGGATTTTTCACCAAATTTCAAAACAGATTGTTCTTTAATCTCACACTTGAATGAATCACGTTGTTTTCTTTCCTGCAAATTAAACAATAAAACAAATACTTTGTTAACCATGATATCCTTTATTGATGTAAACATATACACTAAATTCATATAATATTTGTATATATTATAAAGTAGGTAAGTCAAATAAGATTTCCTAGAAACTAACATTTTGGTATGTTTGTTAATATATACCTAATATAACTCTGACATCGATTATAATAAATAATTAGAGTACAACAATCGTTTTTAAAGCTCTGACAGTAACAAATCCACTGTCTCACCAAAACATTTCGGAATCCAGAAAAAAACGGGAATCCAGCGACACGAAAACAATTCCCAATCAAGAAATGAATAATTTAAACTTTGAAAACTTGGGAGTTTATAGCATAACGAACTTATAGCATAATCAATACCCTTTTTTACAACGGAACAAGTCATATGTCACGGTTCCCGTGAATTTCTGGTTCAGTTGAATTTTCTGAAAAATAATTCAACAACAAAAACAAATTTAAACCACGTTTATAATTAGGTAATTTTTTTCGTAATATAACTTTAATATTAACCTCGTATAAAAAACGAAATTGCCAAAACCTTATTGTCATTCAAACGTTTCCAGTCGAAAATATGACAAAATTGAAAAAAAATATAACAAGAAACCAAAATAAGATTTGGTTATAGCTCGGGAAATAATAATTTACCCAAAATAAAAGTTCTATGGTGTTTCAAAAGATGGAAACAATTGCCGTGCACGTTTCAAAAAAAAAAACACGGGAAATAAAAACAATTTACAAAACATACAAGTTCACAAAATTTGGCACCTGCGCTAAATAAACTTTGTTCGACATTGCTTCAACCAACTACTCTACCAGGTGGCCCAAAAAGTACGTTCACCAAGGCAAAACCATTCTAAAATCCCACGAGAAAGTCAAGTTCTCAATCTTCCGCAACATACTTTACAGCCCACCCTGTATAAATACATGTTAATTACAAATCGATTAAGCAACTATGATACAAAACAAATACATGATATAAATAATATATGTACAACAACCGTATATACAACGGACATACATCGGATATACGAGTATATCAGACGCAACTGAATTTGATGCCGTCATCACTGGAGTAGCAGTTATGGCAGTGTAGTTTTTCGTTGCGTACGCGCACGTCAGTTCCCATCAGGCCGTCGCCCAGCTGAACGTGGCAGACGCAACACTTGAAACACTCCATGTGGTAAAAAAGGCACAAACTTTCGATTATCATAGCTGCTCCCCTTCCTGAAAAATTATTATTATTAATAAAAAGAAATATTCTTCCATTGTTGATCTGAAAATTCATTCTTCGGAATACATAAAAAAAAATTGAATTTTCAATAATGAATATCAAAATCCATTGAAATATTAAGAGATTCTGTGAAACTCTGATAAAATATGTCTTCTTGCGAATCAGAAGGGATTTTCTTCTTTTGAAATCCCATAAAATGCCTTCAGGAGTCATAGACCAAGGTCGATAATTTTTGAAACAAAAAAAAAATAGTAGGATGAAACCCATTGGAAGAGGAAGAGAATATAACAAAAATGAAAGGAAAAATAATTTACGGGCGATCTGAGGTCGGCAAGTGGAAGGGGGTGAGTTTTTAAGGGTAAAAAACGGTTTAGCTCGATTTACAGCAAAACACTACAAGTCCTATGGGAAAAAGTTGGATAGCAAAGTTGTAGGTAATAAAAAGATCTACAACTTTTGTATTTACAATTTTTTCACATAACCTCAAAATGTATGTGAAAAATTCAAATAACCAAGTTTTTTGTTTTATTTTTTTTTTCCCGAAATTTGGTGAAAACTTACCTTTTTATGTCCCAAACACACTGTAATTTTTTTGATTTGAAATATTAATTTTTTTACCGTATTTTGACTTAATATCAAAAAAGCAACCTAATTTTCAATCGAAAATTCTCCCGTCAAAATACCAGCTTTTTAAAAAAAGTTGGTGAGCTTTTTAAAAAAAGTTGGTGAGCTTTTTGTTCGTTGAAATCTCTACTTTCTGATGGTGTAAAAAAAATATACATTACTATGGTAAATGTTCTCAGAAAATGCAAAGAAATAACATGTGAAGGCCCAGACCCTCCTAGCCTCTTCCCCACTTCTCTATGAAATACCTTTTGATGGGCAAACATTTTCCTCAGGTATATAAGTTCACTTAAAATAGCAATAAATAGGCATCTACGCATATAATTTAAAGAAGATTCTACAACTTTCTCAAAATATTGTAGATGTCTTATTAAATTCGGATTCGAGTTTTTTTCGTTTCTTTGCATTTTCTGAGAACATTTACCATAGTAATGTTATTTTTTTCTACACCATCAGAAAGTAGAGATTTTAACGAACAAAAAGGCCACCGGCTTTTTAAAAAAAGCTGATATTTTGACGTGAGAATTTTCGATTGAAAATTAGGGTGCTTTTTCGATATTAAGTTGAAATAAGGTGAAAAATAAATATTTCAAATCAAAAAAATTAGTGTGTTCGGGACATAAAAAGGTAAGTTTTCACCAAATTTCGTGAAAAAAAAAATTTGTTTTGTAAAAGATAAAAATAAAAAACAAAAAACTTGGTTATTTGAATTTTTCACATAAATTTTGAGGTTATGTGAAAAAAGTGTCGATACAAAAGTTGTAGATCTTTGTCATTTAACTTTTTTCCATAGGACTTGTAGTTTTGCCGGAAATCGAGATAAACCGTTTTTTACCCTTAAAAACTCACCCCCTTCCACTTCCCGACCTCAGATCGCCCGTAAATTATTTTTCCTTTCATTTTTGTTATATTCTATTCCTTTTCCAATGGGATTCATCCTACTATTATTTTTTTTCACTTTTTATCATTTTCAAAGGCTTCAGCCCTGGTCTATCAATGGAATTCCTTTGTGATTCCACCAAATATTTTGCAATGCCGAAACTTGTAGGGTATTGAAATTACTTTAGAATTCATAATAATCTCACAAAACAATGACTGTTGAAAAACAGGGCCTTTCAATTCCGAATAAATCTTTGGCAGTTCTAATATATTGGTGAAATTGCTTGAATCCCAAGAAATGCTCTTTGAAATGTTGAACCATCCCTCCAATATAGTAATAAACAGAACCACCGGGTGTCTAGAAAAAGTATATTATTAAGATTACGAAAACCCTTCGAAATTTTAAGGAATTCTTCAAAAAATCAATGAATACCTAAAACACATTTAGAATTTTTATTTTCAAATTTAAAAATTCATCGAAATATTGCATCTTGAGGAAATATATGGAATCCTGAGATAATATTTGGAATCTTGCAAAAATTAATAAATTCTGGTGAAAATATATAGAATATCTAGTTCTAGGTACACCAGCACAATTTGTTTTCTTTATTATGTAACAAGCCAAATTCAAACAACTTCTGTATAATGTTGTTTTGAGTTATTGTCAAATTCTATCATAGACAAGAGCTTCTATTATTCCATATAATCCAACTGTTGATGTTGTAATTGCATTTTTAAGGTAATGGTCACAAAAAAAGGAAAAACCCCTTAAGTTATTTGGTAATTCAAAACTTTTACTTTATTTCGAAATTTACCCCAAGCATTCCCGAAGTTAATATCAGCGAGACTGCTATCCGAACGGGCACACCCATGAGAGCACACGTCGTTGCGAGTGGTCATGGGGAGAGCGCATTTTTGGAATGTTATTGTTTATCGATGGAGATTTCACGTTGCATTTTTATGTTATTTCTTTAAAGTAATTTAATGATCTTCGTTCATTGTTTATTAGTTGCATTATTTCAGGAGCTCAGTTATTAAGACTAAAAAGGTTTACTTCATTTTTCACTTTTCAATTTCTTTTTATACCAACATGGCCTGCAAAAAATAAAACGATATTTAGAAGAATCTAATAATGAAAAGAAAAAAACAGTTGGAAGCAAATAAACTATGTCTGAAGTTCTCATCAAGATGATTGAAGTAAGCCCAAACACAGGGTAGCTGGTGTAAACCGTTGAGGAGTTCCCTCTACTGTCTCCCGTCTCCATCATCAGATTAACTCCAGATCTCCCTATTTTTACCCTTAGGGGTAATTTTTTTTTTCAAATTCAAACGGATTAATTTTGAGGTATACCCCAATAAATAATGAATCATTAGAATCGGACTACTCTGTAAAAAGTTATGCGTGGTCATACATAAAAAATAAATTTGAAATATATTGAGAATCACCTCCTTTTTTCGTCGGTTAAACAAAATGTTGAACCAATATAACACATGAAACATTTTGTAACGTAAATATGAAACATTTCCAAAATGTTTATCAAAAATAGTTTGGTAGCACATACCTAGTTCATTTCCACAATATGAACATTTCTTCTTGCCACTAACACTAAGAATCCTGTCTTGGGTTTCTTCCACAACCATTGGCGGTGAATAAGTCATTGTTGGGGATGCATGGTTCATAATCTGAGGGTGACTCATGTACGAGTGCTGTAACAGCTCCTTATTGTAGCTCCCATCCGGCCTAGAAAAAAACACCTTTTCAAAATCATCCATGCTTAGTTCACAACATTCGTGGAAGCGAAAATAAACATTGAATCAAGCAGAAAACGAAAGAGGACCAAATGAAGATGGAATATATGTACATATATATCACCTTGCAGCCGGCGGTACACGTTCAGTTGTGTTCGGACGGTTTTGAGTACGTGGCCTGGGTTGCTGCCAATTCATGTTTGGCACCATATTTTTTTGTCGGTCAGATATTCTTCTCAATTCAGCTTCCTGCAAAACATTCAGAAATATCAGCACTATAGAAAAACTGAAGCAAAATTTTGAATATACATGGCAAACAGTAATGGCCCAAGAACAGTACCCTGGGGAATTCCCGAATCAGAATAACATTTCTGTGATTATTCCAACTCACCTGTATTACCCAATGTTGATTGTAATTCCTGCCCTCGGGATTGGCCTTGGGTTGTATCCACTTTTCCTGCCTGGTACGTGGAACAGCCCCCAACTGCCTTGGGATCGGCTTATTACTCTGCTGATCGAAAACGCTCCATTCTTTAGCCGATCTCAGAGGCCTTCCGGGTATTATAGAAGGTCTCGGAGTTTTGAAAGCAGAATGATGCCTATCATGTTGCAATTCGGGCATGGATTGTCTATGGTTGATTGGGACAAGAGGTTCAACAAGAGGTCTTCGGGGCTCCAGAGAGCTTTTTTGATATGTATGTTGGAGCTCCGGCATGGACTTCCTATGGTCTAGCGGTATTCCAAGATCCGCTTCTAGAAGATTACCGGAAGAAGAAGACTGATAGGCTTTCCTGCGATCAACTTTGGGTATATTTTCATACCCATAATAAGGGGTTAGAGGTGCACGAAGCAAGACATCTTTCCGAACATCTTGTCTAGCCAACTCGGGCATTGACTTTCTG
Source organism: Gonioctena quinquepunctata (assembly GCA_018342105.1). Lineage (NCBI taxonomy): Eukaryota > Metazoa > Arthropoda > Insecta > Coleoptera > Chrysomelidae > Gonioctena > Gonioctena quinquepunctata. The sequence continues at coordinate 1,306,738 of JAFIRS010000048.1, forward strand.
CAATCGCTCGGGCTCTCATAGCTGTAATCGTGGTTCATTTTGTCATATATATTTTCCAAGGAGTGCCGGTTGTTCTGTAGATGGATTTTTGCTCTACTCTCTTGAAACAGCAGGTTGTCACACTGTCTTTCTAGTTCTTCTAGTTCTAGTTGCCTGAGCTCTTGTTCAACTTTAAGAACTTCCGAGTCTTCTTCCAAAAAGTCAGAGGTTTGCTAAAAAAAAAAGTGCGATTTCATACATCTAATATAATTTCTTGCGCCTTATATCTATAATGTAGCCATAAGATATCACTGTGAGATTATTTTGTTAGAACCAATGTACGAATCTTATGTTTCACTGATTAATTATTGTTAAAAAATTGAAAACGAATCAATGAGAATAAAATATCAATGCAATATTGCCCTTTTATACAAGTGCATGATGGGATTTTATTGTTGCAGCGGATAAACTATCACTGATTTTCCAGCATAATTACATTTCAGAGACGTCCCCGTGTCTTGGCAATGTTAATTTGTTACAACCTAGCCAAACATCTAGGGAGCACTATTCACCCTATAGCCGAACTCATACCTACATAGATATCCTTTGACTTTGACATAGCTTTCCTCTTCAACAACATATCTCTAACAGACATGTTGCACATACTGAAAACCTAATATAATATGTCTGAAGATGAGGGTCTTTACTATTACATGAATGATACATACTTCCTTTTTCAGGATATATATTACAAACAAAAACAGGTAATATGTGTATCAATGGGATTTCCCTTCTCTCCAGTCCTTGCAATCCTAGACATGGAGGATTTAGAAATTGAGGCTGTTTTAGATATACTCGTTATATGGCCACATAGCTCCGAAACTCTTTATGGATTCTATAGGTCATCTAAACAACAATCCATCTCAATGATTCCGTCACCCACATCTGAAGGAGAACAAGATTAATCCCATCCACCCCGGAGATAAGAAAGGTTGGAGCCTTTGTAGCCCATCTAGTCTGGTTGTGTGATATCCTTGTCTAGTTTTAAATCCAGATGATTTGGCCTTCTGTACCTTTGCTTAGGAGAGCCTAGCTCTTTTGGATACTGTATGATTGATGAAGCCGAAATTCTTGAACTAGCCAGAGTTTCATTCTTCTCGCAGAACTAGTGCTATGAAAAGCACACCCACTACTATTATGGAAATCATCCTGAACCTTCCACCCCTAGACTTTCTCTAGTCGTGGGAGAGGCGAGGATGAGCACATACAGACTCAAACAAACAGGCAACTTGTTGCCACAAATTGGCTTTACCAAAATTACTCACGCCGTCTATATTTCTGAACTACATGATCCCTCTATACTCATATGAAAAACAATTCAAACACAGTTCAAGTGGAACGAATGGGACTCAGGAGTAGAAACACTATCATCTGGTAATATAGTCTGGTACTCAGATGGCTCAAAAATAGATAAAGGAACAGAAGCTGAAACACATGCCATAAGGGGCTTACAGATACAGTTGAATCTAGATAGTGGGTATCTACATTCTATCTGATAGCCAAAGCGCAATGAAAGCTCTTAACTCCGCACAGATCAAGCCATAAGAAGTTTGGGAATGCCTTCAAAACCTCTATGCACTTGAAAGGTCACACTAGTGTTGGTGCCTGCTGGACACAGAGGCATAGTAGGCATTGAAAAGGCAGACCGACTAACTAGGCAAGCATCTGAATCACCATTCACTGGCCCAGTACCAGCGCTTGAAATCAGTTGAATCCTATGTGGAAACCTAATAAAAGAGTGGATAAAAGGTAAATATATTGGGACCAAAAAGGGGAAAGATACAGCACAGCAATGGTGGGGTACCTAAACCTAAATAGAAAGACGGCACGCATATAACCAGCTTACTGACTGGACACTGCGACTTTAGAAAGCACCTGCACACTACAGGAATACAAAGAGAAACCGTGGAATGCAAGCATGGATCTAGTGACTTTGTAAAAGACACTGACCACAGAGGAAACCCCACTCTTTCACTGATCACTTTTCAACAACCTACAAGTGCGAAGGGATATCAAGGATGAGGTTCTCACATCTCATAACAGGGTCTAGAATACCCATACATATCTATCTAATAACCAAATTTCTGAATCCCCCCGACATTGAAATACTATAGTAGGCATGTTCCTAGGAAATATATAGGCCCAACTAGACTAGACCCCAGCGCTCTTTAAACATCATGAACAGGCCACAGAATAGACTTTGAGAACTCCATAACCATTCCCAGCACGTAGAAATACTTGAGGTTGAAAAACAATGAATGGCAAGAAGTACATCCTCTGGATCACATTGCAACATAACATTTTCTGTACAAAGCAGATTTGTAACAAAAGTAATATCGCAGTGTTACCTTAAGATTAAAGTAATTGCTTGATTCAATTCAATAATTTTTGACGGGAGCAATCACTTTGTTAACTTGATTGTTACGGTTTATATGATTCTTTATTATATTGCTAAACATCCAACCAAATACTAATTATTTTTCCACTGATTCAAGAATAGTTCTTCAGTTATAAAATGCAATACGTTCATTTGGAACACCCACCTCATGAAAATATGGTCTATTAAATTGTTCACTGCCTAGTGACGGTTCATAGGCAGAGTCTTTTTCGCTGTTGAACCTCGTATCAGAAGCCTCCTCATTGACATATTCTGTAGTATCTCGGAATTGTTCTTCCTTTTCCACCAGTTCGATTATCTCCCTCTCCTTCTTCGTTATTTCGTCCTCTTCTGAGGTAATACTGTTCGTTTGCTAAAAATTATTTTAGGGTATAAGGTATTGAAGGAAACACCAAGGAGACACCCAGTGTCTTCGGCACTAGGCAATCCAAGTAAAATATAACAATAACACCAAAGTCTAATCGTTAGATAGACATTTTCGAAAAAAGACAAAACAAACGCATGTGGATGCCATGTGCCCTGGAATATTAAAGTCACTGAAATACACGTTTACTAAAGTACTTGAGAGAACGTCCATTCTGTAGTTGTCTGCATGCAATCCAATCTCCATATATCGTAAAATAAAGCATAACATAACCTAACCTGGCTATTGGCTAACCAAACTTGGATACAGTTGTCATCCAAGTTGATCGCAGTCCAATCAGTTTCGGTGTACGAAAGGGACACAGCCCAACTTAATTTGACAAAATACAAAGACTTGTGTTTACGGGGATTACAGGGACCATAAAATCAACGCCCACTGCAGCCATGGAGACACTACCCTTCACTTGGTGGTACAAGATCAGGAAAAGGCTTTTGATGCCTTCAGACTACAAAACACTCTAGACAATGTAGTTGTCGGGATAGGAGTATCGTGGAAATTGAAACTGGGGTGTACTAGACATCAGATTAGATCACATTCTCTTCTACAAATCATTCAGGCTATCTATACCTGTCAGAGCTAAATGGATAAACACAGAAGTCAATACCATCATACAGGGAAAGATCAGGTTCCCGGACGGAATTGAGACGAGTCTTTTCTAAAAACTCATTTGGCTACCATACGTCTGCTTTTCAGGCAGAGGTCTACGGAATCATTCAATGTGCGAAGGAAAATAATGGGAGGGCTGTGGAAGAGGAGCAGATCCATGTTCTGTCACAAGGCCACACTGAAGGCAATGAGTGATGTGACATCCCAACCTGTATAACATGCAAAGATGTAATGGCAAAACAGAACTACTTAAAGCTGATCACCAACCAAAGTGGTGCCCATGAAATATTTTCTAGCTAAAGAGAATAAGTGGTGGATGAACTACTCGAGCTGCTGAATGAACATGACGTCACATGTTTCAGACATTGTCATCATAGCCAAAGGCAAATTCGAAGAAACCCTCAGTGATCTCATCGACAGAGGGCTTGAAACCACTTGGGGGTGGTTCCTCCTAGTAGGGTTGAAAATTAATTCAACAAAAACCACAATCGTACCTTTCACTAGAAGACCAAAGCTTCAACATTCGAGTTAGTAAGACTAAACTACTCATTGCGGGAAAAACTTGGGGCTGTACTCCAGCAACACTGCCTGCGGTGGATATATAGCATGATAGTGAGATCCCTACACAGCAGTAGTGTGGCGCGGTACGATCAAGCTAGCCATAACAAGGAAAGCCTTAGAAAAAGTGTAAAGACACACTATCGAATGATGCGGACAGTTCAGTCTTGACAGGAACTACATGAATAAAGACATGGCAGCCAAGCACCCACCAAAGCTTTGAGCTCCCCAGATAGCAACCCGCAGATGGTATGGTAAAATAAATGAATTAGGTAGTAAAAACAAAGTAATCGTTCTCTGGGTGCCAGGGCACTCAGAGAACATCTTAGAAAGTTAAGCTCAGAGGAGAACTACACATGCATATTCTGCGAAGGAGAACAAGGATCACACATACTGGTGGAATGCCTTGCAGTACCTAGATAAAAAAATCGTTTCTGACCAGATTTTGAACCTGGGTTTCAACAATGAAGTTCGGGAGTGTCAACCACTACTCTATTAGGCTTGTATCTGTTCAATTCCTATTTCATTGTTGAATTTCCTTTAATTCCAATGTCAACAGGCAACACATCCGTTATTTACCGTTTATCTTTCTATTTGACGACTAACTCCATAGACATTTGGGCCGGGTTGCCAAGTTGACAAAAATGTTTACATTATGAGGATTTTTAGATGAAATGGAAATAATTTATCCTGCAACCTCAATATTTGCAAGCCAATCAACAGTTTTCCTTACACCTTATTTTCGAAGGTTGAATAATTGTAATCAACCGTTTTCATGACCAACATTAACATCTTCTCTTCAGTCACACTGTTCAGTAATAAAATAATAACCAAGAAATTTGCCGAGGAAAACGTGATCGCGGCTTTATTTCCGGGAGAGGTCGGTCATAAATTATCCGAAAACATTATGATTACTTGTACTCATAAAGAGGCTTTAAAGTTGCTTTTATGACGTGCACATATAACAACGGGAATTTTTAGATTTATTTTCTCCATATTGAGATGCCTGCGAATTTCGAATAACATTTAGTTCAAATTCCTACGTTTTTAACTCGGTAATTACAAATTACAATATCATTTCATGGTACAAGAAATATTTATGTTAACACATTTCTGAAGTATTTCACGAAATATTGTTACAGATACGATTATCTAATCTATATAAGTAATAAAAATTAATCTCGGTTGTTTGTTGCAAATAAAGAAACCTGTTTGTGTTTTTAGAAATTCTAGGTGTTGAAAGGGGTGAAAGTTTGCATGATGGTTCTGTTAGTTTTCAATTTAGGTTCATAAAAATTTGTATTTGAGGTCATTGTTACAAATAAGGAAATATGTCTTTCAGTGTTTTCAGAAATGAAGGAAGGAGTGAAAAGCGGTTAATGAATTTGAAATACTCATTACAAAGCTACCTATACTCTCGCTGTCAAATCGACTATGCCAGCCAAACGAGATAACGGGATATTCCATCCCTAAAGGGGTGAAAGAGGGAGAACCGTTAGTTACTCGAAAATCCGACCCTAAAGGGATTAAAATGGGGGTTAAAAGTTTGTATAGGACGATCGTTAGTTTTTAAGTTGAGGTCATGAAAAATGATGTCAGAGGATTTTGTTAAAAAAAAATTTTTTTTTTAAAAAAAGTTTTCATGTTAGGGTCATACAATTTTGTATTTGACGTCTTTATTACAAATAGGGTAAAATGTATTTTGGTGGTTTAAGAAATTCAATTTAGGGTCATAAAAATTGGTATTTGAGGTCGTTGTTACAAAAAAAGAAATACGTGTTTCAGTGTTTTGAGAAATTCAACCCCTAAAGGGGGGAAAGTTTCTATGAGGTTTCCGTTAGTTTTTTTGTATGTCCCGTATGCGTTTCTATACCACTCATCCGATTGCGATGAAACTTTGGTGAGTTGTGCGTACGCCCGCGAAATTATTCGGAATTAGTACAACCATTTCACAAATAGGTGGCGCACGAGTCGTTTTAACAAATGAGTGTATTTCATATAGTTTAGTGGCAGTTCGTGTGTTTTCGTGACATTTCATGATTAACATATCAAGTAATGTTGATTGTGCAATTCCAATTGTTGGTCGCCATTAGATAATAGATATCACACGCATTTTATTTGCTTTTGGCAAGTCGTCGCAAAGCATTATTTTCTCTGTCAAATCAATTATGCCACCCAAACGACAAGCGATTGGTCGATCTACACCTCAAGCACTTAAGAAAAAGGTATTAAGAGCTTCAGAAACAGACGAGCAACAGGAAGCAAGACTGGAATCCGATCGAGTATGCACTACCCAAGCCCGTTCGTCCAAAACAGTCGAGCAACGGGAAGCAAGAGAGAAAACCTATCGAGTATGCATTGCTTGATGCAAACAAATACTGCACACTGATTTAAATCTTGGTGCATTGCATTACAATTATAATTATGATAACAGTGTTGGAAAACTGGATAAATTAGGGATTATTTTTTTTTATTCAATCTGCACTAATATGATTTTTTTTTAATTAACTCACGTTGAGGAACCAAAAATGTTAGTATAGTGCCATATTTATAAAAAATATATTTTGCATATTTTTTGCATAGAATGAACAAGGTGTATAAAAAAGTATAACTTTCTCAAAATCCAAGTGGGCAAAGCCGCGGGCATAAGCTAGTATATTATAAAACGGGATAACAGGAAAACGGGAAAACACAAGATAACGGGAAAACGGGGAAAACGGGATAACGACAAAATGGGATAAGGGAAAAATGGGATAACCGGAAAACCGAATAACAGGAAAACATGATAACGGAAAAACGGGATGGGGGCATAAAGGGAAGCAGGCAGAGTCAAAAGCATAACCTAGATGGAACAATTCAAAGAAAAACAGGAAAAAATTAATTCTACGCTGTTTTCAGGAAAAACAATTTAGGGAATATAGGAAAAGTGCAAACTTTACTATATCATGAGAACTTTGATGAAACAGTTGGGGAACTTCCTTGTGTTGGTTAGTAACCTCTTTTACTAGTGGAACAAGCAACTTGGTCGCGCTACTCATCTATGTAGAACATTTCTTGAGTATGTCATGTTTTATGTTATTTAATTTTTTTAAATCAAATTTGAATACCATTTGGGAACCCTGGATAGTAAATTCACTTGGAACTCCCATCTAGAGCAAATCGTCCCTTTGTAATCTCAGAATGGTTTACAGCAAATGCCAATAATCAAGGCGCTCAAATGGACTTGAGAGGCAATACTTCCTACACTTCAGCAGTTTGCATGCCTGATCATTACGGGGGCTATGCCCTCCACACCAACTCTGGCGGTGGAAATACTTCCTAACTTCACTCCCCTCTATATTATCTTGGAAAACGTGACCAGAAGAATTTCCTACAGACCCTGTTAATGGATAAGCAAGTAATATTAGAAACCATCAGATCCTTGAGATGATATAGGACTCCCTACTGCCGCAAATACAAGTAAAAACATCCCTCAATGTCTTTTTTCCAGAGACAAAGAGAAACGATTTGTCAGGAGATAATATTCCCCTGACCAGAAGTGACTAACGTTGAGTTGAAACCTTGGTCAACCTAAGCAGCCTCAACTCCCATCTTTCCAAAACTGACGCACTCACAAAGAAAAGATCAGGCTCTGATCACATCGGACCTGAACCGGGATTTGGCATCGGGAAAAACGTAGCCAAGAGCATAATCTTCATATGGGCAGAGGGGCCAACCCTCCTGCGCTGGAAGAACATACCAGGTCTAACAAATCGAAGGCGGAAAAGGATTCCACAGTGAACTTTAACCATAATAGGAGGGTTGGTTTATCGTTCACTCATCTTGAACCTAACCTAGCTAATTAATTCTACACTCACCTCACTAGCTTGTCGTTCATGGCTAGGAACACTGGAGTCTCCAACACTGCTGCACCAAGTATCACTAGAAAGCCGCCCTCTATCAATATCCAGTCCGGAATCTTGGCTCTCCACCTTGCTGAGTGGTCCGCCCTGGTTCTCTCCTTGAATCTTCCTATACAAAGATTTCTCCAGCTTGGCCTCTCGCTGGAAAAAACTATTTAGTTCTGGAGGTTTCTCCAACACGATCTCTGCATCCCCAATAGGCTCGTCTAGCCCTAAGAAGCTAGACCGCTTGATATGTATTTCTTTCTTAATCCTTCTCGTCGAGTTTTCGCGCTTCATGGTATCCGGTAAGCTTTCTTCTTCCTCTTTCGGAGGAGGAGGCGGTGGTGGTTTCACCTTTGGGGGTTCTATATTGGGGATGAACCCTGTGAACTGGGAATTGAGAACGAAGTCGGTGGTGATGAAATCGACGACCGGGCTGAACTGTCTGAACTCTACATTTTCATATATTACAGGCTTTGGCTTAGGTATAGGTAGAGTTGATAGGACGACAGGCCTTTTTTCTTCCACTTCTTCTTTTCTCACAGTCGGCTGTGTATCACTGAGATTTTCCGAAGAGTCTTTCCGCAGCGATTTCAACAGCTGGTTGGTTGAATCGACGAACATTTGTTTTGGGAACACCGGACTATGCTCCTCTTCGATAGGTGTGATTTCTTTTTCAGGATTGTTGTTTTCAATCCTACATATTGAAAATTATTCAGTTAACAAAAAATCATGCATAGTCATCATAGCATTTACGTCTCTTATGTGGATATGATCACTCAGCATTTAACAATTTTTGGAATAGATGTATATAAGCGTGAAAATGATTGACAAAAAAGTTGTTTTTATCTAAAAATGACCTTTTGCTTCACAGCCATGATTGGTAAGGTTAATAGACATTAATCAAATTGATGAATCAATACTGTCTTTGTTCTATATTGCTTCAATAGTTTTCTAGCCTGACAAGGGAAATTTGCGTTTGTCTTGTTTGTCTGAAGTAGTCGGGTCACCACCAATGGAGGAAAATTCTTAAGTAACTTTGGGTATACCTATATTATTTAATTTGATTATTATATGCACAAAGCAGTATTTGTTAACAGGAACCTTTTGCCCGTACTCGTCAGATAACTGAGATATTTTCGGTAGATTCCGCTATTCAGCTTGGATTTGTTTGTTTGATAGATTGAAATATTTTTTGTTTTTTCCTTTCTCTTCCTTGGAAACAGACTCAAATATTATTCGAATAACCTATATTCTCATTTTTGTTCATAAAACCTGAGTGCTAATCACATTCATACTGATGAGGACGAGGCCGGTCATCAAAGTATTGTGAATTTATATTGAAGAGACAAGAAGAGCATTAAAAGTACGTTGAAATGAACACCCGGATTATATTAGAAATTCAGAAATCACAGAAAAAATTGACATCTACAAAAAATGCATGGTAGAATGCAAGAAAACGAACCACATAGTATCCCAAAACGTCATTTGTATATAGAGAGGCATTCATTTACCTTGTGCTCCTTATCTGAAACTGATCCATATCTGCTTGGAACTGTGAGATATCCTTCTCAAACTGTGTGAGCGTCTCCTCGTTGAGCCTTTCATTAATGCTGGATAAGATCTCAGTTTCGGTATCAGTCGGTTCGTCAGCTTGACTGACGGAACAAGATACGTCTGCAGTATGGATCCCACTGTCTTCGCGATCAGAAGAAACACCTGTGAACTCGGTCGATGACACAGACGGAGCATAGTTCTCATCCACCGAGTTGTTCATCATCAGGTTGTCCAAATCTCTGTTGAACATGTTGAGCTTGCTTACATAGAGTTCTGTGTCGGGACTAAAACACCTGTCAGATACTTCGTTCTTCCAGGCGGGCGTCTTTTTGGTTTCGAAGCTAGAAGCGCTGCTGGATTTGTCGAGCAGGTAGTTGCTGATTTTGTTGGTGTTGGCTTTTGCAGCGTTATTGTTCGTAGTGTCCGAATCGTTTTGTTTATTGAAATTTAGTAGCCGCTGCTTCACTGAGATTTGAACTTCGCTCTTATCCGTTGGTTTTAAACTTTGGTCTGTTGACTGCCCAAGACTCCTCAGTCTATCTTTGATAGTTCGAGCGTTGGCAAAATCTTCGGATAACCTCCTTGATGTTGTAGACTCCAAGTGGGCGACCTCGATGTTTTTGTTCTCGAACAAACCTTTTCGCTTGAAAATTTCCCCCTTCGGTAAGGCAATATCCACTACTTCTTTTGACTTCTGTCTAGCCGAGTCGTCGGAATTTATCGTTTGAATTCTGGATCTGTAGTCTTGAATGGCTCCCTCGTATGTGTATTGTTTTTCTTTAGGCTCTGTGTAGGATTTGGTTTCGAATACAGACACTGGTTTGGACATGATTTCTGGTTTCGTTTTGTTTGAAACGATGCTAGTTGTGTAGGTACTCGTGAATGTTTTTGTACAAATGGTGTTATTGTTGTTGATACTTTTCGATTCTTTTTGGGTCGAATTCGTTTCGTCTTCGCTTTGACTTTGGTTTGATGCACTGGAATTTTCCCTGTTACTAGACGAATCTAAAGAATGATTGTCCTTTTCATCCTATAATCACAGAACATTTCAACAAACAGAAAGTGAATACTTCATAAATATCAGTACAGTAGCCCACTAGTTTACAGCTATCACCTGAAAGAAACTCACCAAAATGCTGCAGCTATCATCAGTATCAACATCTTTGATGCTATTGGTCTTTGAACTACTGCTCCCAATACCATAATCACTCAAATCGTTCGAATCGTCATCGTATAGTGGTATATTGAATTTATGTCTGCCCCTTCTCCTGGAAAAAATCAAAAGAAATGTCAAAATGGAAATCTGTAACACATCTATGGCTTAGTAAACGACAAGATGGAAAACACCACGCCTATGTGGTACATCGACATTTATTTCAGAATGGGCTTGGGATTTATTTACTGACAACAGACCTTTCAATGTTTCATATATATCATAAGGAAAGTTCATTTTCACCTAGTGAGATTTGGCTAAAAATAAGAATTAACGTACTCCTAATTTCAAACTGCCCTGTCAAAAAAAGCAAAATATAACTTTTTCATTAGGTTCAGGGTTAGAGGACACTTAGAGACTTGAAAAAGCTGTTCAGAATATATCGCCACAAAAAAAAACATTTTTGAGACGTTCCTTGGAACTTCGCACCAACCATACCCAATGAACATACGCTATCCAATAGACTGGTTCACAAGTGCCATTTTGTTCCAAACCTGGAGGTCACTACAGAAAATTATGATTTAGGGTGCATTCGATTCGAAATGATTGGAAAATTGGGGCCGGCAAAAATTGCGAAATTTATAAACAATTAAGTAAAAACAAATATATGGTTCGGTTTTTTGAAAATATCTCAAAAGCTATTTGAGATATCCGAAATTTGAAAAAAGATCCTAAAGAGCAGGAAACTTCCTGAAAGAAAGTTCTACCTCCCGGAACTGTGCCGGCAATATTTATAATATATATATATATATATATATATATATATATATATATATAATAATAATAAAACGCGCGGCTTAGCTCCCGTGCGCACCGACCAAACAAAATTTTTTAAATATTAATATTAAGGAATAAAAAAATGCAGGTACTATCTAGACATATCAATAAACAATAATCCGTCGGCAAAAAAATGTTACCTCTATTTTTCAATTAATTATGCCATTGTTAATTAAAATATTTTACTTGTTGAAAGTTATTATAAAAACCCTGATCATTGTTGAACTAAAAACCTAGAATTTTTTTTACTTCTTGGAGCTGTTCCTCAAAGACTTTAAAAAAGATACCCGTTGGAAAAATCGAAAAATTTTGATTTTTTACCTTTTTATTAACAATCAAAGGTATACAAAAATTAGAAACGTATATATAATAATTAAGGAAAGTTTTTTTTATCTCTATTGATTTGTTTTCTTATTGCTAAAAGCAATATAAAAATGAATTTTTGAAATTTTTAACTCTTATTTAAAAATTTGTTATAAACAAATGCATTAGATTTAAACACATTTTTTTTCGGGAATCTAGTCATTGATAAAACTAATGATTTTTAAGAAAAAAATCATTTTTTAAATAATTTTTTTATTGCTAAAAAAACGCACTAACTAATTAACAAATATTTGTTGTTGTTAAATATGAATATTAAGAAACAATTTTTTTTAAATCATTATTTTTTTTTTTTAAAAAAATTTTTTAAAAAAAATTTTTTTTTTTTTAAATACTTACAAAAATACTGAAAACTACCATGTTCGTTTTTTATGGGAAACATTTTTTTTTTTTTTTAAATTTGACTTGTCGCTTCCTTTCTGTTTTTCTTCATTGCTAATAAAATAACTTATAAACTATTGAAGATACGACAAGAACAGGTCAAGTCTTTTTTATTCTACATTGATCAATGAACAATGTTTACCAAAGCTCTAACTCACTCAAACAGTGAAAGGAAAACAGTTAACGATGCTAGTGATGATATAAATGATGATGAAGTTCCTATTGGTTTACAAGATGCAGATCAAGACGGTTTTAATAATACTGTTGAAGGTACACCGTATCATCTGTCGGCTCATCTTCATAATTATTAAAACCGTCTTGATCTGCATCTTGAAAACCAATAGGAACTTCATTATCATTTATATCAACACTATCATCGTTAACCGTTTTCCTTTCACTGTTTGAGTGAGTTAGAGCTTTGGTAAACATTGATCAATGTAAAATAAAAAAGACTTTACGTGTTCTTGTCGTACTTCAATAGTTTATAATGAAAAATTTATAAAATATATATAATTTGTTTAAAAAGTGCAAATTTTTTTAAATTATATAAAAAATAGAAAACAAATGTTTCCCATAAAACACGACACATGGTTGTTTTCAGTATTTTCTTAGATTTAAAAAAAATATGGCGCAAAAATTCATTTGTTTATAAAAAATTATTTGTTTAATAAACAAATGTAAAATAATAAAAAATTTTTTTTTAAGGATAAAAAAAATTAAAAAAAAAATTCTAGGTTTTTAGTTCAAAAATTATCAGGGTTTTTATAATAACTTTCAACAAGTAAAATTTTTTTAATTAACTATAAAGGCATAATTAATTGAAGAATAGAGGTAAACAATTTTTGCCGACGGATTATTGTTTATTGATATGTCTAGATAGTACCTGAATTTTTTCATTCCTTAATATTAATATTTACTCGGTAAGTTTTTTATTTTTTTTCAGGTGTCAGATTCGGTCGGCCGCGCGTTTACATTCTTTTTTTCGCCGCTAAATTAAAATTATAAATATTGCCGGCACAGTTCCGGGACTTTCTTTTAGAAAATTTCCTGCTCTTTAAGGATCTTTTTTCAAATTTCGGATATCTCAAATAACTTTTGCAATTTTTGCCGGCCCCAATTTTCCAGCTAAACATTTTTTTTAGATGCCATTCCGAATCGAATGCGCTCCTAAATCATAATTTTCGGTAGTGACCTCCAGGTTTGGAACAAAATGGCAATTGTGAACCAGTCTACAAACGTTTCATTAACGAATGGTTAAATAAATGTTTTCGGCTGAAATGTTCAATGTTGGAATTCAGTTGAATATAGTCCAAGTAGGCGGCCATTTTTGTTGTTGATTTGTTTCAAAAGAATGAGATACAAGATAAGCAATCACTTATCCTTATATGTATCATTCAGCAATCATGATTTATAAGTACTTGATACAAATGTACAGCTATTAGAGTCCCTAGGACTGTTAAACATTATTGGACAACTACTGTTATTTCTAAATAATAGTGTTCAATTAATTCAATTATTATTATTCAATACTGTATCTGGAAAAATAGTAGATATTTGTTTTTATTCATAGACACTTCTGATGAGAAAATAAACATCTACCACCTAGCAAAAATTCCTGAAATCTAACTAAAAGAATGGTGCGGGGTTATCAGGGGTCTGAAATTTATTTTGATGTTGCATCGCGCATCAAACGGGATTATTTATTGAATCCCTGCTAATGCTTTCTATATTTAGTTTGTTGCAAATGTGTAAGAAATTCCCCGAATTATTATATTTTGCTTGGGAAGAAAAACAAATACTTTCTGTTTAGTTCAAACTTGTTATTGGGTCCGAAACATTGGCTGTTTATCGCTACAACATTTTGATTTCGTTTGATGGCGCCTTATTAAATTCTCAGTTCTCCTCTATAGGCCAATCTTTGTCAGAATTCACCTACACCCTAACCCCTCAGTCCAATGTTTCATTATGATCAGTTCAGTTCAGAATATTGAAAATTAACACGAACAAAAAGTCGTACCTAATTATCCGACCACGGGGATAACTTTTTTTATTTTAACTTAGCAGCCAACTAAGACATCCAAATATAAACGCAATGACAGCACAAATATAAACGCAATCACAGTACAAATATAAACGCAATGACAGCACAAACATATTTCAAGAATAATTCAAGAATTTTACACCGGAAGATTGAATTATTCCATGATTATTCCAAAGGATTGTTCTATGATGATTCAAATCTTTAAATTAATTCATTGTATTAAAGTCATTTATGAAACAAACCAAACTGATGAATTTATGAAAAAGAAACTCACATGCTATAATGGTATTTCTCCAAAATTCTATTCTTTACCCAAAATTCATAAACCTACCCTTTTAGTCAGACCTATAGTGGCTTCTATAGGAGCCCCTACTGAAAGGATAGCCTAATTTTTGACAGAAATTTTAACCAACGCATACAACTTTGACAATGAATATAATATCAAATACTCGTTTGAAGTCACTAATAAATTTAATAATTTAACACTTCCAGACAATTATGTTCTGGCAAGTCTAGATGTCGTCTCCCTTTTAGCAATGTCTATTTGGATGCTTGTATTAGAGCAATACACAAAAATTGGGATCGTATTAGTAATTATTGTTGCATTAACGAAGAGACATTTTTGGACTTGGTGACTCACCTTTTTGATAATACATATTTTTCTTTCAATAATAAAATGTATAAACAAACCTTTGGTACCCCAATTGGGGCCTCCATTTCACCCATTTTGGCAGCTTACGTCATGGATGATTTGTTAGACAATTTTATTCCAGTTTTATCTTTGAATATTAACTTCATAAAAAATATATTGATGATATCATAATAGCATTACCGAATGATGGTTTGGATGAGATTCTCAATACCTTCAATAGCTACGATCCTCACATCCAGTTCACAATTGAAACTAAGAACAAGATAATTCCGTACCATTTCTTGATACCAAGCTTATACGAACAACAGAAAACAAGCTACTGATAGATTGCTATAGGAAACCATGAAACCTGAATTACCACTCATATCACAAACAGCCTATGAAAGTAAACTTGGTAAATTAAATGAAATTAAGAGTAGGTACTGAAAATCTCAGATCCAAAATTCCACAAACAAAATTTAAATATTCTCTTCAACCTTTTTTTAGAAAATTCACATCCAAAAATGTTAGGTACTTAATAACATTCAATATAATACATTATCTCAGTTAGAAGTACTAGCCTCAAACAGTAATAAATAACTCGAGCATTGTCTCAAACAACAATGAAACTAACACTACCCCTACTCAACCTTTTTTCACTTCATTACAATTTATGAGACATCACTCCTAAACTCTCCAGATTATTTCACAACCTGGAGAAATTTAAAATAGCATATAAAACAGTTCTAACAATCAGATCAATTTATTCTAAAGTTAAAGATTAAACTCCATTACTTTCAATGTCAAATGTAATTTATAGTATTCCTTGTCATGGTTGTAATAAACAATATATTGGTCAAACGCAAAGATCATTGATCATTATCAAACAGAATGATTTCTCATAAAAGTGACTGCAGATTGCATCCTGAAATATGTGCATTGGCAGAACATGTGAATATATTTGACCACCAAATGAATTACGATTTAGTGAAAGTGCTAGCGACAGAGTCACATACAACAAAGAGAACATTCTTAGAAATGGTTGCATTTCCCAAGAAAACAATTGCACCAATAAAAAAACAGATATTAACCATTTGAGTGAGATCTACTCTTATTTATTGTCTATGTGATATCAATCCAACTCGTGGCAACAATGCAATATCAAATAATAGTACCGCCACCTGGTAACAACAGTTGGTACTAATCCAACAGTTGGTACCACTGTAATCATTTCCAAGTGACACTTTTAAATAGTCCTGAAAATGAAGCAATAAAAGCTTCGAAACGTCGACTATTTTAAATCTTTGGTTTTCTTCAAAACACTGACCGAACTCCTGCCAATTTCAACAGCTCAAGTTATATTTATATAATGTTGAACAATTTTAATGGGTTTTTTATTAACTTTGAACCTCGTTTCATTCTTTGATTACATTCTTCTTTTGTATTAATATGTTAGATGAACATGTTTAACATCATTGAAACCAACCTCAACAAAGTAACTCGAAACAATCGAATGAAAGAGACATCACCTGGAGATGGCAAATGTGAATTTGCCGAAAGGTCGTGAAATCGGACCTTTTGAGGACCAAGAACACAGAACGCGGACAGAAATCCAAGAAAATATCTCAACACATTATACCCGCGAAAATCTACGACGAAACATATATATATATATATATATATATATACATATACATATATATATATATATATATATATTCTAGAATTATGTTTTAAATATATAAGCGGATTGCCGGCGACAGACAAACTGTTTATTTATTGATGTTATTGTGTGATTCATTTAAGTATCAGAGTGCATTATTGTGTTGTATTTTCAAAGTGGAATAAACGAACAGTAATTATTGTTTCAATATAAACTAACACACTAACATATATTTGAAAGTACTTATAAATACAAGCTATATGAATCAGTTTAGGTTGTTATGGGCATATCTATAAACGGGAAAAGAAGACAGCACTAAGAACTTTAACTGACCGGAACCTAATGTACATGTACAACAGACCAGGGGTAGGCCAAGAAGCAGATGGAAAGAGCACGTGGAAGAAAATACAAAAAAGCTGAACGTAGAACAGTATAGAAAATTAATAAAGAAGAGACACAAATTGAGAGAAATGGTACCAGGCATTACGAGAGAGCTACGAGGGGTAATCCATCTTGAAAATAAAAATTTTTGAGTTGCAATTGAAAAACATATCAGTACTGAAGTTGGAGGAATTTTACACTTTTTATTATTAATACGAAAAATAAAATAATATAGAATAAATTAGTCAACAGTGTTTTGAATCGGCATTCTCAATCTCACCTGATGTAATACATTCGAAAAAAATAAAATGATATTATTGAATGACATATCGAAATACATCGCTTCCCGATGAAATTATAGACTCTGTAGGGCTTTCCAGATATCATATTACAAAGCTCATTACTAAGCACCACTGTCTATGTGAAACGGACGAGCGTTAGCTGAATTCAATAACCCTCCTAGATGGTTGTATTCATATTTCTCTTTGAGCAGCACAAAACAATGCATGATACCTACACAATTCCAACAAGTCTATGTCGACATAGAAAAGAGTCCGATTATAAATGTGCAAATTGATACTAAAACACGACGTGAGGACTGAAAAACATTCAAGTTTATTTGAAAATAAAGTAAACACATTGTTTTTAATAGCCATCAGAAATGGTTTTTTTTCTATAATGAATGAAATTAACACACGTACGTGATTTGAACGTTT
This sequence comes from Gonioctena quinquepunctata, assembly GCA_018342105.1. Taxonomy (NCBI): domain Eukaryota; kingdom Metazoa; phylum Arthropoda; class Insecta; order Coleoptera; family Chrysomelidae; genus Gonioctena; species Gonioctena quinquepunctata. The sequence continues at coordinate 1,324,388 of JAFIRS010000048.1, forward strand.
TATAAACGTAGGATTGATATACAGTGCTTCTCAAAAGTCCGCTCCCCTCCTCTTATTTTTGGAACGATTATACATAAACAAGTGAAATTTGGAAACTGAATATTAAAAGTTGTAAACTTCCCTACTAGTGATGATAGATGACGAAATCGTCAAAGATGACGTCACAAGGCCATTGTGACCAATAATTTTAAATGGAACCCTACGGCAAGCGACACCTCTTTTAAAAGGTATCGAAAAAACCTATTCAATGATACTAGTTTTGTTTGTGTTTATGGCAGTTTTAGCAACTCGCTTTTAAAAAACGCAAAGCTGTAATGAATTAAATCAGTTAATACTAAAATTCCAAATTCAAGCTCCGCCTCTGGATAGTTGTCAAATAAGCTGACGTTTTTGTTAGTCTCCCTAATTCGACGTTTTTGTAATTGTCCAAGTTTTTCTACATATAATAATTTGTGTATTGTTGATCGAACGTTTAATTGTTTTAGCAGCTTTTGGTACTTTTAATATTTTTGTACATTTTAATTATTTGTTAAACTGTTGTGAGCCGAACATTTAAGTGCTTCAAGAAGCGAAATGGTACGTGCTTTAGGTGATAAAGTAACAGCGATCCTAATTCTTGGTGAAACTGGACAAAATATTCATGCAGCAGAACGCATTTTTAATGAGAGGTTTCCCGATTGCCCCGTTTCGAGGACTTATTTAAGGGAGCTTCTTCGTAAGTTTGAAACAACGGGTAGTATTAATGATGCAGACCACAAATTTCTGATGAGAAAAAAATTGATATACTGGCAGATGTAATAGTTAATCCTACTTCTTCAACAACTCACGTTGCATCTACCTGTGGAGTGAGTCGAAGTACACAGGGTGTTGAAAAAAAACGAATTTCATCCATACAAATTAAAAATGGTTCATCAACTCTCAGACGACGACCCAGACCGAAGACTAGAAATATGGAAACTAAAATTAACCAACAGCCAGACTATGTCAAAACAATTTGTTTTAGTGACGAAAGTACTTTCTATCTAAATGGAAATGTAAATACACAGAATGTGAGGTATTGGAGTGACGCAAAGCCTCACCTGTTTCCTGAAACACATACCCAATTTCCCCAGAAGGTGAATGTTTGGGCAGGTATCCTGGGAAACCACATCGTTGGGCCTCTTCTTTCAAATACTAATTTAACTGGTGAGGTTTATCTGGAGCTGTTGCAAATCGCAATAGAACCGTTAATCCTTGAAATTTTGGAAGATAATCCAGATGAATTCGGCAATTTGGAAATAACATTCCAACAGGATGGTGCTCCTCCACACTATTACGGTGCAGTGAGACGGTATTTGGATGAGGAGTATCGTGGTAGATGGATTGGACGACGAGGTTCAACGGAATGGCCAGCTCGATCACCGAACCTCACACCTTTGGATTTTTTTCTGTGGGGGTACCTTAAATCGAAGGTTTACGCCACTGAACCTGACAATATTGACGTTTTAAAACAACGTATTGTTGCAGAATATGAGGCTGTTTTCGCAGACACATTTGCAAAAGTACGAGAAGAGTTTAAAAATAGGATATTTCACTGTCAGGAAGTAAATGGAGGTCACTTCGAGCAATTTCTTTAAGTAGATACTGATTCTTAAATCTGTAATTAATATCATACTGATTGGAATTTAAATTTTAATGTTTACTAATGAGCCATTAAAACTGCCAAAAACACAAACAAAATTAGTATAATTGAATAGGTTTTTTCGATACCTTTTAAAAGAAGTGTCGCTTGCCGTAGGGTTCCATTTAAAATTATTGGTCACAATGGCCTTGTGACGTCATCTTTGACGATTTCGTCATCTATCATCACTAGTAGGGAAGTTTACAACCTTTAATATTCAGTTTCCAAATTTCACTTGTTTATGTATAATCGTTCCAAAAATAAGAGGGGGGAGGGGACTTTTGAGAAGCACTATATATATATATATATATATATATATATTCTTCAATTTCACGGAATAAAGGTCTGATTCAGTAAATTCATATAATTTCTCTTAACGACGTTTCGACATGGTATTTGTCATCATCCTGATAACTTCGACTTCGCAGTCACACACCTACAATAACGTTCGTACGATGCGAACGCAGAAATTCAAATAAAATAATTTTGTTTTAACCTGATGATGACAAATACCATGTTGAAACTTTGTTAAGTGAAATTATATGAATTGACTGAATCAGACCTTTATTCCGAGAAATTGAAGAAAATATATATGTGGTCAAGAAACTAAAGAAAATATATATATATATATATATATATATATATATATATAATATTTGAGGACTTCAAAGTTTCGAGAACTGAAAATTAGAAAATAATTAGATATTTACACACTGAGTTCTCATTGTGTCTACTCCTCAGGTGTAGTCACCTAGGAAGGGAAGAAAGTGATTTCACACTGAGGCCTCTATCTGCCTCCTCCTCAGGTGTAGTCATTTAGGTAGGGTTTAGGATTTTGTGATTGGACGCCGAGATCTCAATCTGCCTACTAAATTAACACAGGAAATCTCTTAAACATATCATAGCCAATGAGTCCAATGAATATACGAAATATCATGCCTACCTAAGTGACTACAACTGAGGAGTAGGCAGACCTCAGTGTGAAAATAATTTCCTCTCTTCACCACAACTAATTCGGGCTTGTGGTAGGTGTTGACTGGTAGAAATCGTCACGTAAGAAAAAAGCGTTATGCTCCCTCCATGGTTCCAAACGATCCAATAAATTTCATGTATCCACCATTATGTTGCCATCAATCTCATGTATCCTCCATTTTGTGTTTTTTTTTTTCGATATGTTTCCCTTTGAAAGTTGACGTTTTCTATTCCATCACATTTAATACCATGCAATACTATACCTATATATCCTTTTTCCAAACTCCTCCGCCACAGTATTTTATTCCTAATAATACTATTCGTTATAATATATCAAATTGACTTGCCACATATTCAATGTAAACCATTAATCCAACTTCGGCATACAAAAAACATAAGAAATGATGTTCAAAGAAGGATATAATCATCTAAACAAACGTTATATAGAAATATACAAGAAAAAACTATCTTCCACGTATTACCACTCAACGTTAATATCCGACTTGTATTCGCATAGATATCCTACCGCTCAATTATCATTTTAAATTTCCCGCAAGCAGAACAGCAGTTCGGATGGTTTCGTACACCTTCGGAATCGTATGAGCAAGGGCTAGACGCTTATCACACAGACTCGTATTTAATAGAAAGAGACAGAGAGAAAGTCGCATGGAGGGGGTATAACGCTTTTTTCTTATGTGACGATTTCTACCAGTCAACACCTACCGCAATCCGCGCAAAGGAACTTCGATCCAAAAAAGTAATTAATTAATCACACTGAGGTCTGGCTACTCCTCAGTTGTAGTCACTTCGGTAGGGTTAAGGATTTTGTGACTTGACACCGGGGTCTCAATTTTCGAAAAACGCTCAGACAGATCAAATTGACCATTTTCATTTTTCTACCTGTCTATGTTTTTTAGTTATGAAGTCACAGCCATTTTTTTAAATACGATACCCCTTCTTTTCCAGTGGATTTGGGTAGATCAGGAAATTCTGCTTTTTATAGTCCTCGAGAAAATAATTTTTAAAAGTAAGAAATGATATACTAACATTGTGCTGAATTGTACTATTTTGTAGTGGGGAATCGGTCATCACCAAGGAGAAAATTCTTTATTGAGAAGAAAAATACTGACATGATTTGTTGTATGTAACACAATATGTAAAATAATAAGTATCAACCTACTAAACGTGTTACGGAAATAGTAATTATGAAAGAATTTAGGGACAAAACCAGATGTTCAAATTGTTGACCATTTTGTTCTTGACAGTGTGCCGCACAAACATTTTGGAGTACTTCTGGATGTATTTGTTTCATCTCCGCTTGGATCCGTTCCTTCAATTCTTCAATTGTGGTTGGCCGGTTAAAGTATCCGTTACTTTCGATATAACCCTATAAGAAAAAATCTAAAAGGGTTAGGTCGGGGTACCGTGCTGGCCATTCAACAAAACTCCTGCCAATCCACATGTCTTGGAAGACTTTATCAATCGTACCAATCGGCTATAATGAGGTGAAGCCCCAATTTGTAACCATAACTCTTGATTTGTCGGGATCTCGTTGAATTTGAAGCAGAACTGCCAAAGCTGGAACGAGGTCATCCTTTAGTAGCTCCAAATATTTTTGGCTAAAGACACCTCAATGGAAATGTGCCTAACAATCCTCTCACCGACTATTCCTACACAAACGTTTACTTTTTCCGGAAACTGGATATGGGCTTCCATCATCCAATACTTATATGTTCTACCAATCCTTTTATTAATAACTATATTTTTTATCTTACTTTGTCAATGAGAAATTCTTGGACAATAAAGTATATCTATCTATCTATCTATCAATAAGGGTTGTGCTCCAACCAGTAGCGACAATTTTGCCAGTTCCCCGTTCCATTGAAAAAAAGCTACCACATCACTTATTAAAAATTTGCTAGCGAATCCATCATTGGTTTGACAGAGATTCATCATAGCAAAACTGAATCCTACGACCAAAGTCAGATTCTTTCAGTTCGGGGACCAAATGAACTTTGTGAGGATGCCATTTCTGTTTTGATGTTTTCAAAGCAGATCTTTGCGAAATCCCAATCTACCGCAACGATTCTTGAGGGAAGATGAGGGTTTCCTTGCAACTGTAACATCACGTTCAACTCAACATCTTCCGGAACTGCATGTCGTTCACTTCTCGGGCGATCTCTAACATGCCCCAACTCTTCATACTTTCTCAGATTTATTTATTATTGAAATAAATGCACAGTTTGTCTCCGAAAAATATGAAACTTTTTTGAAATTTACTTGTGACACTATAAATCGAAGAATGAAACTTTAATCTGACTGCAAGTAATTGATTGACCTCTTTCTTCATTTACACAATATCACGTGAGGCGAATGATTGGTTTGCCTTTTTTGCCTGGTCCAACTACGATACCATACTACGATACCAACCACCATATTCAGTATCTTATTCTTGGTGAAAACCACTACAAAATAGCACAATTCCAAGCCTCATTTTTTTAACAATAATTATTATCTGGAAAACTACTAATCAAAAAGCTAAACATGTGCATATTTCTGATATCAGGATTTCATGATCTATCCATACCCGCTGAAAACTCTTAATTAAAAAATTTGGTAAAGTTTCTGAAATTTTCGTGATTCTGCGACTAGGCTTAATACCGACGCCGGTAAGCACACTTTCCCCAACCGGAAATTTTTCCGAATCCTCTGGTGTTTCATAGCTCAAGATCGATGAACTCGGGACCGCCATCTTAACGTGCCCTCCGAAAAACGGCATATCTCTCGATATATCTCGTGCTCATTGATAAATCGCCTGAGTATGCAACTTTGCTGCAGTTGTACGGAATTTAATAACGCGAACGTTCCTTGTCAGGCAGTGGTCACCCATCCAAGTACTGATCGCGCCCAGTCGTACTTGGCTTCAGATATCGATAAGACTCTCGTCAACCTGACCAGCCAGCCGGTTCCCTTTTTACCCTAGTTGAATACTCGTTAATAAGTAACGTTAATCATGTGAATTTATCGTTTCAAAATTATCATAGTTTAACGTTTCATAAAACCTGGAAAACAAGTCAATTCCACGTCATTCCACAATGAATTTAAGTGAAAACGATTAAAAACGATGAATAACTTCGGTTATTTGACGTATTAATATGGTTAAAAACAACTTATGATAAATACCGTTTTTAAACTCTGATTTTCAATCATATCACAACGTTCTTTCAACGTCTCTGTGTTTATTGCTAACTGTAAAAAAATCACTACTCTTTCATGTACTTTGTTTAACTGAAATGAGTTATTTTTGAATATCAAATAATTAGTTTGTAACTCCATGCATTTTATATAGAATATTTCCTATTCGCTGGGTTGAAATCGATTTTGACACACAGAAATCTTTAATAAAATATATACATATTCTTGAACTGAATAATCCGATAATAGTTCTCATTTTAGACTAAGCAATATACTCCTTCATTCATTCCTACTTGAATTTTCTTGAAATGAGTTACAAAAAATTTAAGTAAGTTAACAGTCAATTATATTTCTCTCACTTCGAGAATATCAATCCCTTGTCAACAGTGTTCTGATAAGCAACATTAGCGCAGTTGGTTTATCGCAGAGCCAGCGAGACGGCCACCGCCATTCAACAGTTTAGAACTAGAGTCAGTGTGAGGGTGGTTTGTGTTTAAGCCCTGGCCTGGAATTATAACTCAATTTCAACCGAACAGTCAGCATGGAAGGTAATTTTGTTTTGCAAACATACAACTAGAACATTTGTGGAATAGTTGTGAGGGTAGGTATGTGACTTTGTTTCAGTAGCAATCAGGCATTGTTTAATCATTACAGTTTGTCTGTTGATAATGTATTCAAATGCTTTTTGTGTCGTGAATCAATCCTTATGTTTTTCACGCCAGGTGTACGTGCACGTGTTGTACTAGATATTTACAGCTTTTTCACAAGATGATTTTATGCGATGACGACATAGTGTAACGTGGGTGTATTCCCTTTCGAAAATGGCTTTCATTTGATATCGTTCATTATCAACTTGCTAGAACCTGCAAAGTACAGATTTCATCGTGGTATTTATAACCACATTGACTTCAGATGACACGATTTTGTTAATTTGAGCGGATTAAAAACGAAAATATTGCACTTGATCTTTAGCAAATATTTTTTGTCAGTGTTGTGTAATAATTTTACTTTCGCCGATATTTTGTTTACAATATAGCCCCGATATTTCTACAAAATTAAACAAACACAAATTATTATAATATCAATTCGTGTGCTACTTACTGAGGTAGACTCCATCAAATTCAAATTTGTTATCCAAAACAAATGCGATATGACCTATGACTTCAGCGTCGCCCGGTATCCTACTGAGATAATAATTCAGTCACACTTTGAAGATTCGGAGAAAGCAATAGGTGGAAATAGTTTTCGAACATAAGACATTCTCGGTTCACGTATCCCACATCGGAAATTAGTAGAAGCAGGTAATAATAATAATTTAGCTCGAGATAGGATCTATCTAATTCATATAATTTAAGTATGGTGAAGTTTCAAGCACTTATATCCAATCCTATTTTCGAAGGCCGAATAGTGAAGAGACTGGGAATTCGAAAAGGAATACACAGTGAATAATAAAAATAATGAACCATAAAAGAAAGATGTCATGTTTCTGGCATGAGTTTTAAATCTATCACAATCATTATTCTTAAAATTGTGATGCTGACGATTATTTCAAATAGCAATAGAGATACTGATGACCTAATATAATTTCATCAATATCTTAAAAAATATACATATATATAAAAATACCTTTCTCCCATCATTTCGCTAAACGTTTTACTTTTCCGCCTTGACTTTTCCATTTCCTCTTGTTCTGTGAGCTTTTTCACTTCCACTACCCTTTCTATTATGTGCTCTTGTCGTTTTCTCCTACTGCTCTTCCAATTGTCAAGATTCTGAGAAAAGATTACAGAATTTATATGAAGTGCAAATTATTACTTCTTCGTTGCAAGTCATTCCAATCACTGGAATTTTGCAAACTGTTGATATTGGAAATAAAAAACGAGACAGTACCGTACTTCAAAGATTCCAAAGGGCAGGACTGTACTGGAGAAAATAAATGGTATTCGCAGTTCGTATTCATATACGCTATTGTTATCGAATTCTAGTGAAAACTGCAGCAAAAAATAATTACCTGTTGCCAATCTTCAACTTCCGTCCTCATTTCTTTTTCTTCTTTTTTTATCTCCTCGACTTTTTTTATTTGTTCGTGAGCCTTTTGAAAAAGGGGGCATGGTGCTACTTTTATGAATTGCAAGGGGTTTGTGGCAGGCTTTGGTGGTATTGGTTTCGTAATCCGGCATTTTGTTGGTAAGTATTCAGTGTTGGAATTCTGCAAGGAAAATAAAATAACATTAAACAAAGGTTTCTTCAATATTTTGAGAATGAAAAAGATCAACATGAATACTATAGTACTATAATGTCAACTCAAATCGTACATCTCCAGAAACGTTCAGAATATAATATATTTAATAATGTAAACAATAAAAAATGTGGTGCCGACTCATATCGTTTGAAATAATTTGTTTCTCAGTATTGTTACGAAAACAAATACACTACGCCACTGCATGTTTGCCTGGCGTCTAGCCAACGTGTACGGTAAGATTCCAGGACGTTCTCTGAGAAGTCACTAAATGATTCGAGGGATTCCGAAAATTATCGAGAAGCGACCGTCAAAAATGTTCTAGGTGTTAATGGCCTTCATAAGAGAGCGAACTCGAGCGAAAGTTTTTATTCAGATAAGAAATAGTTCAGTATTTTTATAACCACGAACCCCAGATTCTTAGCACTATACACTGGCTTGAATTATCGCCGTATTTGTTAGAGGTCGATATTCGAATGGCCGTCTTCTGACCAATAAATATTTTATAACTATGACACGAGTTGCCCCAAATTATTATAGCATACGTCGTGCTATGGAACTCAGCAAAATAAGCTATTCTCGGATGGTCCATATCCATATTAAATTTCAATTGTCGGAGAGCATAGGTGGCTTTAGTAAGACACTATAAAAGTTGCGACATCAGCATAAAATATGGACGTTATTTTCTAGTCATATCACGTTTCATAAAAGCCAATCTATTCAGTGAAACCTTGGTAAAAAGTCTTGTGATGAATATTATAAACAGAGGTGAAATGAAATAAATATACGAGGTATATTCCATAAATCTGGAATTCTCGCTGAACTTGCCACCACTTTATATATATATATATATATATATATATATATATATATAAAACTATATATATATATATATATATATATATATATATATATATATATATATATATATCTAATATATAAAACTAATATATAAAATTCTCGTGAAACGGTGTTTGTAATTAAGCTCCTCCGAAATGGCTCGACCGATTCTCATGAAATTTTGTGTGCATAGGTTAGGTCTGCGAATCGGACAACATCTATTTTTCATCCCTTCTACGATCAACCCCTATTTTTCCATCGCGATTTTTTATTTTATCCACAGATCCGCAATAGGGTTGCAAGATGGCAATCGAATACAAGAATTGTAGTACGATAAATTGAGAACGGGATAACGGGATGAAGAAAAAACGGGATAACAGGACAACGGGATAACGGGAAAACGAAAAAACGGGATAACAGGATGACAGGATAAGGGAATAACGGGAAAACGGAATAACGGGATAAATAAAAAACGGGATAACAGGAAAACGGGATAACGGGAATAACAGGAAAACGAAAAAAACGGATGAAAGGATAAGGGGATAACGGGATAATGAAAAAATGGGATAACAGGAAAATGGGATAACAGGAAAAGGGATAACAGGAAAACGGGATAACGAAAAAACGGAATGACAGGATAAAGAAAAAACGGGATAACAGGAAAATGGGATAAAGGGAATAACGCGATAACAAAAAAACGGGATAATGGGATGACAGGATAAGGGGATAACGGGATAAAGAAAAAACGGGATAACAGGAAAACGGGACAAAGGAAGGGAAGGAGTCAAAAGCATAGTCTAGATGGAACAACATAAAGGAAAACATAGAAAAAAAAAAAGTCTACGCGGACGAGAGTTTTCGGGAAAAAAAATTTAGGGAACATAGAAATGTGGACAGGACAACGTCTGTCGGGTCAGCTAGATATATATATATATATATATATATATATATATATATATATATATATATATATATATATATATATATATATATATATATATATATGCAATGTAAAAATTATAGATGTGACATTTATAATTTGGGGAGTGAAGGTCAGACCTAGTGAAGTGAAATTCAATGGCAGGAAATTTCGTGCAACATTGATAGGTCACCAACAGCTGTCAGTATAGGCCAATCCACAACACCAAAAGTCAAGCTTCTAGTGCGTTCCGAGTAACGTAAACAAATAACAAAAGAAAGTCAGATTTGTTTCATGTCCAAGAAAGCCACCATCCGCCTACAACTGTTTCATGGTGTTCCAATCATCAGGACGGCTTGTGGTTTTACTCGAACTTGAACCAAACCTCTCAGAGAACTTGTGCCTTCCCGCAAAGGACATATATGTGTTGACCTCCGTTTCTTTGAAGAGTCAGTTTCATAGTTTTGCTCCACCTTTTTTGGGTTACTCCCAACATGATGCCCAAGAGTTTCTCATACACCTCCTTGAAGGCCTTCATGAAGACGTCTATAGGATCATAGAAGTGCGCAAACCAGTACTGACAGGAATCAATGAAAAACAAGAAAGCACAAGAGTTATGGTCGAAGTATCCAAGAATCGACAACTCAAAAATTGTTGATTACTTCGTTGGCTTATTGAAATTGAATTAAAAATGCCCTTTCTGTGGACATTCCTCTGTCACCATCGACCCTTTCTGGGATCTCTCACTGCCGATTTCACAGACAACAGGTCAGCTCAGACTTTCACAATGTTTAATGTCCTTCGCCAGGGAAGAAACTTTGGAGGGTGACGAGAAACCCACTTCGAATTGTAAGGAGAGAAGAAAGTGCACCGAGGCTTTTGTCCATATACAAATTCCCTAAAATACTAGTAATACATCTGAAGCGTTTTTCGCCCACTGAGTGTTTCAGAGGAAAACTTAACATCATCGACTTCCCCTTGGAAGGAATAGACATGAGCAATTATGCAGCAGATACCGTGTCCCCTCCTCTATGCACTGACAAAGCCTATTGGAACGACTTATTTCGGACACTACACGGCCATTTGTAAACACCCATACGTTGGCACATGGCACGAGTACAAAGACTCGAGGTTATCACCAATATCCACAAAATCTCTGGTCAGTGGTAAAACGTACGTTCTCTTCTATGAGCAAGAGGACACCCAATCGCACTTTTGGATTTAATGTTTTAGATATGGTTAATTATATGTAGGTATATTTCTTTCTGAAAAAAAAAGGAATAAAAATGGAAAATCACATATCAATCTAAAAGTTGAAACCTTGGAGATAACAGCTCATCAAATAGCATGCCTACTTGTTCATATAATTAATTCTCAATGGAATCAGGACATTATCCATAAGACTTCAAGACATCAGTAATCATCCCCATATACAAAATTGGCGACAGGAAAATTGAAAGAATTATGAAGATAAGACTCACGAATTACCTACAAAAATATAAGTTTTTATCTGACATATCTCACTGTATTATTAGATCTTGCTAAGGCCTTCAACTACCTCATTCTTCTTTAAAAAACACCTGCAAAAATGGGTATAAGAGACAAAAGTCTACAACTAGTCAAAAGTATTTGACTATTAGGAAAAATATGTCAGACGGAAAGAAGAGGGATAAAAGAGAAAATATGGTGTATTAAGAACTATATATATATATATATATATATATATATATATATATATATATATATATATAATTTCTTACCATTTTATAGTTCAAAACCAATCTTACCAAAATTTCCTCATCACATGGTATATACAACATAATTTCTAAATTCACTCTACAAGTATTACATACCTTGAAATAATACTGCATGGGATTCACAAGATGGCTTTATATTGAAGAAATTACGTCTGGTATTACAAAAATTTAGACAACTAAAAAATATACTTGATTTGAAGAAAAAAAAGTCCTATTCTAGTTCAGCGTACGGAATGCTAAGTTAAGGAGAAATGTCAAAATCATATTGACGTCCTCTTCATTCAAAGAAGATTTTCAAGGTGTCCGTGTGACTCGTTATATAATGAGTCTCAAATTGTAGACGTTAGAGAGTTATTCTACAGAAATGTTGATATTAAAACAACACTCCGAAAATTAATCAGTTATAGTTATGGAATACTCTACCAATAATGTTACAAAGTGATAATCATTTAAAATCCTATTAGAAAAAAATATCTATACACATCAATGTGTGATGTTTGACTATAGTGATAATTCCATAAATCAATCATATAATTCATCTGCAAAGTAGGTATAGTTGACATAATGATCTTAAAATATTATAAGAAGGCGTAAGTTAAAAATGTATATATTCATTTTGTACGTATGTTTCTTACCGGTAAAAGGACATAAGTAGTAGAAACTTTTTGCTCTAAATTGTACGAAATATTGAAATAGACTATAATAGAAGGCCTAGTACGGTACCATGTGGAATACCAAAATCGACTGGATGACACGAAGAGGTTTGATCCGCAGTTTTAACATAATGTTTGCGGTTTTTCAAGTAGGATGAGAGGAGATTCAAGGCTACTCCTCTGATTCTGTATCTTTCAAGTTTTGATATCGTCGACTACGCGGTTCTATAACCAAACTGATTATCGGATAGAATTTTATTTTCCTCGAAAAAAGCAAGACTCCAATATTTGAGGACAATTTCAAAAAATGTATGTTATATCATTCAATAATAAAACATATTGAAATAATTAAGGAGGTTTTATCTTTACTTTCAAATAAACATAGGAGAAAGTTTTGTTATCTAAAAAAATATATGTATATATCTGTCCATGCTTGAACCATTGGGTCCATTTCGCTCAAGTTTTATATCTGGCAATGTAGCGATACTCGTACAAATTATCAAATAGCCTATCCATCTCGCACGTGCCAGATGATGCGGCCGTTGGGGTTTTCCGATGACGTCATAGAATCATCGAGAAGAAGCCAGATGGTTCTGGAAATGACCTTCTAGAAATTCTAGACGTATGTTTTTGAATATATAAGCGGATCGCACGCGACAGAGTTCAGTTTTATTCATTGATGTTATTGGAGTGACTCATTCGAAGCTAGTACTGCGCGGCATTGTGATTATTTAAGTATCAGAGTGCATTATTGTGTTGTGTTGTTTCAAAGTGGAATAAACGAACAGTAATTATTCGAATATTGTTTTAATATAAAGAACCCAGTTTCGTAACGTAAATTTGACTGGTCAGAATTTTCCACATTAATACTTTCAATACCTACTGTCATCTTTGAAGAATATTTTAAGACATAGTTTCAAGGGTACCAGAAGGTTGTGTATATTTCAATAACACAGTTGCGATGTTGTGAAAAGTGGAATAAACGAACAGTAATTATTCGAATATTGTTTTAATATAAACGAACCCAGTTTCGTAACGTAAATTTGACTGGTCAGAATTTTCCACATTAATACTTTCAATACCTACTGTCATCTTTGAAGAATATTTCAAGACATACTTTCAAGGATACCAGAAGGTTGTGTATATTTCAATAACTGAGTTGCGATGTTGTGAAAGGTGGAATAAACTAACAGTAATTATTCGAATATTGTTTTAAATAAACGAACCAGTTTTGTAACGTAAATTTACTGATAAATTTTTACTTTATACTTTCAAATATTTCAAGACAAAAAGGAAGGTTTGTGAAAATGGAATAAACGAAAAGTAATTATTCGATAATATAAACGAACCCAGTTTCGTAACGTAAATTTACTGGTCAGAATTTTTCACATTTATGCTTTCAGTACCTACTGTCATCTTTGAAGAATATTTTAAGACAAAGTGTCAAGGATACCAGAATGTTGTGAATATTTCAATAACTCAGTTGCGATGTGAAAAATTAGATATTCTCTTCACCTCTTCGAAGAAATAGATAGAAATCGTACTAGAAAATTAGAATACAATCGAACGAGAACAAAAACAAATCAATCATACATCATTATCATCATCGTGGATCTTTTTTCTAGGAATGAAAACTTTTATATCCACATTTAGGACTGAGAGACAAGGTTATCAGTATTTATTCGAAGGTTTGTACCGATCATTTGTTCTGAAAAATAAAAACACATTGTCATTTATTGGGGAAACATTATTAATTCTCATGAATGGTAATTTACAGCGATTTTCAAAACTTCTCGAATGAAAGTTGTGGAGCTCATGAATCAAAAGACCTATAGTTTTCCGATATTGGTATGATAATTAGATATTGAGAATTTTTTTTTCAATAGTCACGATTTAGCCCATCTTCAAACTTGATGAAAAGTATTTTTGTGCCAAATTTTCGTTCCATTCGGTTGAAAAATGTGGCCTTCACTTTCTTGCCCACTCCGCTTTATCCCGTTACCCCGTTATCACATTATCCCCTTATCCAGTTTCCCGTTATCCCTTTATCATTATACATATATATATATATATATATATATATATATATATATATATATATATATATACTAGCGGACCCGACAGACGTTGTCCTGTCCAAATTTCTATGTTCCCTCAAATGTTTTTCCCGAAAACTCTCGTCCGCGTAGAATTTCTTTTTTTCTATGTTTTCCTTTATGTTGTTCCATCTAGATTATGCTTTTGACTCCTTCCGCTTCCTGTTTCCCGTTATCTCGTTTTCCGTTCCATCCTGTTATCCTTTTTTTTCGTTTATCCCGTTATCCCCTTATCCTGTCATCCCGTTATCCCTTTTTTCGTCATCCCGTTATCCCTTATCCCGTTTTCCTGTTATCCCATTTTTCTTTATCCCGTTTTCCCCTTATCCCCTTATCAAGTCATCCCGTTTTCCCGTTTTTTCGTTATTCCCGTTATCCCGTTTTCCTGTTATCCCGTTATTCCGTTTTCCCGTTATTCCCTTATCCTGTCATCCCTTTTTTCGTTATCCCTTTTTTATCCCTTTTCCCCTTATCCTCATCCCGTTATACCGTTTTTTCGTTATCCCGTTATCACGTTTTCATGTTATCCCGTTTTTTCTATAGAATAAAAAATAGGGGTCGATCGTAGAAGAGTAATATGAATTTTTTTATTCTGTCATGACAAAATAAAAATAAAAATCTTGCCAAAAAATAAGGGTTGATCGTAGAAGGGTGAAAATGTAGGGTTGTATGTATTTTTGAATGCTGTATCATAAAAAAAAAAATTAAGGGGTGGACCACCCTTAACATTTAGGGGGATGATTTGTGAATCTAAACCATCCAGGGCGCCACACAAACGCATGCAAAAAAATTCATTCAAATCGGTCTAGCCGTTTATGATACCGACTGCAGCGCCATCTGCCAGGCTGATTTGTGAATCTAAACCATCCAGGGCGCCACCCACACGCATACAAAAAAAATTCATTCAATCGGTCCAGCCGTTTAGGAGTTCAGTGCCACACACGTACAGTAGAATTATATATACAGTGCCTTCATTTCAAAACTTCCCACCCCTATTACTTCTTTTAGCAGGGAGAATTTGCCGTAGGCAAAAAACACGTCAATTTAGATATCGAGGGGGAAGTTTAAAACCAGTGCCAGTGGTATTTTAGGTTTAACCCCCTTACCCCCACTTAATAATTAATAATTTTAAATGGCACCCCCTATCTTGTAGCACATCATTTTAAAGATCTTAAAAATCCACACTCAACCCCGTTCAGAAAACTGAAATTGGTTGATCCGTTCTCGTAAAAAGGGCAAAAAGAAAATGAATTATAATAAAAAATAAAATAATAGCTATTGCAATGAAATAAATGTACCTTACTTTATTAGGTGTACAAAATGTGCACCATTGGTAGCTAAGCAAAAGTACAATCTATTCTCGAATTCCTGTCGGACGTTTGTAAATGTTTCGTTAGTAATTTGTCTGCATGTGGCAGTAATCCTGTGTCTTAGATCCTGAATGTCCTGCGGGGGAGTTTTGTATACCATTGTCTTCAAATAACCCCAGAGAAAGAAATCCGGTGGCGTCAAATCCGGAGATCTCGCCGGCCATTCCAGAGCGCCTCCTCTGCCAATCCATTTGTCAGGATACCGTTGATCGAGCCACTGTCGGACATGCAATGCAATAGTGTGGCGGTGCGCCGTCCTGTTGAAAATGTAAATTTTGTTCATCCAAGAGCGGGTTGTCTCCTTCATCAACTTGGCTTTCCAAGGACTGTGTTATGAGTGGATCGATTACATTTTCCAATAAGTTTAAATACAATTGACCCGTTAAATTTTCTTCAATAAAAATAGGGCCAATTATTTCGTTTCCCGGAATTCCAGCCCAGACGTTTATTTTTTGTGGATATTGCGTATGATCCTCTCGAAACAAGTGTGGATTTTCATTATCCCAGTATCTACAGTTATGTTTATTTAAAAGCCATTAAGAAAAAAAGTTGATTCATCACTGAAGCAAATATTTTTTATTAAATCCGGGTCATTTTGAATTCTCGCAGTCATTAGTTCACAAAATTCAATTCTCCTATCATAGTCATCCTCATTCAGTTGCTGATGAATACTCATTTTGTAAGGAAAGAACTTATTTAGTTTTAAAACTTTGTGTATAGACCCAACTGAAATATTTACTAACTTAGCGACTTTCGAAATTGACGTAGTCGGCTCAATGGCGAATTGCCCTAAAATCTCAATCTGTGCGGCTTCAGTCAGAACTCTCGGCTGCTTTACTGCTTTGTTGCACACAGAACCGGTCTCTTCAAATTTTTGAACAAGGTCTAGAACATATCGATGACTCACATTTTGGGCTGCATGAATTTCATTAAAAACCCGGGCTGTCATACGAGCACACCTATTTTCAGCACCATAAATAAAAATAATTTCAGTTCTTTCTTGTAAAGTGTACACCATTACGATTTGTATTACTGTCAGTGCAACTGACACCACTTGACAAACAGTTTAAAATCAGAAATAACTAAGTCTGATACGTGTTTTCACCATTTAATTTTAACTGAAGCCAAGCAGAAACTGTGTGCCCTTATCTCACTTTCAGCTAACCGCAAAAAACTCTGTGTAAAAAAGAAACATACACATACCGTTATTGAGTCAGTGGTAGCGGTTCCATAAATTCATTAATTTATTTTGCATTTTGTTATCATTTATTTTCTTTTGTCCTATTTTACGAGAACGGATCAACCAATTTCAGTTTTCTAAACGGGGTTGAGTGAGGATTTTTAAGATCTTTAAAATGATGTGTTACAAGTGTGGGGGTGCCATTTAAAATTATTAAGTGGGGGTAGCTAGGGGTAGGGGGATTCAACCTAAAATACAACTGGCACTGGTTTTAAACTTCCCCCTCCATATCTCAATTTACGTGTTTTTTCCCTATAGGAAATTTTCCCTGCTAAAAGAAATAATAGGGGTGGGAAGTTTATATATGGGATAACGTATGTGAAATCTCCTTCTGCCAAGGGCTGGTCAACTCTGAATGGGTCATTATCCATCACAGTACCAAAGAATAGAACAGGTAGTGGATTCAGCGATGCACTTGCAACTTTCGACGAAAGCTTTATGCCGTGCCATTTTTGTTGTAGTTCAATAATTCAATCCCAACATGTAGAATAACCAAAGCACGTTGAAGTGTTTTTATCTTCAGGAGGGATCACTATCTTTTAGGGTTATAGGAGGCCATTAAACGAATACAATTTCCAATCGTTCCGTGAAAATGGCTTCTTTTAATCCTCTTTTTCAGATTTTATCCATTTTTCATTTCCCTTGTAGAACACAAGATATTTTCGTGAATATTACACTACATGGTAATTAGGCCTACAGTGACTATATTTTTTATAAAAATATAATAAAAAAGTTTACTCAGCGACACTTGCGTATTACTGCATTCTATTTGTTTGTTCAAAACTTGGCAGCGCGATTTTCCAAACTCATCTTGTTTATACGAATGAACTTCACACACGAAATGTTTTTATGTTGTCTTCCAAAACTGGTTTTTTACTGTTCTTAATTCATTTTCAAGATCCAAAAATACTTTCATTATTAATATGCTCCGACATATGGTTATGTCATAGGAAAGCAGATATTTTTTATTAATGTTTGAAATTACCTCATTCATCCAAACATTAATTGTTTATCAAGCAGATGTGCATACAAGGATGTTGAATGACAATGTCAATGCCACACTGTTCGCAAAATTTTACAAAAAAGAAGAGAAAAAAGTTTAATCAACTATGATTTAAAATACCGCTGGTGTCAGACTGATCAATACAAATTACCCATAAACGTGGGTTCTAGGAAAATATTTTGGTCTAACTATGTGTTCTGATTTTTCCCCTCACTTTAGAATTGAACTCGATGCTCAAAATAATTGATGTTCTTGGCTAAATTTAGTCCATAAAATAAACCATAAAGCACATTGTCGATTGGGGGTCATTACTCTCCACCAAAAACAAACAAAAACTTTTGGCTTCACAAAAGGTTGCCCTGAAGTGTTTGTAAGAACTCAGTGATAGCTATACTTGTTTGGAAAAGCCTATGAGGTTCTTGAAAGAACATTGGGAAGTAGGCAGGGAAAGGAGACATTTATTAACATTATCAAAATGTATTGGATGAATGTGATTTTTTGTGGAAGAACAACGTTTCTTGAAATGTTTTTTTGGGGAACCTTCCACAGTTTGAAAATGAAAATATAATCAGGAAAATCTATACAAGTGTACAAAGGGCAAACTAATTAGTTCACCTCGGTAAGTTGCTGCGTTTACCAAATTATATTTCCTATAGAAAAATGATTCAATTAGTCAGTAACTTGTCGTATTATGAATTTGCCTATATAAAAAAATTGTAAAAGTTCAAAAGATTTCAACAGAATTTGTTGAAAAGCAGTTGTTATTGGAAATAAAAATACAGGCCGTTTCTTTAAATTTTCTCCTCTCTTCATGTGGTCCTTTCATCAAGATTTTCGTCCTATTTCATTCAATCGTATGATCGCCATTGGATATGAGGATATGTTCTGCAATTTTTGATCCGGTTATTTGTCGATTTCTGATGTAACTCTATATTCACTTTGGCGCACTTGTAATGGTCTTGACGTTTCACCTATGTATCTATCACCACACGAACAAGGTATGTTGTAAACACAGTTTTTGGTACTTTCTTCGGCGTTTTTTGGTTTTGTTCGTGTTAGTATAGATCTTACTGTGTTTGTTGTTCTAAATGATGTTCTCACATCATACCTATTTCCAATTCGTTTGATCTTCTCAGATAATCCGGGGACATAACGTATTATGTTGGTTGTGAAATGTATAGGTGGTGGGATACTTCTGTTGGTTGTGTTAATTGGTTGTTTGGTGGATTGTTGTTTTCAATATCAGTGATTGTTTTTTCCACAAACTTATCCGGATATGCATTTTCCTTAAGAACATATTTTATGAGGTTTATTTCTTCTTGTAGATTCTGGTTGAAATTGCAAACTGTTTGGGCTCGATTATAGAGACATTTAACTAAGCCTTTTTTCACACTGGCATGATGGTTTGAGTTGTAGTGTAGATATCGATTGGTATGTGTCTTCTTTCTGTGTACAGATGTTTCCATTCGGGATGATGATTTTTGGATCATGACATCTAAAAAGGGAAGTTGGTTGTTTTGTTCTAACGTGAATTTCATCGTCGGTTCTTGACCGTTTATATGATCCAAGAAATGTTATAATTTTTCTTCACTTCGATTCTAGATAGCGAAAACATCATCCACGTATCTCCACCATACTTTGGGACCATTGTGGAAAGTTTCAACGAATGATTCTTCAAAGTATTCCATGAATATGTTACTTAAAATTGAAAGAAACAGCCTGTATTCTTCTTTCCAATAACAATTGCTTTTCAACAAATTCTGTTGAAATCTACATGGTTACCTCTACTTAGAGAGGAAGTGAGATATGTCAGAATGATAATAAACTGATCTGAACAACATCCCATATATCAAATGAGCAATACGTCACTCTCAATTTTTTCGGAAGACCTCAATTGACATCCGTCATTTGAAAAAGCGAAAAAGACTCTGCAAGAGAAAAAACCAAATTATTCAAACAATTAAAGGGGATCTAGAAGATTTTGTGAACGGGGCGGATATAGTCCCCGAAACGTCAATCGAAAACTATATAGAGAAGTATCTTTTGAATTTTTACTATTTTTTTATAGACAAATTCAGGATACGACAAGTACCTGACTAATTGAATCATGTTTCTATAGGAAATACAATTCGGTGAACGCAGTAACTTATCGGGGTGAACTAATTAGTTTGCCCTTTCCTACACTTGTATAGATCTTCCTGATTATATTTTCATTTTCAGACTGTGGAAGGTTACCCAAAAACCATGTCAAGAAATTATCAAAATGTATTGTGACGAGAAACAATACGCGTATACATACCAAATTAAAAACCAATTGGAAGAGTGGAAGTGGATCAAATTTTAACTAAGAGATTTGCACCAAACTAACATACATACACAAGTTGAATGAAATTTTGCAAAAATGAATAATTCATAAATGCTTTTTATATTCTATTCACACTATGAGTATTTATTAGGAAACTTGTAGAAATATTTTCCGTTTTATCCAATGTCATATTCATATTTTTTCATGGATTATTCATATGGCCATATTAATGACGCCGTTTTAATTTTATTAATTCTTTTAGCGTGGGAAATAATCACACATTTCATTTTTTTATTAATAATTCGAACCACTCCTCGACGAAGTGCAGATTGTATAATGTATACGTTCAGGGTGACCATCCAAGCGGCAACAGGTATACGCAAGAGAAATTTGATATTTCCACGTGGTTAGTCTGATTGATCATATCAGATAAAATCACAAACAGCGCTAAGCACATCTTAGAATAATCCCCAAACATAAAAAATGATAGATGGCATAGCGATATGCATAAATTTTTTTAACAAAAATTACAATCAAATATATACAGTCAACTCGTTTTTGGTTGAAAAGTTTAACGTTGAAATTTGGTTTTCAATAATTTGTTTTAAACAGACAATACATCACGGTCTTTCCGTAAAAACGCAACCTGTTAATTTACAAAACAACGAAAATCAACGCTAGTTAACAAATGGGATGTTCAATGGCACCTAAGATGTAGATTATGGGAAACCAAAACGAAAAACGTTCAATGCAAATAAAGGACTTGTACGGGAAAATTACTGAAATAATTCGGAACGTTACATAGATACTCTATTTCAAATAGCGTGTATTTGAAATTGCTAACCAAAAAAAGAGGGAAATGGCCAACAATTTTGGCTTTTATAAAATCATTCGGATCATGTTGTACAGTACAAATTAATAGAATAACGTTTACAATTTAAGAATCTTCATGTGCAGTAATAAAATAAACAGAAGAACAATAGTATATAACAGATATATATATATGTATATATATATAGGGTATATATATTATAATATGAAAATCCCAAATAGTTTAAAATTGGGAAACTGATAATTTCAACTGGATTGTATCAAAATACCCTAAGGGTTATGTTTTAAATGATATTAAGTAGGTTTGGGTGGGAATGACAAATAAAGGAATTCCTAGAAGAGATCATAAAACAGAAACAGGGAAAGAATACATCAAAGGTCCGTGCCGGAAAAAAACAGCAGACCTGTTAACTTTAAACAAGGAACAACTGAAAATCATTACGGGGCTCATTAACAAAATGGGACTGTTCAATGGCGACCTAAGATGTAGATTATGCGGTAAGGAACCAGAAACAGTATCACATATACTGTGCAACTGCAGAGCTCAGTAAAGGACTTGTACAAGGCACGAAATTACTGGAATTGAGATTCCTGGGAGCCAGTACACGATAGATAGCTCTTTATGTTCATGTAGCGTGTATTTAGAGAATTTGCTACCAAATGAGATGAAAGGTACTCAACAATTTTGGCTTTATTATCAATCATTCGGCATTCATGATTTGTTGATACACATGTACAAATATAATAGAATAACGTTTACAATAGTTAAAAGCTTATCTATTGCAAGTAATAAAAATAAACAGAAAAACATTTTTATTATATATATATATATATATATATATATATATATATATATATATGAAAATACAAATAGTTTAAAAATTGGGAAGACTGAAATTTCAACGTGGATTGTATCAAATATTACCCTAAAGAGGGTTTTATTGTTTTAAATGATTTTTTTATTAAGATATGGTTATGGAGTTGGGATATCATGTATTCATAGTTAAATAATAGGAATTCCTCTATTAGTAAAAACAATGTAATAGTAAATGGTTCTTTACACATTTCTAGTATTGGCTGAAATTTAATGATTTCACAGATGCTGGTAATTTATTAAAAATTCTGACATTTATAGTATTTTCTCTGTGACAGACAATCTGAATTTAGGAGTTCTGAGTTCATTCGATGATCTTATAGCATGGTTGTGGACATCAGCATTTGTTGAGTACAGAGCTATATTAGAAAAAATATCCAGTAGAGTTTGATAGATATAGACATAAGGGATTGGTAAAATTCGGAATTTCTTGAATAGTAGCTGACAGTGAGCACCATCTATGATTCTAAGCGCCTTTTTTTGGAGTCGGAATACTCTAATTGAGTGTGTTGAGTTGCCCCAGAGAATAATGCCATAGTTAAGGTGCAAGTGAAAGGGAGAATGGTAGGAAGTTATTAATATTGGAATGCTCAATATTTTTTTCTGGTTGTATCAATAGGAATAATTGGGTGGGGTAATGTGGGCACTCCATTTCAAGCTGTCGTCCAGCACAATACCTAACAAGTTATTCGAGGTAAAATAGATGTTTGCAGAGAATACATTTTCCTGGGTTTTTTCTTGATAGTTCAAGATTATTTGAACTGAACCAAATATAAGCTTTGTTTTTGGTTTTTGCAGCACATAATTGTATCCAACTACGAAGATGGTTGAAATGCCTTGGCCGTCTACAAGGTGGAAAAAAATCAGAACTTGTAGAAAGATTAGGATAACAGTGAACTTCATGTTAGATTTAAATTAATTAATATATTAATAACGAAAAATAAAGATAAATAATGAAAAAAATACAAATCATCAATACTAAATCTTCCAAAACAAATTTATTTCAAATGTATTAAAAGTTATTGGGTTGTTACCATCTTCTGTGAGTAATTATTATATATGGATATAAAAAACAAAACATGATTGTATATATATTCTAGAGCTTTACAGTGCGTAATCAATCTTTGATAATATTTTAGGCTTAAAAATGCTATACATAAGAACGTTCCGGTAGATCCAGGTCTTGCTAAGGGAAAGGCTGCAGCTTCATACACAAAAACAACAAAATATTCCATCAACTTCTATCAGTTCTTCCTTCAATTTTCCAGATGTGTGGCATGAATTCCCATAGAAAAATTCATCAAAATCATTTAATGAAGCATATGTTTATGATTATTTGATTTCATCTTGCATAGTTGATATCAATAATTATAATTCTAGTGATGGAAAAAACGGTCCAAATGTTATCGATTATAGCACTGCAAAACATATTAAAAGAAGGAAGCTACATATATTGTTTGAAAAGTAATACTAAAGCTTCGTATAAAATAAAAACTGATTACACTGTACAAGCTATGATTACTCTGTACAAGCCATGATTAATTCTGAAACTGGCAAAATTATCCGAGGCGCAAAGTTTATCTTTCAGCCGCAGATGATTCCACATCTGATTTTATGAACATCCTGTTCATATTTTCAAACAAATCTACTGCACATGTATAATGAGTTTTATGAAAATATCGCATTTTGTTTTCATTGTTAACAAGGCTATTTGACTAATAAAGATAATCTCGAGTATGTACGATGGACCTGGAGACAAATATTGTCATAAACATTCAGTCGATTATAAGAATATTTTCCCGACAGCGGCTCTTTTTGAAGCGACGATTTACTCGCAACATGGGACTATCTAGATGGTTTATTTCTGGTGTAATACCGAAAATGTAAAAACAAACTGAAAACTAATGGTCTTACCTCGGTGTCTGTCTGTATGTTCAGTACATTAAGATATAACACGTTCAACTAAGCATTTGCATTTGAGGTATCCTTTTCAACAGGATATAAAACTCGTTTTTTTAAGAAACACCTACATGAAAGTTGCAAAATATCGAGGGTACAAAACTTACCGAAGAAATTGGCCCAATATCACGTGCTAAAAATTAAATATTTGTCCATGAACAATAGAGTATTTAAAAAACTAGATTTGCACTCCTATTTTAATTCTACTTTTGCCTACAGAAATATAGTTCTAACCCTATATGTGGAAACCACACAACCTGACCGAAACTCGGCATAAATTCATGATACCCTAGTAACTTCAAAGGCTATTGTGCTTTCATAGCACGGCTTTATAACTGGAAGAGCAATAACAACCAACTTGTTATATTGCCTTGGCAAATGAACCCGATTCCTTGACTCCTCTTCACCCATCGGCATTATATATCTCGACTTCTGCGAGGCATTTGACAAGGTACCACAAAATAAACTGCTCCAAAAACGTGAAAACTTTGGTATTAGAGAAAAGCTTCTTAACTGGATCTCTGCATCTCTTTCTGATAGTGTCTTTAGAGTAAGAGTTGGTTCCACCTATTCCAATTTTCATCAAGTCATCTCCAAGGCTCTCTCTTGATATCCATCCTTCTTTTACCTACATTTCTGATATGCCTGCCATTCTCCTACCTACTAAATAAATTCTACGACCATCCCCATCCAAGAATCTTTGGTCCAAATTTGTTTTATGTGTCTGGTGAAAGACATTCAATCGCTTGAAAGGGTTCAACGCAACGCCACCAGGAAGATCAAATGATTTGAACTTGTTTTGTGAAATCCATACCGATACCGTGCACCATCTGACACTCGCCGCATTCCTGGAGGAATGAGACCACATACACCTCAAACCAAAAGAAAGAGGTCACTGTATATAAAAAACATACATATGTAATTCGAATAATTTTATGCACAGCAAAATAATATATGAGGGCTGTAATATGTGTCACTGTTAGATAATTAACCTTCTTTTTGGTTTGATTTGATTGCATCTGGAATAACGACTTCTCACCGGTATATTACACTCACAAGATGACCATAGATTGCGTGGCCATGCTTTGAAATTGAAACAGGAACCTTTTCAAACTATAGCAGAAATATTTCTCCAACAGAATCTTCGCGAAGTGGAACTCCTTACCGCCAGATGTGATGACAGCACCAAGTGCGAACAGTTTTAAAAACCGCTAGACTCCTTTTTGCGAGCCACAAATGTTTGATGATACTTAGCTTATACTATTTATCTTTCCGGTCAGTTTTGCCTTTTTTCTGGAAATAATAATGTTTGTATACTTTTGTGTACTTTTTTCTGGCATAATAGACTATTTTGTGTCTCTGCCGTTATTGACCATCATACACACTTAACAGCTGATCGATCAACTTGTTTTTTGGTTTGGTTTCAATTTGTTTTTCTCGAGTTTTGAGTATTGAAAATTCAATTCAAAATAAAATAACCGGCTCATATCCATGTAATCTTGGCTTTGTGCTCCTGCGCTAAAGAGACGTGGCCATGTGTTAGGAATAACCTTATTTCACACGCGTATTCTTCCACTCCATTCACTGCCTACGTGTTTGTCGTATAGCTTGAGGATTTTTTAATGCCCAAACACGTGTATTATGGCAATTATTCTTTCCATTTCGTGTGTATAATCTTCGATAAACTGTCCCTGTCTTATCGTCTCCCATACTTAAATGTCATCATCGGACACAATTGAACAAACAACACTGTGATTTTTCAATGGAAATGTTTAAGTTTCAAGAATTCACATAACTAAAAATCACAAATGAGCCATTTGAGAACTCGCTCGGTATTACTCCACAGAGTGGTTTCTCCAGGACCGTCCGAAATTCCCAATTGATGACATCTCCGTTATTCTGTCACTTGGAAATTGGTTCTCCACCCATATAAAAAAATGTTATATATCATCACGTTAGTATTGAAGAAAAACTGTAGGCGCTTTCATACAAACTATTTTTTCCATTTTCGTGACTAAAATGTACATATTCCAACTCAAATTAGTGAGAGAAGTTGTACGTTTAATCACTAGTGATTAAAAATATTTTTTTCACAAGTGATTAAAAGTGTTACCTAGGTTACCAATAAACAACCATCATACACATTGCTCATAGCGCAGCAACGGTGTCGAATTATTCGTATCGAGTAGGATGGTTTCCAAATTAAATGCAACACAAGCACCTGTCTCGCAGATTTTTATTCTTAGTAGGCTGGTTGCAATTTTTTTTCGACGAGTCAATGTCACAATAGTTATTTGTGCAACAATTGCAAACTAATTTCTTTTAATTTCTGCGAAAATGAAAAAAAATCAGATTTAAAACACGTGAGTAAGGCGTATTTAATCACTCGCCTGGTTGTGATAAATATTGACAGGCTGATTTGGAACTACTATTTCCCAAATCAACCTGGGCAGTTTTTGTCAACCCATACATTACTCGAAGTATATTTTCATCAAACTATAACTATTTCTCTCATGATATATCGGTTTTTTTTATTCACCTCACTTCAAAATATGTTAGTCCGGATGTCGCACACAGGTGAAAATGAAGGAATAGCTGGCCAAAATGATATAAAGACGAAATATTATTTTTGTTGATAGTTTACACGTAGAATAACACTTATCAATTAATTAATTGCATGAAAGGTACTGAATGATCACATATTGCAACGTTTATAGTATTAACACGCTTTTCACAAGCTTTTATTTAACTTGCTTCGTTCGCATGTCCTGTCTCCCCGGTTCAAAATTTGTAAGTGAACTTTTGACACATTTCTAATCGTCCGATTGACTTGAAATTTGGCAGGTGCATATAATTTTGGTGACAATGTCTTATGAAATTTTTATTAAAGAAAAAAATAAAATGGCGGCTCCAAGATGGTGCATGGACCAATTCTGTGATTATGTTCCGATTCTATTCAAAATTGGTATGTAGGGGTTTTTGGGGACGGAGATTATGAATTTTTTTTCAAAATCCATGAATTCAAGATGGCGGCTCCAAGATGGCGAACGAGTTTTGTGATTAAGGCCCGATTCTATCGAAAATGAGTATATATGGGTTTCTGGGGTCGGAGATTATGAATTTTGCGTCAAAATTCATAAATTCAATATGGCCTCTCCAAGAGGGTCGACAAATTTTTACATTTATGATCCTATTTGATTCAAAAATGAGTATTTGGTTTTCAAAGTCGAAAATTCGAAATGGATTCGCCAATATGGCGGATGAACTTCGTTATTAATATTCAGAATCAACTCAAAATCGACTTGTGTGGATTCTTGGGGACGCAAATAATGAATTCATCATCAAAATATGAAAATTGAAAATGGCGGCGGCTCCAACTTTTGACAATGTTTTTGAACAGAAAAGTAAATTGAAGTGTCAAGCCCATTTATATTTTTACTTTGAAAACGTTCATCTTTTCTTGAGGCACTTTGCCACTTCTTTTTATATTGATGTATAAATTTTGACAACTTTGGTTTGATGTCTGGTAGTTCGTCCTTACAATTTGTTGCCTCACGAATTTTTGAAACCAGTTATTCACATATTGACTCATTCTCATCTGATGTGCCATTTTTATAAAAAGTAACGAGTTCTCGTCGACTATAATTGAGATTTTTATATGTGGAAAAAAAAACTGTTATTACTACGGGACCTCTAATATTTTTTCTGCAATTCGATTGATTGTCGATGAAACATTCTGAAATCTTCCCTACCGCAATGGGAGGATTCCCTTTGGGAGGTAGAGAATGGGGAAAAGTGCTTTTTACCTAATTTCAAGTCTACAATTGTCAATTATAGAACAATAATACAAAATTAAAGCTAATTACTTATAATGCCCGAAAATATGTTTCGAATCTTCTGGCTCGGCAAAAGAGTGGTGAAAAAATGCAGTAGGATTTTTTTCCTCTATAAGTACACCACTAGAAAAAAAACAAAATTAAAAAAAAATTAAAATAATTTAATGTGTTCGACTTGACGAACTATTTGACAGACACTCCATAATTTATATTATTCAATATTTTCACAAAATGAAACATATGGTACGTCATGTGATGCAATAATGAATATTTATGTGGATTCAAGATGTTCGAAAGAGACAGAACTGGAAGCAGATTATTTTAGGATATTGGACAATTTCTGATGGCACACCCTGTACAATAACATAGACTCAATATAACGGAGTCCTAAATTTAATTACCAGTATACTATACTGACCTATCTTGTCATGAAAATATACAATGTACCTACTTTAATAAATAGATCAATTGAGGTCGCGAATCTCAGCTCTATTTCAGATGGATTTTAGATACTAAAAAAGGAGGGACCTGATTGGAATTTTTCAGAAAACCCAGGGAAATTGATTGTGTTTAGAATTATTTTTTGTTGTAAATTTTGAAATAAGCCACGGAATTTGTAAAATATCAAAGATATTGATTTTTGTCCCACCCCCACGGGGTAAATCCCGTCATGGGGGGGCAAAACTTAAAGACAATCGATAACCCAACAATGAGTTCTCACATTCAAATTGAAAAAAAACAGAATTTCTTCCCAAATTATGGGGATTTTTTTCAAGTTAGCGCTTGGCGCGTATACATTTATCTCGAGTCAAATAGATCTAACAGATTTTTTTCTGAAAAGCGCAGGTAGGCGCAGCTGAATTCAATACCAATTCAAAGCTTTTGAAATGAGCTTCCATATGATACCAAATATGCCGTTTGATCTTGATTGATATGGTACTTTCATTCCAAAGATAGTAGATGGAATATATTTTTTGTCATACTAACTTTGAAATCGTGTTATCTTTGACTGGATAGATTAAAAGTAATGTTCTTATGCAAATAAACATGTTTCTTACCTTCCTGAACGGAATCCATAATAAATGAAATACTTTTAACCCTGCAGCAAATTTTACACACACAGCAAATAGTTCTCGAAAGACTCTATATGACGATCTGTCAAGAAAACGACTTTGTTTGAAAACACACAGGTAACTAGATAAAGTGCTCAAAGTCAAATTTTCTCACCAAAATATGGTCTTACTCGTCCTATCAATCGTGCAACAAGTTATTGTTCAATTGAGATATCTTCAGAAAAAATGATTTTGGTCAGCTTTTTGGTCATTCTCACCTGTGTGTGTCGGTCGAATTTTTTATATTTTTACTCGTATTTCATAGTTTTTTCTAATTTCCCATATACACTCAACCCCACTTTCCCCACATCCCAAATAATTCTCGCCTTGTGGATGAACCGTTTTCCTCAGAGACTGCAGAGCCGTCCCTAGGATAGTTTGGCGGGGGGCTTCCCCCAATATTGGTTCATTTAAATGACTATGACCAAGCTGGAATGATACATCTACAAAAGAAATACATATATTCGATGTTTGGAAAAGTCGTGGTTGTGACTATTTTTTCGCGGAAATATCGAATCCAAATATAATAATAGAAAAAGAAGGATACATTAAATCAAAGTGAATACCAAATCAAAAATCCATTGCCCACAAACTTAATAAAGCTCAATACAAGGTTTATTGATCGGGTTCTGAAGGAGTAGATAGTTATATATCCAGCGACTGGAAAAAACAATCAAAATTCATCATTTGTACTTGCCCCACTATAATCAATAGACACCAACACGGCCGCAAGGTTGATTTAATATTGTTACGAAAACGAATAGACTACGCCATTACATGTTCGACACGCGCCTGGCTGACGTAACGGCAAGATTCAGAAAGTACTGAGAGATGGCCCTAATTGTAATGCCCTTTATAAAAGGCCGCGCATCGCTAGCGTGGCGAGTTTAATTCAAAAGCAAGTTAAATAAAAAGTTCAGAGTATTTCAGCACTTAATTTTGAGGGTTATGGAATTATCACTTCATTATTTTTATGGTAAATAAACATTCAGTATTTCAATAACTACGAACCCCAGATTCGTATATTGTGAATGTTGGTTGCATTTGATGAAACGAATAAAGTGAGTAAACCCTTTTTTGAACCCTCCTAGAGCTAATAAAAATATTATTAATATCGATTCAAGAATAGGAGTTTTCATCTACAATATATTTATAATAATTCAGTTTTAGAAATATATTCGTATAAATATTGTGTGATGAGGGAGTGCAAATATTTTTTGTCGATTAATAAGCATTATGAAAGAAGTATAATCTGAATATTTTCCTCATTTTCGCAAATGTCGCTTTTTAATAACTAGTGCAACGATATGAAGGTATTCAACGTTTCTGATTAAGTTTTATTGGTGCATTTATCTAATTAAATTTATTATTCGAAGCTACGTACAACCTTATATCAGAAATGTGGGCATTAGTAGATATACAAGTTATTGAATACCTGAAAAGAAAATCGAATGGCTACAGACCTTAAAAGTCTAGAATATTTTCCAAGAAAGATCTGGTAAGATCCATGAAAGAGGCAGATGATGAAAGATATTTATTAATCAAAGTAGTTTTGTTCGTTGGTGTATAGGAGAGGCGAACTAACTTTTTTACGAATGGAACACGTTGAAGATGCTACGTCATTGAAATTACTATCCCCAATACAAGAATAATGTTTCTAGATTATTCAGGATTACAGAGGAAGTTTTACGTCCATAAAATATTGACCATAACCGAATTATTCACCAACATAAATTTAAAATGTAGTCGATGGAATATTGGAAGAAAGATTTTTCCAAAAACTGAAAAATCTGCGATAAAAATGAAGCTATTTTTACCCGACTGCCCCAGAAATAAAATTAATTAATAAAAAAAACCTTTTTAAAAACAAGCTTTTATTCAAATACCCTAAAAAGTACAAAATAATTGCTTTGGATGTGTGAAGTAGGTTATTCCGTGAGTTCTAGATTCGAGAGCTTGTCGCGCAGTTTTCATTTCGAATACAGATGCGACAAGCTTTTGATACCCCTAACACCCACATACCAATTTTGAATCGAATCGGACCGAATTTATGAATTACAAATTAACCCAAAACCCCACATACCAATTTTGAATGAATCGGACCATAACACAAATCGTCGCATCTTGAAGCCCCATTTTTTTTTTCAAAATCATAATCTTACGAAAACCCCCCAATTTAAAACAAATCGTCCGCCATTTTTTTTGTTTTTTTTCTCTAACAAATGCATAATGCATTGTCACGGGAACTATGAACACCTGCCAAATTTCACGTTAATCGAACAACTAGAAGTGGGTCAAATTTAACTTGCAAGATTTGATGACAAACATCGGGACAGGTGAAACTAAATAAAAGCTTGTAAAAGGGTAATATTTTTCGAATTTATGTATATATATATCTATTTTTTTGGCACGCTCTGTAGACTAAACAGCTTGATATATTTTAACATCGAGGTTTGGTTAGATTCGTCTTAATTTTTTGTTGTTGATCTTATCTATTCTAACATAATTAGTTGAATCGAGTATCTACAAAGATCAAAAGTTTATCAACAATTTCAATTACAAACTAATAAAAAACGCCTGATGACTATACTAAACGCTTATTGTCTTCAGCCTGCTTGATCACATGAGTCTTCATATATTGCTGCAAGCCATCTCTTCTATTGAAAGTGCTTCCACATATGTCACAATTGAAGCTCTTCTTGATGTGTCTAATTATCTTATCTTTGCGTCTGATTATCTTATCTTTACGTCCGAAGCTTTTGCTACATCTAGGACATTTGAAAGGTTTCATACCAGAATATGTAGCAATATGCTTTTCCGAATAAAAGACTTGAAAATGCGGCAGCTGAAAGGCCTGCATGGGTAGCTTGATGCTTCTGCAAATTATCTGCCTTTGAGAACCTCATCAGGCACGGACCACACTTGAAAGATATCAATCCACCTGACTTATTCCTATTTGATTCCTTTTATGTCATCTTCCAAGCTTTCTTAATTTGGAGTGACATAGGATATATTATTTAAATATGGCGTCGGCGCGGGAGCTGCCTGTCGAGGTGAGCGATCCGATATGGGTGGACACGTGAGGGCAGACGTCGTTGGCGGTTGTCTTTAATTTGCTTTTCCAGCGTGGCCTAGCGACATAATTGGTTATTATTAATGGGGATTTTATTATTTAGGTACGAAAATATTGTATTTGTAATACAAATGAAGTTAAATTTATAAAAATAAATAATCCCATTATTTAGGTAATTAAAAAATAATACTCACGGAAAGAAAAGGATTTGTTCATTCAACCAAATTTATTTGGTCACTCTTATTGGCTTGACCTGACTAAATAAAATTCATACCAAAACACAAGTGTATTCGATTGATGGAATCATTATATTGCGGTGACAAAATGGATTTCTCAATGCAATGCTAACATTTGTTTGCTTTGGATATATGTTCATCTATTGAAACAATCTTCAACTCATATTGAATGACATTTGTTTCAATACAAATTTGATATTTATTTGAATCAAACAACGGGAATAGAGTAATTCAAATAGAATAATATTATATTGGTTGAATTATATGCGCTAGATGGCGAAGCGTTCGCACAACTGACCCTGACTTAGATAATGTTACCGAATAGCAAAGCCAACTTATCATCGTTGCGACGTCTGGACTTAAATGTATGGTATAGGCTCTCATGCTCGGTTGCCATATTTGTCAATTCAGTGGATCAACAAAAAACAAAATATTACTCATTTGAATAAATATTTTTGAAGAAATCAGCTTATTTTTTTTACTTGATTTTTTGAATTCATCAATTCGACATAAATACTTGTTTGAATGAATATTTTTGTTGAAGCAATCAGCATATTTTGTAGATCTGATTATTCGAATCAACAAAATAGTTACATGGTTGAAACAACAAAACGAGTTATGAATATAATTGGTCGAATTAGATAGTTGGTTCATGCAAATTGTTTCAGTTGATTGAACTTTAAATTTGATCCAAAACCAAGAAATATTTTACTCATTTCGAGATTATATTTTGTTGTGCATATACGAACTTTTATTTTGATTCAAATAAATTTTATTTGATTCAACAAATTATTTTTTTCTGGGTAGGGATTGGAACAATTCGTTCATCAATAAAACTAAAAAGTTTAAAATAAATCAAATTATTAACAACAAAAAAACCCAACTGCGTAAAAAATAATTAACTGATAACTGAAAAGAAAAGAACAAGCTCGATAATCTATAGAATTTTGTTTCAGCAATGTAGAATGCACCATGCAGTGTTTTTGTTCAATACCCACTCAAGCAAATAATAAAATATAATTGTTTTTTAACCGCTATCTTAGTTGTTTGAGTTAATCACGGGGGCCTTACCTTTTATAGTGGGATGCGAAACCACTCTTGGGGTCTTCACAAATTTTTCGCCGGCTGCGGGTGTCGAACCCGCCCGGGTGGAAACAGTGGATTCAATACTAACGCTCGTACCACTTAGGCCAGCAAAGATAGACATGACTTTCCCAAAATTTAATAATAATTACGAAAGTTTCAAAACTTCAGTAGGGTTAAGAGGACTTTCATATGATATTTGGTCTGATTTTGCAACCCTTTTTTCTGAACGGAAGATGTTGAAAATCAGGATTTAATGAGTTTTCACATTAATAGCGCGGAAAAATTTGCAAAAGTTCTGCAAACTTTCGAAGTTTTGAAAAATGGCAATTTACATCCTCTGATAAATTTGCAACCATTCAAACAAAACGGAAATGTTTCTTTTATCAAAAAACAATTGTTGTTAGTCCCAATTTTTCGATGAAAATTCCAAAAGTTCTGCAAACTAAAAAAATAACTTAAATAATGTTCTTGACAAGAGTTTTAATTTGCAACCTCTTGCGTCAAACGGAAAATATATTTTTTCATTAAATTGATTTTTTTATTGAAATAAGTATCGGAATTATTACAAAAGTTTCAAATAAGGGTTGCAAGTGGAGGTTTTCATTAATTTTCAACCTCGTCTGCAACACGGAAATGAGGGTAAAATCAAAAGAAAAACATTTTCGTATTTGTACTCAAATAAAAAATTAAAAGATTTGCGAATCGGGCAGACAACTCATTTTACCAATTGTGGCAGTATAATGATTTGCAAACCATGTTACAATGCGGAACATTGAAAAAATATTTATTTTTGCAACACCTGTGTTATTTGAATGATAAATATTTTTATATAAGTACCTAATAAATGATATTCATTGTGTTAGCACGTTAACTATCGTCAACGGTGGGTGAAATCATTCAATGTTGAAAGCTAACGTTTTCGATAAGAATTCAAAACATCATATTACAATTAGGAATTTGCATAAAAAAATACTCTTGAGTACGTTTGATGGAGGATCGAGAATCTCTCAACACGTTTTCATAATGTTCTTGATTCATTAAAAAATGAAGGAAATATTGAGATTTATAAAACACTCGTACAGTTATACATTAGTACGATTAACCTATAACTGTGTTACGTCACAGTATTTTGTTTACAGAGTAATGAATGGACAGCAGTTTAGTAACATGATTTATTACCAGAATAACAAGAAGACTGACAATTGTATTTTTATGTCAGTATATAACTAACCAAAAACAATGCACATTCATCTAATAGTCCTGGAGCTACAACTGAAATAGAATTGCCTACCAATTGCCTATAAAGTCATGTAGTGACAAATTTTAAACGAAGAACAATTTCATGTCGTTTCTAATGCGATAAAAAATTAATATTTTCCAATATATAGTAAGATCACAGAGCCGACAAACCTACGTCATTTTAGCAAAGCTGAAATTTTGATTATGAATAGTGTGATATGTAGTTGAGAACGTATGCGTACTTGCTAGCTTGAAAGCGGGGCCCTTTTACAGGTAGCAGGTACAAAAGTACATAAAAAACTTTTTCACTTACGCTGAAGTATGTAATGCTTTTGACAATTAATATCATCCAGTTAGCCGAACGGTCTAAGGCGTCAAATTTATGTTCTGGATCTCGAAAGCTAGCGTGGTTCGAAACTCCACGCCTGACGATTTTTTTTATTTTTCACTACGAAATTGAGAAATGATTTGTTTTGGGACGAATATTCAAATAAAAAAAACAAATCATTTCTCAATTTCGATGGGAAAAATAAAAAAAATCGTCAGGCCATGGGGTTTGAACCCTCGCTATCTTTCGAGATCTAGAGCTTATATCTGGCGCCTTGGACCACCTGGGTCATGTTAATTGTCAAAAGTATCACCATGCTTCAACATAGGTGATTGTATTTTTCTACCTGCTATCTGTAAAAGGCTCTGCTAGCAAGAATGCATGCGTTTTTAACTACATATCACACAACTCATACTCAAAATTTCAGCTTTGCTAAAATGACGTAGGTTTGCCGCTTCTGGGATCTTGGACTAATAGTCTTTTAGCAGAATTTAGCAAAATTCTGTACTCTTTCGAGTGTTGCATTCAAATTATTAGTTTCAATTCATTTCGCTGATTAGTCGAAAATAGCCATTGCTTCTGGAATTAATAATTAGTTCTAAATGTTGTAATGGTTAACTACGTAACTGTATTATTCTTCTTCTTTCAATCAACCAGTACAAAATATAACAGATATACACGATGGGTATTCAAGTATTCAACTGGAACACTGTAGACATATCGGTCTAATAATATCTCAAACCTATTTGCACAATGTTTGCAATTTATGGCCAAATGATAAAAAAAACAAATCAATTATACAAAAAAAATGTTCCGCTGAACAATGACGGTTGCAAATCTCTTGCGTTACGTAAAATATTAGTCGTAATTTTAATTGCAATTTGCAGATCTTTTGCAATTATTTCAGCAGTAGTAAAAATGCAAAAAATTATATTAATGGATAAATAGGTTCCGTTTTTCGTATGAGGAAGCAAAGTTACATATCCACTGAGACCGATATTCTATTTATTCGCAACCACAATAAAAAACTTTTGTAATTATTTCAATGCTTGTGTGTATTGAAAATGGAAGCGTCGATAAAAAAGTTTGATAAATAAATCATGCGTTCTTCAGAAATGGTTGCAAATGTACGTGAATATTTTAAACTTTTTTCCGTTCACTTATCCAATTTGCAGAACTTTTGTAATTTTTTTAAACAAATTACATTGAAAAACTTAAACAAATGACAAAAAACAAGGTTCCGTAACTTTTACAAGGTTGCAAACTTAATGCATGTTGTAAAACACCATTACTATAGATATGCCTAGTTTGCAGAACTTTTGCAATTTTCAGTGCAAAAATAAAGCATGAAAACGTTTTTTGCAATTAAATTCCGTTAATGCACTAACATACCATTGAAGTTTGAAAACTTTTGGAATTAATGTTAATTGATTGTCTATATCTACTGGCCTAACTAGCCATAATAAATATAATATAAATATAACTTGAATGTTACAAGTTATTGCAGGCGAAGAAGTAGAAGCAATCTGGTGCTCTCTTGTGTCCATATAAAAGTTTCAAAAAAGGAAAACAATATAATAAAATTAACAATCACTGATTTTTTATTTCTATTTCCTCTTCTAGGCACCAGTTGGTAAAAATGTTACTTTCAAGCATATATAAATATGGGTCGCTAAGTGGCGATATCGGAACTTCAGTGGAGAAACTAATGAAGTTAGAAATTTCAAGGTAGGCTATTAAAGGGTAACAAGGGATGAATTATGATTTTTTTAAATTTTGCTATATCTTGCGATCTAATAAACACTTGGTTTCGATTTTGAATGTTGGCGAAAAGAGGGAATCTCATTGAAACTCTTATTTCTCCTTGGAAAAAAGTGAGATCAATATAATTCAGTCATTTCGCATGCCATTTCCTAAAAAACTATTTCTAGATTTCCGTACTTTTCTAGTCTGAATAGGTAGATTGAGATTTATGATTTTTTTAAATATATTATCATTAAAACTTCCAAATTCTCCGAAAAAGTTATGGCGACTTCATTTCCGTTTTCACAAATTTTACACCCAATTATCAAAAAACCGATTTAAACTTTTGCAATATTTCGAGAGATATTTGAAATAACTTTTTTTTTAATGGACGCAACCGATACTTGTAACAATACAAAAGAAACTTCACTACACGTGTTTGGCTGTACAATAGCTTTTTTAGGTGTTAGATAATACTAACTGAACGATCACGATGTTACAAAAGTGATTAAGTATATTTCCATGTATGATAAAAAATAATATTCATATTCATTACATCACACTTGATAATTTTTTTTAATGCAAGCAAGACTACAATTGAGATCATCACACAATATTCTGACTAGTGATAGTTGGTCGCAGTTGGGCATGAAATCCTTATTCTTTTCCTTTATTTGTATCTATCGACTTTTGGATGAGACTAAAGGCGCGTTCTCACGAGTAGATTTTAGTTGAACAATTTTTATTGATCAACCAAAATCGAACAAAAACATACTTGTGAACCTTGTATTTCGATTTTTGTTGATAAATTTTTGTCAAACCGAAAAGTTTGACCCATTCAAAAAGATTAACTAATGCGTCATAGGCGATTTTCAGACAAGTTGAAACGCGATTGAAGCGAGTTGTTTTTGTATTTTGCTTCTTATCTTAGAAATAAGTCCTTCAAATTGTTCTTCGGACATTCTCAAATGATTTTTGTATGCATCCTTGTCCTCCAAAGCCAGCTCCTTGAGCAGGGTTCCTGAAACAACCAATTTATTTCTTCGCAATATCCAATTCTTGACCCGAAACCGACGTTTTCTAGGTTTTTGTCAAATTTTGACATTATATTTCTGATTTCTTCGTTTAATAATTCGCAAATAGCTACTAATTCTGCCTGGACAATTTCGTTCGCAGCCATTTTAAACAACTACCGAATCAATTCTCGTTTACACGTGTGAACAAAAATTAATTTCGATTTTAGTTGATCAACTAAAATCGACTCGTGAGAACGCGCCTCAGAATATAATTCTTTTCCAAAGATAGCGAAATAACTCTTTGGTGGAATCCTGTGATAATTACGAAGTCTGGAAGAAACGAAAATGTAAGGTTGATTAACTCTAATTGGCGTAAAGTTTCGATATTTTTCACAAAAACATTGCTTCTTTGTAAACGCAACTTTCTACGTTGTGACTAATAACGCTGTCATTGCTTATAAATAATAATGATCAATCAATTTATCCAACGATTCCGCTAAAATCGCAATAACTGATAACTTTCTGACATAACGTTGATAAAAAACTCTTCGGGTCGCTTTCTCTTCGCTGCACATTAGACCAGTGCAAAATGTCTTAAAGCACGTATATAGTGACAAAATTATGGCCTGGTTGAGTTGTTAAGATGCCCAGAGAATGGGAAACAGTCTTTGCGAATTTGTGGAAAACTCATTTTCCTTTTAAAGTTACATTTACAGATCAAGAAATCATTCGAGACTGGGCAACATTTTGAAAAAAAAAGGTAGGGCATGTAAAGAAAAAGTGTTTCACTCTACGGTACATGGACTTCTTCACAGATGGCAGTTTTCCGGCAGATGAAATTCCATTGGAGATGCCAGAACTTGAGTGTATGAATCAAGTTCATTTATTGAGAGTATTAAAATTAAAATTTATGACTGAGGTTTCCAAATTCTTCCTGTTTGGTTAAGCTGTTGCAAGAGCAATTGGAAATTAGTGACGTCGTTAATATTGATAGTAGTAGCAGGTGAAATATGCATCTACTAAGGGAATCTTTGTTAAATTGGCTTACATTATAAATGCTGCATTTCAGTTGAAAAATGTTCTCAAAAAATACAGAAATCATCGTGATACCACAACCTGGGGAACTAATCAAAGAAGCAAATCACAGTTCTACCAGTA
Organism: Gonioctena quinquepunctata; assembly: GCA_018342105.1. Lineage (NCBI taxonomy): Eukaryota > Metazoa > Arthropoda > Insecta > Coleoptera > Chrysomelidae > Gonioctena > Gonioctena quinquepunctata. Next base: position 1,363,128 of record JAFIRS010000048.1, read on the forward strand.
TAAACAAGCTCTTTGAAAAACTTCTATTGAAAATATATAATCCATAATCGACAGAAATAAACTCTTCCCAAATCAAGTTCATGGAAACTGAAATAGAAAAAACCCTGAAAGAGAGCAATATTTTTTGATGTAGCACTGGCTAATTGAAAACAGATATTTCACCTTCAGAGATAGCAAAGCAGGCGTGCCACAAGGTAGCGTTTCAGGACCAGTCTTTAACCTATTGTTCACTTATGACAAACGCCGAACATCAAGATAGCTGCGTTGGCTCTAAGTTAGAATGGAAATCTCCAACTGGAAAAGCGAGAATCAATTTGAGCATCAAGGTCACATAGAATATCAGGCTGTGGCACTCAATAACAAGACAGTACCCCACCTAGACACAGAAAAAATATTTAGACCTAGAAGTAAAATTGAAATGGAACGAATCTACCAAGAAAAACGTTAGGAGTTGGGAAATCAAATTTGAAAACTACACTGGTTTTTCGAACAGGAAATCGCAACTGTCGATAGAAAACAAATTACTTGTGTACAAACAAATGATGAAACCTGTATGGACCTACGGCATATAGCTTTGGGGGTATGCTAGTAAAACAAGTATGCATATAATACGGAGATTCCAAAATGAAGTGCATTGAGCAATAGATGCACCTTGGTTTATAAGTAACGTCGGCCTCCACAGGGAAGTGTAATACAGAAACTTCATCCAGAAACCCGAGAAAAAACTGCACGAAAACATCAACACTGAAGCTTTGCAGGGATAACGTACTTTCAACAAGACTCAGGAAAATAACCCTTCGAATTAGTGTAGTGTGCTTATATTATAAATAAAATTATATGTAAAAAATGTTTCAAGAAAAAACTTTCATTATTTAAATGAACTAAAACGGGTACAGGTTTTTCATTGATGCATTGCTGAATGCTATAATAAAAGTAGTATCCAACTGAACATTGAAACAGATATAAATATTATATTGAATATATTGTCCTAAAAGCTTGTTGCCTGAATGGAAAAAAATACATACCTAAGCACTCTGTCAAACAAATTTAATGCCTGTATGAACGTATCGCACGCGACAAGCTTTCAAGACAATAAGGCAATAAATTCAACCTAATGTATTATATCTGTTTCAACTTTGATACTACTTTTATTAGGATCCACTCACGCAAACTATGTCCACATATAAATAGCTTTCAGAATTGGCCCAATGAAAAAATTATACTTATATATTTCGTTTTAGTACATCTAAATAATAAAAGCTTGTTTTTAAAACGTATTTTCAAATTTTCAGTTATGTTTTAACATAATTACTGATAATGTATCATTATTACAATGCCCTTTTACACACGCCTTATTAGCTTCACCTGTATGTCTGTATAAATGTATGTAACGGAAATTAATTCTCACCCACTTCCAGACGTCCGAATCATTTAAATTTTTTATTGAGAACCAATGACAAAACAATAATTTCATAGCTATGACCTGGTATTCTCACCAAGATCGACTGAAAAAAAAGCTAATTCAAAGATTTGGTGAATTCACTGTTAAAAATACCTAATTTACATTTCAAAGACTTGGTGAATTCACTGGTATGATCTTAGTACTTTCACCAAAAGTTATGTACAAAAGACCTTGTACGGAGAGGCTGAAGAGCCATATCGACCCCCCCCCTATAATCTACATTCACCAAAACTTAGTAAAAACTTCACATGCGAATGAATGAATCATTGATCGATGAGTTTTTTCCCGTTGTTGGAAAGTTTAAAAACACACATTTCTAGCAGTATGGACTAAAAAGTTAAAAATAATAAGAATAAAGTCATTGATCAAAAAATTATCTTCAATGTAAAAAAGCGAGGGGTGCTCTCTACTATCTTCTCGTTACGAACAGCTAGCGATGAAAAAATTAAGACAACTGATATCAAGCATCCAGAGTTGCCCAAAGCACTGTGCTTAATGCTCGAGATAGCCCTTAAAGCTATTTTGTGCTCGTAAGCACTGTGCTCCTGAGCACTTTTTTGAACCAGTGCAGTGCTTAGTTCTTAGTGTTTCGAGCATTTTACGAAAAAGCTTAGTGCTTAGTAATCTATAAATGTTGTCTAAACACCCCTAAGAACTACTGATCGCGTCTGCGTCCTTATATTATGCATATTCGAGAGATAACTTAAGTGCCTGACAGTCTTATCCTTTTGAAAAGTGCTTAGTGCTCGCTAAGTCCAATTACTTTTCGAAAGTGCTTCGTAATCGCGAGCATTTCATAATAAAAATGCTTATTGCTAGAGACTCGGGACCACTTTTCGAGAGTGCTTAGTGCTCGAAGTACTTTTCGTCAGTGCTCGGCACAGCTCTGCAAGCATGCCATGTTATTTTTTACATAAAAGTAAATTTTTTGGTCGATGATTTTATTCTTATTATTTTTAACTTTTAAGCCTGTTTTTTTTAAACTATAATTTCATTTCTTTCAGCTTTGAGTTATTTAGCTCTTCAATGAGAAGGCCATTTGAAGGTTTGACCCGGCTTAGGGCAACGTATGCTTACCCAGAAGCGAAAAGTTCAGGGCCTAAATAAACCAAGGAACGTTTGACAGTGCTGCCCTCCATAATACCATTGGCAACATTCTTCGGTTGACCATGCAATGGCAGTATTTAGCCTGAAACTGTACAGATTTAGGTTGAATGACGTGAATGCCCCGCTTAAGTCTATATGGACTGATGATTTTGGTTATGTATCCAATAGCACCGTTCACCGAACCTTTTGTAGTTTGCTAGTTATTTGGGCAGCCCTCCTGTTTTTACACCCCAATGCCAATCAATTTTCGGCAAGGCCTCACCTTAAATAATTGTTTTAAATTATTTTTAACCGCTAACTTTGTTGCAAAGCTACCCTCGAAAATCAGAGACTTGTGAGAGTTAAGAAGACGGGGACCTTAGCTTTATAAGTGTCATCCGAAGCACTACTCGGCTGGTAACCGTGGACCTTGATTCGTTGTATTCCGCCGCTTATTTCAGGTTGGATCTTACTCGTGCCTAACGGAAACCTCAATCCGAGTTAACCATTCAACTTGAAGCTTATCGTCTATTCGCCAAAGCCTTTCATTTGATGCGCATACCAGGAGGATTGCAGATAAAAAGGTAATCCAATCTTGCGGCATCCGCCATATTGAGTTTCGAATGACTTCACATATTATATCGTATTCTATTCGTCAAACCCTTTCATTTGATGCCCATGTCAAGTGGATCGTAATCCACCGTCTTGGAGCGTCCTCCATATTGGATTAAGAACGATATTGAGCCGGCATCTCATGGCGCGAGACTTGACGAACTTGGCTTGGAAGATTGTGTGTGTCTGTGTGTGTGTAAAATTTCTCCGACTCGTCGTCTATCAGTGGCTAGAAGTTGGGACACGAGTCTAGGAAGCGTTAAATTGCCCAGTGCAGTAGCTATATATAGCGCCGATGAGATGATAGCATATGCAGCAGCGTATTTTTATATACATATTTTTTCTTTCTCATATAAATCTGATTATTCAATAATTGATTCTGAATTCCATTCTATGTTAATACGCATTTATAAAAACAACACTAACTATGCTCTGCCAGGACCAAACTTCCTCTCCGAAGTGACCGGGCTACCGTCGTAGCTGCCACTATGGGCACACCCTCGCGCCGTGTGACCGCTCAACAAGCCATACAGCACGAGCCAGCTAGTCAAGCCTCGCGCCTTTGATGTTTAAGCCAGCGTCTCACGGCGCGAGACTTGGCCAGCTCGGCTTGGGGATTGTCGAGTCTCGCGTAGGATCGAGACTTGTTAAGCGAAAGCTCGAGGTGACTCGACCGTTCCCATGAAATGTCGGTAAATTCCCAAACATCAAGGGCTCGAAGCTCGACTAGCTGCTCGTATTGTATGGCTTGTTGAGCGGTCACAAGGCGCGAGGGTGTCTGCCCACAGTGTCAGCTACTACGGGAGCCCGGTCACTTCGGAGAGGAAGTTTGGTGGTTGAGTGTTGTTTTTAATATTGTGTATCAACATGATATGGAATTCAGAAGCAATTATGGAAATTTCAGATTTATATGAGAAAGAAAAATATGCGTACAAAAATATGCTACTGCACATGATATCCTCTCATCGGCGATATCTATAGCTACTGCACTGGACAATGTATGCCTTCCTAGGCTCGTGTACCAATTTCTAGCCACTGATAGATGACGAGTCGGTGAAATTATACACGCCGTGAGACTGATCAGACTTGAGATTGCACAAACCTCACTCCTGTGCACCGAGCACAATCCCCCAAGCCAAGATCGTCAAGTCTCGCGCCGTGAGAAGCCGGCTTAATGCGTTGTCACCGGACTGTGCAAAGTTTCAATGGTCTAGCGTGATTAGAACCAGTCGAAATTTTGATTGCAATATTTGATCTATTGGACAGATTTGGTCAATGTAGTCACTGCAAGCTGCAAATTTCAGCGCACAGTTGAGGGGCTTCAAACCCAAATTTGGTATTATTCGACAGAAGTCACTTTTCAACCAATCATAGCAGTGTCGACTCTGTTCAGTTCACGTAGTCTTTGATAGGTGAGGTTATATTCGAGTGAGTAATGTTCTCAACATTTTTAAGCTGGCAGATATATACATTCAAGTGAAAGAAGGCTTACTTTAAGTAGAAGAAAAAAAGAGTAGTTTGATGATGTAGATAATATACTGAGATTAGTTTATTTAGTAAAAGGTCTGGTATACAAATCACCGGTTTGATATTCGTTATCAAATTTTCTGCGGATTTTGTCCATTAACAGTGTTGCCATGAGAGCTCGGTCTAAAATATTTCATTGTCTATTTTATTCTTTCATTATGAATTTGGGCCTATTGAGGAATGATAATTCGTTAAATGTTGATAATGTCCACGCTCAGGAATGCTTTTCATTTGATATTAATATCTAATTATTATTTTTTTATTAGGTTAGCTTTAATGTATTTGAATAAAAGCTTGTTTTATTTATATATAATACTCATTTAGTTTTTCTATCTATGGCAGTGGGCCTTTGAAATAATTTTGATATATTCATAGATGGGATACTTCCGCAACTATAGTCTTGGCGTCTATGAAATAATCAACTCGATTTTATGGAAATGTTAAATGCCTTCACTGCCTGGTCTATATGGAGTGCGAATTGGCTAACTTTTTGATTGCTCCGATAAAAACTGGCATAAACATGTCGTTTTACGCCTTTATTTATAAAGTGAAGGATCGTCAAAAAAAACAGAACTTTTATCACATTCACAAATCACTTACCCGCCTTTCTCTATCTTGTTCCTTTTCATGGTCGTGATTGTCCATTTGTCAATTTTATTATCTCATGCTTTCGGATATTTTTGTATCTGCAAAAGAAATGGAATTATGATAGAAATTCATTTGTGGCATGATTTTTATCATCACAAAATATATAAAATTGCTCGAATAGCGGACACAATATTAGTGTGGTCAAGTACGTGATGAAACGGGAAGAAACAATGGGTAATCTACGGTTCGGAGACAGTGGCGTGCGATACTTTCTTCGAGCCCGGGCAAAACCGAGTTGGCATATTTTCTCTAAAAATAGCATTTGAATTACACACATTTGTATCTCTCTAGTAATACACTAACATACCCACCCAGAACTCTCGTTATTGACCAAGACAAGAAATGACAATGTATATATCACAAGGACATGTGATTGGGGGAGGGGGTATATATTTTCACGTTACTCCAACATAACACAGTTGTATTTATCCATAAAATGCGTTAAATATCAATGAAAATGTAATTATAAAAGTTACCTACCCTGTTAGACGTAGACAACGCTCAAAAAAATAATCGTCTGACAGCTGTGACTTTAACTGTTCAGTTTGTGTATTGTTCCCTTCGATTTTCCGGGGTTTTCTGTTTAATAATAATAAAAAAGTTATTTTCAATAAGACCCATGTATTATTAATATGAATATGCCCAAAGCAATATCAAAACAGAAGTGTATTTAATAGAATACTTTGATAGAGAACATGAAAATGGAGGCCCTTTTCTTCCACTGATTGTTGTTAGAGACGTAAGTCATACTAATTACATTTATCTATGATGAGTAAAGTTGTACAACTAATATATTAAATAAATTTTAGGTTAGGATGTGTGTACATGTATCAGTTTTTATGTCAGAGGGTTGTCCAGTTGCCGTGAATTAGAGTATTTCGAAGAGGAATATTGTTTTTGATGAAGTTCTACTGATTTAAATCCTCACTAACAGCGTTCAATATAGTATACAAAAAACCTATTACATATATTGGCAATGCGGTCATTTTGTTACTTCGTTCTCATGTTAACGTGAAAATACAATTTTTTTTTAATTTTTGCAGAAAGCCACAAATATTATTATAGTTGGAATTGATCGTTTTTCTTGGAAAAGCGTATGAGTTCTCATTTTCACTTTTGATTTGAAACGAGTACATGACAAAATTTCGACAAAACACTTTAAATTTTCCCAAATTGCGGAATTTCAATAAATCTTTCAATATACAGAGAAATATTTCTATTCAACATTCAATTGATATTCAATTGGGAATGTTTCCATTTTCAACATGAATACCCCACAAAAGGTTATCTTGAAGATATTAACTTTGAGTCGCAGATGATTCCACATCTGATTTTATGAACACCCAGTTCATATTTTCAAGCAAATAAATCTTTTAGAATTACTAGAGCTGGAAAAGCCAAAAATTTCATGAAAAGTTTACTTTCATCATGAAAAAAATATCCACGCCCCATTATTGGAAGATCTAATTACCCCCATTACCCCCTTGATCCTGAAGCACTTTGGATAGAAATGCAATCTTCGACATCATGCACCTGGTTTTGATGGAATTAATACCAAACTTATAAAGAGTTGCTATCATTAATTAATATAATTAACTTGATTTTTTTAAGATGATATATAAAAGTATATTTTTGGACCCATCCTCAAATCGGGAAAAAAAATTATTGTGGACTACGGACCAATTAGCTCAACAGGTACGTTTTCCAAATTTTTTTAGAAATGCCTTAGGTTATATGACTAATGATTACCTCACTAATAATGAGATTCTTAGTGACAAACAGGAAGTTAGTGCTGCTGAAGCTATGATTGATTTAATTAACAATATAAAAAAGACTGGGACAATTCAATATGACACAGTACTCACAAGAAAGTACTTTGGTACTACGGCATTCGTGGCGCTGTGTTGAAAATCTTTAAAAATTACTTGTCAACAAGTGAAAATAAAAAACTAATTAGCGATCAGAGTACTAATCAAATTGGAGTTCATACAAGAACAGTTCTTCGGCCAATTTAATTATCATCTACATTAATTATTTGTGGAAATATTCTATTGATGGCACTTTATATGAAGTTTTATGCTGGCGATACTGTTCTCATATTAGGAACCAAGCCAAAAGTGAAGCCGATAATGGCATCCTCAATATGAAAAATTGGCTAAATCAAAACAAACTCTCTTTAAATGGCAAGACGACTATATATGTTGCTTTTTCACTGACAAAGTGACTGGCTACCAGTTCTAAGTCACATTCCACCTCCATCGATACGGAGATCCACTGCAATTGTCAGAGAGTACAACAAGGCCCTTCAAAACCCACAACTACCAATAAACACAGACATCGAGGACATAGGAAGGAACAGACTGCGCTCTAGAAAACCCCCTATCAGAACAGCTGAAAACCTGGCGACAGCTGACTTTAACCCAATAAATGAGTGGAGGCAGAAATGGACCCAAGCAACCCAACCGGAATTTCACAACATGACGTGCATAACCACCACCCCAGCCGGCTTCGAACTACCACGTAAGACATGGATGATGGACAACACTTAACAGGATTAGGACCAATCATGGCAGGTGTGCTGATGCCTTCTATAAGTGGAACATAATACCCTCCCCACAATGTGACTGCGGCGCTGAAAGGCAGACGATCCGTCACATCACGGAACATTGCAACCTGAGGGCATATGGAGGACATCCAAATGATTATCTGACAGCGACACCAGACTCAGTTAATTATATCAATAACTTAGACACTCAACTGTGAATCATGTTATATTTCTGTGCTTTGTACCTTGCTTGCTCTTTCTTTCTAAATCATGCTATATGTCGCACCATTAACTTACACGACATATTATGTGATGTATGCCATACGATAAATAAATAAACTGACAAAGTAGACCAATCTTCAAATATTTCTTACCAACTTTGAAGCAGAAGTATCTGAAACCAATAAATACCTAGGATTGAGGAGCACATACAATCTGCGACAAATTATGAACACCATCTCTTGATGGTTTACAAGGGATTAGTTGAATCTATGCTGGAATCCTGAATTTTGGGTTGGTCTCTATAACAATGCACTGAGCCTCTGAATGTCATATACAACATTTTTTTCGAAAATAATCTTCCTCAAAGACAAATTATACCCGACTGTAGATTTATATAAAAATATTGAAACACTAATTGGTAGGATGTTTTTATTTCATAGTAATTGTCCACAAACATGGAGAAATTAAAACTATTGTTTCTCATGCCAACAATATCATACAAGTTACAACAGTACCATTAATTTTATCGAAAAGATTTTAACCAAAGGTTTGCGAGATGTCTTGCTCCAAAAATATATATTATGCCACCTCAAATAAAAAGCATAAGCAATTATAAAAAAGGAAAATTTACATAACAAAAAAATATTTTTTTTTATATGTTCTGGTTTCCACGAAAAGGGATATCCTGTAATGTTCAGAGAACATCGTGGGAACCAAGGGAAAGGAGGTAGGAGTTGGTGTTCTTCTTAAATTTCTGGAGGTTGTATGCCTCGGGGAACACCTCCCTAGGCAATGAGTTCCAAAGCCTCGCTGTTCGTTGGATGAACGAGTCTTTGGAAAGTGATGTTCTGCAGGTCTCCAAAGTGACCACGAAGGTGTGATGACTGAACTTGACGGTTAGTCTCGAAGAGACTGCCAAAGCAGGAACGATTGTTGATATTTCAGAAGAGCATCGCCCATGAAAATATCTATAAAATAGAGACAAATCGCCAACTTTTCTACGGTGTTCCAGACAAGTGAGCGAGTTTGTAAGCGAGGCATCACCGACGAGACGAATTGCCCTTTTTTGGACAGAATCCAATAGCCTCAGGATATGTTTAGGTGCCGCGCTCCAAATATGGGAACAGTATTCCAGGACAGGTCGGATCTGTGCCTTATAGATCATAAGCAGCTGAGTGGGGTGAAATAGCTCTTGGCACGAAACAAAAACCAAGTTTTGGGATGCACTTTTGGCAATGGACCTCACGTGATTTTCCCAGGAAAGGTTATTGCTGATAGTAATACCAAGCATCGATATGGATGACTTCAGTGGTATGGTTACTCCTGACAAAGTTATGTTAGGCACAGTGAGATCGGCTTTTCTAGAGAAAAGACATGCTTGGTTTTGTTTGCATTGAATTCTACCAAGTTATTAGATCCCCACTCGAGAATTGTTGCTAAGTCCATATTTATATTATTAACATTTCTTCCTCGTTCATTTCTGGTTTCACGGGCTGATATAGGGCCCTGGAAGAGAAAGCGGTATGGAGGGTACTATCATCGGCAAAGCTGTGTACTGGACATGAAGTTGCTTTCAACAGGTCGTTGATGTGAAGTAGAAATAGTGTTGGTGCGAGAATAGATCCTTGCGGAACACCAGCATTTATGAGTAGAGTGTCAGATGAAACTCCATCGACCACTACATGGAGAGACCTGTTTGAGAGAAAACTAGCAAGCAGAGAACACAGCTGAGGGGGCAAGCCATAAGACGGAAGCTTGGCGAGGAGTCCCTGGTGCCAAACTCGACCGAACGCCTTGGAGATATCTAATGCCACAGCTAAAGTTTCTCCATACTTTTCAATAGATAGCTGCCATATATGTGAGACGTAAGCGAGCAGGTCACCAGTTGATCTCTGATGGCGGAAGCCATATTGCCTATCGTTGACAATTCCTGAGTCTTCCAGATATTTCATGAGCTCGATGTTGATGGCTTTTCCATGACCTTTGAAATAATAGATAGCAGTGCGATAGGTCTGTAGTTGCTAGTAGGGCCTTTTGCCTTTTAGGGACTGGCTGTACTCTTGCAATTTTCCAATTGGACGAAATACCTCCAAATTGTAAGAGTGGTTGAACAACTGCAAAGAACAGGTGTTAGTTCGGGGCACATTTCTTGAGAACAATCGGCGGGATTCCGTCAGATCCACAGGCTTTGTTGGTGTTGAGACCAGCAAAATCTTTTGATAGTACGTTGGCGAAAGGTGATCTCGGGCATGTGACTGTCAATAGGTGTAATGTTCGGGGTTGTTTTCCCGATGAATCCAGAGTGGAATTTCCAGCAAATAGGTGCGCAAAGATATTGGCTTTTCCTGGGCAGCGTTGCTAGTGTTCCATCTTCTTTGGTTAGAGGAGGAAATGAGCTGGAAGTGAAGTTTCTTCCCACAGCTTTGGCGAAAGACCAAAATGAACGGGATCCGTTAGGACATTCAGCAAGTTTTGATCTTATTTTGGCATTGTGGGCATCTTTTGAGCATTCTATTGTCTCTTTGCATATGCCTCTAGCCTCGACATATGCTGCTCTGGTCTCAGGGCCCGGATTTTTTAGCCATCGATGGTATGCTGCCTGTTTGGAAGCCACAGCTCTAGAGCAGTTTCTGTTAAACCAGGTCTTATCGGATGATGTTCTTCTTTCGGTATTCGGTATGTAAGTTTGCATCCCTAACATGATGATTTCAGAAATTGTCTCAGCACATCATATGAAATGTATATGAAACATCCTTCAAATTTAACCCTCTGATTCTATACTGAATATACATTTTGTTCCATTATTATTATTATTATTCATTATTATATATTACAATTTGATCAATTTTCAATAATATAATTGTAATACTAACATAATTTAATTGCTCTTTTTGCACATACAGAACCCTGGAGGTGCATACATTGATTTTTCTATAATATAAATGTTCTATTTGATGTATTTGTTTTTTACTTTCATATATCAATTCAATGTATGAAATGAGAATATATTTCATAGTACCTCTGTATAAAAATTGGTTAGAGTTGGAGATTCTGGTGTATCATAACATAGCATATCTTTGGTCTTGATATAATTTTCATTTATGAAAAAAAACATTTGTCCGGCAAACATACAACGGTCACATTTTCTCAATATGTCCCTTAAAGTACCACTGAAAGAAAACTTTTTTCACTTGTACGGCGGCCATGTTTTTTTCTATGAACGGTAGATCACCCAACGGAGCCCTCCAGACAGGCTCCTGAAACTTCCATCAGAACCTCGAGCGTACCTACTTTTTCCTCTAAATACACGGCACCAATGTTTACTCCCTGTGAATAGTTGGGCCTCAAGCTGACACACCCCATGGAAGTTCTGGCTCACGCCAAGTGACATAGGCTATCTATCTAAGGTTGCTTGGTGATGTCCTCCCTATTTACTCTATTTTAACGAGAAATGACATTATGAATGCATCAATATAAATGACGTCTGATTTTTGCTAAAATAGCACTCTTTGCATTATGTGCAAGGTCCACAATGAACCTTAATAACAAAACTAATACAATGTATTTAACTATAGAGGTAGATACAGATTCAGATACATCCCGGCCATTTAGGTCAAGCCTTGTTATTTTCATCGCAGCTTCTCACGAAAAAAAAAAATTGATTTTTGTTGGCCCAGTTTTTCAATACTACACTCCATTTTCTACAGTGCTATCATGCAACCATTTTTTTTTAATGGTACATCAAGAGATATAAAATAGGATGAACGACATCTTTTTCATCATTCACAAATACTTTTTTGAAAAAGAATGACAATTTTTATCTTTTTCTAAACATTTATTTGTGTTTTTATTCTTGCGATATTGAATAAAAACAATGTTGTTTTGTTGTTATAAACATATCAAATTGGTGTTACTGTCGGTTGTACTGTTTTAGAAGTTGGTTTGAGATCAATTTGCATCTTGAAAAATTATAATAATCTCAATTCTCAGACAAAAAAAAATACAAAAGCAGGCAATGTAATGAAAAGCTCGCCTGGATTTTGACGAAATTGTTGACCCTGAGGTGTTTTTTTTTTGCATTAAAATCTATCAATACATAGACAGGTCACAATGTACCTTTTTATTAACAAGAAAAATATCTGAATAAATTTCAATAATTCCATTAATTGCCAAGTCAGGTGGATTTATCACAACAGTCTTATCTTGAAGAGAAAGTTATTGATATATTCAAATCATGCATATGCATTCATACGCCACGTTCAAAGTTTTACATTTTTAAGGAAAAAATAAGTGGGAAAGTGAAAGTGCGTCTTAATAAAAAAAAAACATATATTGTGGCGAATAATAATGAATTCATGTATAATAAATTTTGTTGTCGTTTTTGAACATACATCATTTAGGAATTTATCCATGTTAGGTGACAGTGAAAATTCTCTAGACCTACATGGTACATAACTTGAAGGAAGACAAAAATACCATGTTATATACAGGGTGACTCAGGGGTGCGTGCAAGCTCCATATTTTTTTTTCAATCCAAGCTATCGTCTCGTTATTTTTAACGCTAAGTACGAGAATGAGGCACATTCTAAAAATATTTCTATTTATATACAGAATGTCCCAAAATAATTTTTTGAAAATGACAAATTACAAATGGCAATAACTTGGCTTTTTCGAATGCAACACCCTATATTGTATTGCATCATTGCATGGCATTTTTCAAGAGATTTTTGTCGATATAGTGTTTGTGGGGTCTACTTTGTAGTTTGCAAGATGTGTTGCAAAATAAGAAATTTTGATGATTTTTTTCGAAAAAAAAAGGAATCGAGTAGGCCGCTGTCGTAAAATTTGACACATCCATACAATTCTGAAAAGAATATGTTTCAACAAAATGAAATTGTCATAGAAACAGAAGTACATCACAAAGGAAACAATTCTAGTAATCTTTACAAGAGCAGAAAAGGATGATTAACAGGAAACAATGTAAAACTGTTGAGGAAAGGCTACTTATAAATGCTCAAATAGGTCACCATCATGTTCCACACAAGCTGCCAGTCTTCTAGTAAATGAGCCCCGAACTCTAGCAAGCATTGCTCTATCAGTTGAACGGAAGGCTTCCGTGATCCTGTTTTTTATATCATCTGCTGTTGTCGGACGATCTCAGAAAACCCTTTCCTTCACAGAAAGAAATCTATAGAAGTAAGGTCTGATGATCGCACGGGCCAAGGAATAGTACCTCCTATGCCTATCCAACGATTAGGATGGGATTGATTTGAAAATCGCAGTATCCTATGGTTATGCACTGCAGCACCATCGTGTTGGTCCTTCTGGTGTTCAAATCCACTTTTGGGAAGATGTTCGCTAATAAAATGTAAATACCTTCCACCATTCAGCACATTGTCGAAACAGTAGGGTCCAATAATGTGATTTCCAATAATTCATCCCCAAACATTAAGCGACCATCGCTATTGGTGATCAACAGTCCCCAACCAGTGATGATTTTCCATTGCATGATAATGCAAATAATGTCTGTTAACCGATCCATTGTTCTTAAACGTTGCTTCATCAGAAAACAGAATTGTGTTTGAAGTATATCATGCAAACTCTATTTGCAAAATCATTACCATACAATTCTTGATGTAGGTTCAGATGGTAAGGGTGGAACTTACATTTCAATAAACTTCTGTTCACACTACTTTGTGAAATATCCATTTCCGCTGCTATTTTCCTGGTGCTTAGATGAGGATTTTCCTGTAGCATCAAAAAAACTTGCAACTCATTTTCATCATTGATTCGAACACCAACGATTTCCTTTTTGGTATAAGACACACACACACACACACACAGTGAGTTCAAACCGATCTTTTAACTTTTGGAATGAAGGCACACTAGAGCTGAATTCATTATTAACAATTAGACGTGTGCAATTATTGAAAGCACACGGATGTGTCAAATTTTACGACAGCGGCCTACTCGGTTCTTTTTTTTTTCGAAAAAAACCATCAAAATTCCCTATTTTGCAAAAAATCTCGTAAACTTTACGAAGTAGACCCCACAAACCCTATATCGACAGAAAGCTCTTGAAAATGCCATGCAATGATGCAATAAAATATGTGGTGTTGCATTTGAAAAAGTCGAATTATTGCCATTTGTAACTTGTCATTATTCAAAAATCGTAGTAGGCGATGGAACATCGACTCCGAATTCGCCTGCATCAAAACATGCGCTAAAGCCTAAGAAATCGACTGGAAAAAAGTTGGTTAAACCCTCATTACACTATGCCTTTTTCGTGCGTATTTGTCTGCCTGACTGCCGGTGGGTGAACTTTTAAACAAATACGCATGCGCGCGAGACTATTTTGTTGTTTGTTTCGGGCATGAAAATAAATAGGACTGGTTCTATTTTTTCCCTTTGAATCGAGGGGATTTCAAGGACGTTTGTGGAAATGTCAGGTTTGCCAATACAGCAATTATCTGCTGGAGTTGACATAACCAACAAATAAATGAAATTAATCACATAGTTTTCGTTTTGTTCAATATGACAGAAAAGAACAAAACATCTTGTACCAGGCAAGGAAAAAGTTGAAACAAATAATCCACGTATACTAAATTACTTAATCATTTAAGGTAAATGTCAATTTTCCTTATGTTTGCAGCTCTGAAATAACTGCCTGAAACAATCACCAAAAAGGCACGATGTAATAGTGCCAGTTATTTGGGGAAATTTAGCCAACAAATAGCCATGAAAATAGGCACAAAAATAGACACGAAAAAGGCATAGTGTAATAATTGTTTTAAGTTATCTTGAATGGTTCTGAAGTTATACATTTTTCTGTGAGTCTATGCACGACACTATTTTGACACATTAATTGACATAATTCAAAAACTATTGCAGATAAAACGAAGAAACCTGGGTGCGTTATATCGATAATTTAGTGGCGAATCCTAAAATGTAACAAAAATGGAGGGTTGCCTTAAAATGTTATTATGGGACATCCTATATATATATAGAATTTTTTTTAGAATGCACGCGCCCTGAGTCACCCTGTATCCTCGTTCTTGTCTTCTCGAATCTTCGAGAGGCTCTCGAAAACTTCGGGACCATTCGAGTTCCTATTAAAATAAGTTATCCCAGACTCCTCGGCGTATTTTAAATTGGAAATATCGAGGGGGTATTAGTCCTGAGGGATGATATCACCGCAAACTTGTACTTCCCCAACGAAAATACGTTCCGCAGCCTATGAATGTTTCAATGAAAATCGCCATAACTGAAATTTCCATAAGTAATACCACGATGTTCCGAATATTCGAGTTAATTACGACGATTTGTACTTCAGGAAGATGAGTGAGCAATAACGGACAATTAAAAAATTATAACCACGAGCAATTTATTTTACTATGAATAATTTGCTACAACAATGAACAATTTATTTTACACACGAACAACAAAATTTAATATTAGTTTCAATAATGAATCCAAGGCGAATATATATTTGCGCTATAAAATATATAGACTAGGAGGAATCGGCGCATGAGTACCGAAAACTATTCCACTTCAATTTTTTTGGGTACTTTTGACCCATGAAAAATATATAAAAAAATATAATTTTAAAAATCTCAAATTTGGATACTTTTGACCCATAAAAATTATTTAAAAAAAATAAAATAATTTTTTTTTTAATTCTTTATACAATAGTTAATAATATTCTTAATAGATATTTAAAAAAATTCATTGTTTATACCTGTTTTTTTATTGTTAATTTCGCGCGCTCACAAGTATGCGTCGCTTACCTTTAAGTATCGCCGTCTCTCTCTGACTCATGCGCTGCATCGGCCTCTCTGTGTCCTGAATTATTATTTATCATTTATCTTAAAAACTATTAACTTTATCAAGATTGTTAAGGAGAGCAATGTTATTAATAATGAAATTGTCTACAATTTGTTTTAAACAATTTTTTTTCTGGAATCAATTTTACAAAAGTTATTTAAGCATGAATCGGAACATGTAATTAAAATTACTTTTTTATCAGTTTATATTACTTTTTTGTTATTAAAATAGAAAGTAATTACATTGAATAGCTTCTTCAAACGAAGGTTATAGATTAATGAAACAAAATTTAAAAATAAGTATTCATTTATTATCAATATCATTTTTATATATTATATTCTTACAGTCTCCTAAATCACAACCACATAGAAGTATGCAACTAATATTATTTTTTTTACAGTAACAAGCTTTGGTTGCACAGGATTTCTTACAATTACACGGTTTTGTAAGATCAGTTGGAAATGGGCTTCTGTTTATAAACAAAGGTAGCAAAGTACCATTCTCTAGTTTGTATCCGAAATTCGTAAAATCTAATGTTTCATATTGGGAATTCAATGCATTTTTCCAAATGTATGTTTGAGCAGAAGCTGTAAGTGCATGCAAGGCATCTGATGTGCACGGAATTTTCGATAAATTAATATTAGTGCCAAAGCAACGAGAAAAAATACTTTGTCTAGCTTTATCCGCGGTGTTACCTTTTTTACCCAAAATATTTAAATACAATGTTTCCAAGCCTTTCAACTCCTTAGTACTTAAATCCAAGCCATTGCCAAGAGGGACTAAAGCATCACGATTTTCTTTTACTTTTATCATTTCTAAAGCTTTTTTTTGTGCCAATTTTACTAGTCGTATCACAACCCGTAAATGCGTGTAAAGCAGGTAAAATTTCAAAACCGGGTACGTTAGAGAATCAGCTGCTTTGTGACACGAAAGAAATCGTGATTTTTTATTATTAATTTCCATCCATACTTGTGAGCGCGCGAAATTAACAATAAAAAAACAGGTATAAACAATGAATTTTTTTTAAATATCTATTAAGAATATTATTAACTATTGTATAAAGAATTTAAAAAAAAATATTATTTATATATTTTTTTTTAATATATTTTTCATGGGTCAAAAGTACCCAAATTTGAGATTTTTCGAACCTTTAAAAATTCATATCTCTAAAAATATTAACTTTATCGTGAAAAGTCATGGGACCTTTTTAATTTGTATTTCAATAAAGAATATAAAAAAAATTGTCCGGTTGAAAAATAACAATTTCTTGCAATTGATTAAACAATTTCGGTTTAAACAATATGGCACGGGGTTGCCCCATGGCAACATGCATTTATATCATCAGTAGGGCAATTTGAAGAGGATCGCATAAAAAAATTTAAGTGGAATAGTTTTCGGTACTCATGCGCCGATTCCTCCTAGTCTAATATGAATTCAACTCTGTCACAATAATTATACAATTGATAGTTTTTAAGTGTTTGAGAATAACTTTAACACCGCCAGCTTTAATATGGATAGTGTGCACTATAAAATGATTAATTTTAATTTTTACTTTCCGCGAGCGGAGCGAAACGTTATTTTGTAAAGTTGATTGGTTTGTCATCATTTGGTTAGCATTGTTAGCCAAATTATGTTAGGTTGTCCTCCCTTCTTTTATTTATGTATTTATTAAGAACAGGCAGTTCCAATAAGCGTTCACAATATTAAAACTAAATAATAATTCTTCAAGAGGAACTCCATATTAAGATTTTTCCAGGCCCTCCTCAATTCCATTAACAGTGTTTTTTGACCGCTAACTTAGTTGCAAAGCAATCCTCGGAAGTCAGATACTTGTGTGAGTTAAGAAGACGGGGACCTTAGCTTTTCAAGTGTCATCCGAAGCACTACTCGGCTGTAACCGTGGACAGTCCGAAGGATTGACGACCATTAAGCTGGCATTGTCAACATAGCGGAATCGAATTTAGAATAAGTAATAATCTGTTGCTTTTTTGTTGCTAATTTGTTACAGCAAAACTGATTTTGTTGCTCCAGACATTTAAAAAAAAAGGACAATGCCAGCTTATAATTATCGGCATAGAGAGTGGATCTGACTAATTTTAAATTAGTTGCCAATTAGTTGCTGACGTTTTGAACAGTTAAAATGAACAGTTCCAAAACTTCAAAATTTTTTGGACGATAAAAGATTGCAAAATAGATACGGAAGATACGAAAGCTAGTAATGGTATTCGGCAATTAATATTCGATTGAAATTTCATATGGAGAACTTTTATTTTGAAATAAAAGCTCTTCCAATGCCAGTTGAATGTACGCCCAAAATATTTGATTTATATTCACTCAAGATAGGAATGATTAGAATTACTCATACCTATGAGGAAAGCGCCCGAAATATGATCGTTGAGAGTCGACACAGTATTGTCGGATGATAATTGATAATGAGAGCTATACAAGTTCACAGCACACAGTTAGCATTAGTTGCTGACTATGGGCAACACGTATGTACCAAAAAGTTTATGTCAATGCTAGTTGATAGACAATTCAGCATTGTCAGTGTAAGAACATTGACATGAACATACGTGTTGCTCATGGTCAGCAACTAATTAATAATTTCAGTGACAGCTGTTATCATCAATTATTAACCTGGTAATGCTAAGTAGGCAACAAACTGACATTCACATGGATTTTTTTGTACATACGTGTTGTCCAGGGTCAGCAACTGATTGACAATCGACTCCAGTGAGCTTGTGCCGTTGTAATCATTCGTTCTTACTCCGCCAATGCTAAATTGATTCTTCACGAGCATTGACATGGATTTTGGACATATGTGTTGTTCATGGTCAGTAACTGATTAATAATTGACCCCATTAAGCTTTTACAGCTGTTAGCATCAATTATTAACCTGGTAATGCTAAGTAGACAACAAACTGACAGTCAGTAACTAATTGAGAATTAACTCCCCAATGCTGAATTGACTCTCAACTCAACTAGCAATGACATACGTGTTGCTCATGGTCAGCAACTAATTAATAATTGACTCCAGTGAGCTTTTACAGCTGTTATCATCTATTAACCTGGTAATGCTAAGTAGGCAACAAACTGACATTCACATGGATTTTTTTGTACATACGTGTTGTCCAGGGTCAGCAACTGATTGACAATCAACTCCAGTGAGCTTGTGCCGTTGTAATCATTCGTTCTTACTCCGCCAATGCTAAATTGATTCTTCACGAGCATTGACATGGATTTTTTTGGACATATGTGTTGTTCATGGTCAGTAACTATTAATAGACAGTCAGTAACTAATTGAGAATTAACTCCCCAATGCTGAATTGACTCTCAACTCAACTAGCAATGACATACGTGTTGCTCATGGTCAGCAACTAATTAATAATTGACTCCAGTGAGCTTTTACAGCTGTTATCATCAATTATTAACGTGGTAATGCTAAGTAGATGAAGATATACTGACAACAAATTGACATCCACATGTATTTTCTGTACATAACGTGTTGCCCAGGGTCAGCAACTGAGTGACAATCGACCCCAGTGAGCTTGTGCCGTTGTAATCATTCGTTCTTACTCCGCCAATGCTAAATTGATTCTTACGTTGGTTTTTTTTTTTCTTTTACAGCTGTTAGCATCAATTATTAACCTGGTAATGCTAAGTAGACAACAAACTGACAGTCAGCAACTAATTGAGAATTAACTCCCCAATGCTGAATTGACTCTCAACTCAACTAGCAATGACATACGTGTTGCTCATGGTCAGCAACTAATTAATAATTGACTCCAGTGAGCTTTTACAGCTGTTATCATCAATTATTAACCTGGTAATGCTAAGTAGACAACAAACTGACATTCACATGGATTTGTTTGGACATACGTGTTGTTCCAGGGTCAGCAACTAATTAACAATCAACTCCAGTGAGCTTGTGCCGTTGTAATCATTCGTTCTTACTCCGCCAATGCTAAATTGATTCTTCACGAGCATTGACATGGATTTTTTTGGACATATGTGTTGTTCATGGTCAGTAACTAATTAATAATTGACTCCATTGAGCTTTACAGCTGTTAGCATCAATTATTAACGTGGTAATGCTAAGTAGACAACAAATTGACATTCACATGGATTTGTTTGTACATACGTGTTGTCCAGGGTCAGCAACTGATTGACAATCAACTCCAGTGAGCTTGTGCCGTTGTAATCATTCGTTCTTACTCCGCCAATGCTAAATTGATTCTTCACGAGCATTGACATGGATTTTTTTGGACATATGTGTTGTTCATGGTCAGTTACTGATTAATAATTGACTCCATTGAGCTTTTACAGCTGTTAGCATCAATTATTAACCTGGTAATGCTAAGTAGACAACAAACTGACAGTCAGTAACTAATTGAGAATTAACTCCCCAATGCTGAATTGACTCTCAACTCAACTAGCAATGACATACGTGTTGCTCATGGTCAGCAACTAATTAATAATTGACTCCATTGAGCTTTTACAGCTGTTAGCATCAATTATTAACGTGGTAATGCTAAGTAGAGAACAAACTGACAGTCAGCAACTAATTGAGAATTAACTCCCCAATGCTGAATTGACTCTCAACTCAACTAGCAATGACATACGTGTTGCTCATGGTCAGCAACTAATTAATAATTGACTCCAGTGAGCTTTTACAGCTGTTATCATCAACTATTAACCTGGTAATGCTAAGTAGACAACAAACTGACATTCACATGGATTTTTTGGACATACGTGTTGTCCAGGTCAGCGACTAATTGAGAATTAACCCCAGTGAGCTTGTGCCGTTGTTATCATTCGTTCTTAACCTGTCAATGCTGAATTGACTCTCAACTAGCATTGACATGAACTTTTGGGTACCCCGTGGTCAGCAACTAATTGCTAACTGAGTGCTGTGAACTTGTATAGGACTCATTATCAATTATCATCCCGACAATACTGTGTCGACTGTCAACTAGCATTGACAGAGCTTGTTAACCGACGAAATCAAAAAGGAGGAGGTTCTCTAGTCGACGCGTATATTTTTTTGGTAATAGTGCAGCTCAGTGTTAGGAACTAATTAACGATCATCTATCGAGCGCTTCCCTCATAGGTATATGTAATTCTAATCATTCCTATCTTGAGTGAATATGAATCAAATATTGTGGGCGTATATTCAACTGGCATTGGAAGAGCTTTTATTTCAAAATAAAAGCTCTTCATGTGAAATTTCGTAATATTATCCAGCTGTAGCAATCAAATATTAATTGCCGAATACTATTCCTAGCTTTTGGATTTGCTATCATTTCAACTGTTCAAAACGTCAGCAACTAATTAGCAACTAATTTAAAATTAGTCACATCCACTCTCTATGCCGATAATTTTCGTGACAATGCCAACTTAATTATAAGCTGGCATCGTCCTTTATTTTTTTTAAATGGCTGGAGCAACAAAATCAGTTTTGCTGTAACAAATTAGCAACAAAAAATCAGCAAATTATCACCAGCTTAATGGACGTGAAGGATTGATATCTAGGTACCAAGAATGTTTGGTTGGTCACCTATCTCCTCCCGCTCAACGAAACTACAGAAATAAATTTGTATTTCAGTAGCCGTTCCGGGAATCGAACCCGGACCATCTGGGCATCAGCCAGCGCCTTTACGCTCGTGGCCACCAGCCCATTATTATGCATATTCCAGGATACTACGGACAAATGCATTCTAAAGTGTTAATAATGTGGATATTTAATGAACAAAATAATAAAACCAACCATTTTTACCAATTTATTTAAAATCTTGCAAGTGAATCTTGACCCACTTTTAGTTGTCCGAATTAACGTGAGGTGTTCATAATTCTGGTGACAATGCATTATGGAATTTTTGCTAGAGAAAAAACAAAATTGCGGCTCCAATATTGCGGATGAGTTTTGTTATTATGGTTCGATTCTATTCAAAATTGGTATGTGGGGGTTTTCGTGGACAGAGATTCAAAATTCATAAATTCAAGATAGCGGCTCCAATATGGCGACGAGTTTCGTGATTATAGTCCGATTCCATTCAAAATTGGTGTGTGGAGGTTTTTGGGGTCGGACATTATGATGTTTTTGTCAAAATTCATGAATTTAAGATAGCGACGTGTTTTGATATTATGGTCCGATTCCATTCAAAATAGGAATGTGGGTTTTTTTGGGGTCGGTTATTATCAATTTTGTCAGAATTCAAAAGAATTCATGAATGCTAAAAAAATAATTTATTCTGTGAGTAGCAGATTTTGAATCTGCTACTTTTCGTCTAGCGTTACCCCCAAATGTTACTTTCTGCTTTTTTGAATGAATATTTGCCATTTATTGTATATCGAGATTCATTTCTCTGTTTTTTCCTAGTAATTGACATATTGAAGCATTTGCCAATATTAAATAGCAATTTGCTCGTAAACTTTATTTAGATCTTTTTGCAGTAGAATTACAGATTTTTTATTTCTGATTTCCTTGAATAATTCAAAATCATCCGCGAAAATTGCAGTCCTGAATAACCTCTGGCAGATAGTCTACCAGTAATATAAAAAATAACAGTACAAGATTGGATCCTTGTGATAGACCTTGTGGATCTCCGATTTCTCTCCCTTATAAACTACATACTGTTTTCTTTCTATAAGATACGATACTAATAACTTCAAAAGTCGATCTGAAAATCCAAAAGTTCGTCGGCATAACCTCTTCATAGACCTTCTCGAAGGGTTTACTAAAATCTGTGAAAATAACCACTTTATTTGTCTCTTGTACAAGCTTTTGGTAAAACTATTTTATTGGAATGGTAGAAAATGATTGCACATAACATATTTTTTGCGCGATCATAAGAAAAATACAAATTAGCCCCCTCATAAGGGTACTTGATACTCACGATTTTTCGAAGAGCTTTCTTTGCTGACTGGAGGTATCCATTGAAGATATTTCAATGAAACGCTCGAATATGATTGCACAAAACATATTATTTGTGCCACCATAGAAAAAATTCGCATTAGTCCCCTCATGAATATGACCATCGTCGTCGAGATTGACCATTATTTATTTAAGTTTCATTTCATTCATGTATTTTTTTAATATTGATAAGATTAAAATTATACCGGCCAATTCTGATATATATTTTATTTTTTATGCGGGTTCTGCCAAAATTATTCAATCATTAGACTGAATTGTTTATTATATGGTTTATTTTCTAATACTTGTTTTCTCGGTCAGCAGTTTTTCGTAAAAATCGCAAGTATAAACTACCCTTACAAGATAGCTGTTATGAATTTTCCCTGTAGTGGCACGAATACTATATTTTGTGCCATCATATTTCAGCGTTTCAGTAAAATATATTCATTGGTACCCCGGTCAACAAAGTTCTTCCAAAAATCTCAAGTATAAACTACCCCCATGAGGGGACTGATTAGTTTTTTTTTTATGGCGGCATAAATAATATGTTCCTACCGTTTCAATGAAATATATTCACCGGAAACCCTTAGTCAACAAAGTTTCTCGAAAAATCGCAGGTATATACTACCCTTGGGGGGACGTTTGATTTTTTTGGAAAAAATTCAATGGAATATCTCAGCTGAAAATCACCGATCAGCAGAGTTATAAAAAATCACAAGTTTATATGGTTTTGACTACTCTCCTTGTAATCACTTCCATCAATTCTTCGCATATTGAATGTCCAGCCTTTCAAAATGAAAGCCATTCTCTCGGCACCATTTTCTGCATCTAATTTATAGTTGCGTTAGACATAAAACGCAATAAATTGTCTCCATAAATAAGATTTTATTTTTGATATTTTGGTTAATAATAACATGCGACACTTTTAGACGTCTACAACCATTCTTTTTATTTGTCGAACTGTCGAACTTGCTTGCTTTGCCATAGTTACTTTGTTGAAAACACCGAAGCTTACACTCCAATAAGAATTAAAAGAAAGCTGGTGGTTTTCGCGATAATACAAGTGTGGTCTCAGATTAAGTGAGAATTTTAAGATAAGCAAAATTATCGATAAAAAATCAACCGATGGGAAAAGCACATTTTGATAAATCTGACATGCCATTTTCTATCACATTTACAGATAAGATTCTAATAATCAGTCAATTACCGCAGAACCTCAAAGTGACCGTCCACTACGTCAGAAATATTTTCATACGGATAGTTTTCTAATATTTAGGTTGAGTCGATATAAGGTAAAAGGTAGAAAGGTCATCGAACTCTCTGATATAACAGCAGTCTCTCGCCATTAAGGCTATTTGAAACATTCTGCAGTTGCAACAGCAACAAGTCATTAATATCGCTATAAAATGATTATCGATAACATCAAATCGAGTAATGATGATTTTATGAGACAGCGAAGAGCTACGAAGGCACGTTTTTTCATTGTATCGCGTTGACAAATGTTTTCTTTTATACGGGGTATCTCAGAAGGAACGTAACAGCAATATATTTTGTATTCAGCTTATATCAAAAGTGACGATTTTTTAAACAACAATCATTCAAATTCCAACAAACAATATTCATCAATATAGCACCTCGGTATTCAATCTTCGAAAAAAATCAATGATCTAGAAATTTTCCTCAGAAGAAAGGATATCAATTTTATATATTTCAAACTTACCTACCAAAATTCATTAAAAATGTTTGTTTCTCTTTTCAACATGAATACCTCCCAATAGGTTATCTTATCTTGAATGATGGAAGATAGTGACTATAGTTTATCTTTCAGTCGCATATGATTCCACATCTGAATTAATGAACACCCTGTTCATATTTTCAAACAAATCAATACAATTGTTTCCTTAATCAATCTAAATTGCAGCCCATTGTTGCAGATAAACGAAAATTTAAATTGCTGCTCTAGCCCTACTACCACAGTCATTTGGAAGTTTTACCTGGAAAGTTTTCCGAGAGTATTGAAAATTGTTTTTTTATAGATTTCGACTTGGTCTTTCCGAATTTTCACTTTGCCACCTCGTATCTTTGCAGCTCGCGCCACCATATTGGAAAAATGGCGCCCAAAAACAGTTTTTTGACAATATCTCATTTCCAACTCATTTTACAAAAAAAAAATAATTATGTAATAAACTAAATGATATTTTCTTTTATAAAGGGTATATTTTCAAAAGTTTTGCAAAGCGCTTTCGACTTTCGTCATCTTCAGTGCAGTCAAGGGCAGGAAGTAATACAATAGATGAATACATTGTTAATCAAAGGATAATAATAATAATGCCTTAGAATCTAACGTATCACATGTTGGAAAAGCCAGGTGGATATGTCAATGTATCAAAGACAATTACAATTGTCAGAAAGCCTAATTGTTACTCATGTTCATGTGAATCATTTTTAATTTTCTGATTTGGAATAAGTTCGGATTTATCAAAAAATGGCTTCGATAAACACTCCGCAGTCACTTTTTCGCGTAAAGAAAACTGGGTTTTTCCACTTCGTCAATGTACCATTTTTTCTTCTTCGTCACAATTGTCATTTTTGAACATTAAAAAAGAGTTTTCCGAACTTTTGTTACATCTTTGAAAATGTACGAGATATCATTTCCAAAATCACATCAAAACAGCAAGCAAAAGACATTCACTTCTACTTTTAATCTTCGGTGAAACAAATTCAACAAAAATAATTATTTAAATTATGCTAAGCAAGTATTCTGATTTTTTTATCTCCAAATTTTCAAGAACGTCGAATTTACAAGTTTACTTGTGGATGGTACTTTCGACTACTGCACAAAAATTTTCTTGCAGTTGTTCACCATACATGGCTGCCTCTGCTCAGACACACTCTTCTACTAATAGATTCTATTATCTATACCCCAAACCCGATACAGTATAATCTGTAGTGGTTTACGGTAATTTATGCTATAAGCGGTTAGCGAAGTTAACGACTGGTTTTTACGCGGCAATAGTTTTCACTAAATTTGGTCTACTATATACTTTATGCGGGGAATGATATTTATTCATTTTTCCGGTATCCTTCATAATTCAACATTATAATATGTACGATTTTGAACGAACCCTATATTTTGAGTCGAAT
Source organism: Gonioctena quinquepunctata (assembly GCA_018342105.1). Lineage (NCBI taxonomy): Eukaryota > Metazoa > Arthropoda > Insecta > Coleoptera > Chrysomelidae > Gonioctena > Gonioctena quinquepunctata. Next base: position 1,389,111 of record JAFIRS010000048.1, read on the forward strand.
ATAAATTACTCAACTAAGAATGGATATACTATAACTCATACCTCGCTAAAATGCAATTGTTTTACATCAACACGATCGACATTTACGTGACATGTATCAAAACAATCCCAGTTCATTCATTGAAGAACAGATAGGGATAAAACAAATTCATTCAATAAAAATATATATATCGCTAAATAAGAGGTGAAAGACACCTATATAGCATTTATAATTTAAAGTGGAAATGGAAAACATAAAATGCAAGGATCGAATATTTGTCTTGAAGAATTTGACAATTATTTTAGCACTATTGCCAGTGAAATTATTGAGGATTTACCTGACCCAATCATCCCATCGTAATTTCTTATCACTTCTCAATACCTTTTTTACTAAGGCGATGTTCAATTTCAGCGAGGTAATTTTTATAAAGGTACAGCATAATTGAAAATCTTAGGCAGACTATTAGCAAATACGCTTTCATTGTTTATCTCAAAATCATAATAGAGATAAGATATGTCATATTGGTACATCTGATAAAATTGATGAATAGATGTATTATTAGTAATATATTTCCATCCAAGTAAAAAAATATCAAATCCCCCTTAAAATTCAAAAAAGAAAAAATGTTGAGTATCCTATACCCCCCTCCATCACAATGCCTAACCTCTAACCTTAATCCGTAATCACACACTTAAAGACTTACCTTACACTATCTACACACTACTAATGATTATATCACCTATCTCTAATATTTTATATGTTCCCAATGTCTAATTTTATCAACTATTTTCCTTTTACTATACACTATATACACTATCCACACACTTATCCCTAGTTAAGTCAAATTAAGATTGTATATATAACTTATCATCATAATAACTTTACGATTTTATTTTATTTTATTTAAATTTTAGTCCATTTTTATTTTATTTATATATTCCACGATCTAAACTAAATTAATATTCATCATATGTCCAAATAGTCTACTATTTTAAATGTTGCTAATTCCTACCTTGTTCATGCTCCGCACAGGACTTTTGGAGCCAATCTGTTTTTTACCTCTATGTAAGTGTATTATCTGCTCCATAGAGCAGCGAAATTTTATCATGGTGTCATATATGTAATAGTTGACTTTTATTAAGTTGCACCATCGAATTTCATTCAAACATCGGATAGCTTTTCTCGTTCTTATTATTCTGGCCTATATACATTTGGCATATGACCCTATCTTGTCAAATACTATGCAGAAGTATGTATAATCATCACAAGCTGTAATTTCTTCATTGTCCTCTTGAACTAGGAGTTCGCTCCCACATATAAATATTTTGTTTTTTAAATGTTCATAAAAAAACATCTCCAAAATGTGTTTACCTTATTGCTGCAACTGCTGAGCATTCGATAAGGACGTGAATAGCTGACTCCTCGCCCTCCGTGATCTTTCGTGGTCCCGATGAGACTGGGGTTCTTGTAGAGTTGGCCGGAAGGGACCCAAACACCGTTCTCATTTTCCTTCTATTAACTGCTAAGGCCTTGTATATAGTATTTCTAATCCTAATTGACTGCATAAAGTTAGGGAATTTCACCATGAACTTTTAGTTATATCGGAGCTTTATAAACACTGGTAGTATAAATATTTGCTGGGCGTCATATGAACCTCAGTTCTTTTTATTGTTCAATTGGTTAGAATAATTAGATTGTCTCATGCCTAGTGTGTTCCACCCATGGTCGAATTTGTTTACCAGAACTTTCCTCATGGTTGATATAGCCCATGAACCAGAGACCCCTAGAATTGCTTTTGGCCCTATCGCAGAGCATCTAACTCCTTTTCTTGGCAGATAGTCAGCCTTTCGTTTCCGGGTATCGCCTGTATGTCCAGGGACCCATAAAAGCTCAACCTTATTGGTCATAGATGCAGTTCGCCAATACATTCCAACACCAGTGATGAACTTACTCTTAAATATTGGGAATGCTTTGATCGCCGCCTATCACTACATATATTGATTTTTTGACCGCGATAGCCTCTATTCATGTTCTCGCGAACACAGGCGAGTATGGCAAATACTTCAGCCTGGAACTTCCCGAGGTCGAAGCAATGTTCTACTCTGGTGGATTGCTCGTAGACTCCGGCACCTGCAGAGTCCTCGAATTTGGAGCTGTCTGTGTACCCGATAACTCTTCTTCTGATCCCAGTCCTCCTATTTTGGGATGGTTATGCTGAATCTGATCCTAAGAAGAAGTCGTTGAAGTGCCCTTGCCACTCTGGTTGATGTGCTGGAAGTCGCTGAGAAGGTGAAGCTTCGTTAGTTAGTAGTACCTGATCATCTATAAATTGAAGTGTATATAGGGCGTATATAGGCAGGTATTGTTTAATTCTGTACCCCGTACCACTACATTTTTTTCCACTTTTTCCGATTTCCAGCTGAGGGGCATACGCAGCGTGCTTGTCTTAGACCGTTGGTCGTTTTCAATTCCCTGAATAGGATGCTTCCTATTTTTGTTTTAGATTTTCATTTCTTGGTACAGAACTTTGCAGAACTCTAATTACTGTATGATTTATGTTCGACTCTCGAAATACTTCCTACAATTTATCAATAGACACACTAACATAGGCTTTTTGCAAATCAATAAATATTAAATGGAGTTCTCTGTTGGTTGCAGTTTTCTTTTGTACTATCTGTTTCAGACCGAAGACGTTGTTGTTACTGGATCGGCCAGCCCAGAATTCACTCTGCACTTCTTCTTCGGTGTTTTTATATTCTTCTTCAACAAGATTTCTTATCAAACGACTGAGTGTACTTGATACTGATATTCCTCGGTAATTGTTGCAGTCTTGTTTAATACCATTTTTGTGGATTGAGAATATATAAACCATTTTTCATTCATCCATTAAGGTAGAGGTTGAAAATATATGCCAGAATATCGAATAATTTGTGCGTGCCACATTTTATCAATTCAACATTAATTCCTTCCGGGTATGGAGCTCTCTCATTCATAAGTTTCCTAACTGCTTATCTTATTGTTGCTGATGTTATAAGTATTTGTTTACCTTGTATAAACATTTGTTACTGTGCATTGTTTTGGTATTCCATTCTGTTTTCTGTCAATAGCTTACTATAATATTGCACCCAGGTATCTGTCGTTACAGATTGTATTCGAACCTTTTCTCGCTTCATGGTTATGACATTTCTAATAACCTCTAAACTTCTGTACACTTTCTACCTACAAATAGGTGTTTATTTATTTACACTTGTTTTCTCACATTAGTTCTTTTGTTTTCTAACTTCTGATCTGACTTGTCCTTTTATAATGTTATATTTGATTTTATCTTCTTGGCACTTTAAATTCAGCCAACTCCAACAGAGACAAGAAAATGCCTCATCTTGTTTCGTCCCAACCAAGAGAAATTATTCATCAAGACAAGACAAGACCCTTAATATTCAACTGATCCAATTGTCAGTGATTTTGATTTTTAGAATTTGAAAATATTTTTGTTTTCATTGATTTTAGATAGAATGTGGACGTCTCGATTTCACGATGTATTATCCATATCTTGCATTAGAATTTTGAAACTTGCAAGGTCTTTTGAGATTCTAGAGATGAGTCTAAAAATTCACCCACGTCTATCTGAGTAATATACACTACAATCAATTTTTACAAAAAAAATTATTTTAGAAAGCGATATAAGGTGAAAATTATTAGACGATATTCAAACACCCACGTATCTTCCGTAAATAATGAAGTAAAATTATGAAACTTGAAAAATCGTTAGAGAATCCGGAGATGGATTTATGGATTCTACGTCATATACACTGCACATCAGGGGCGACGGAACTGTCGATTTTGAGAAAACCACTGAATGGGAGTTGAATATTTCTATTCAGTATTGAAATTAAATGATGCTAAAAATAAAAAAATTAATAGCAACCATCATGTCCGAGACAATTACAAAATAGTATAGATTTATGATGATAAATGCCACCCCAACAAAAAAAACACATAATTTATCCACTCTAATCAATTTGATAATAAAAATATCCTTTTTCTCAAAACTACTTTCGATTCATCATTACAAAATGAAAAAATAAATAGATTCGTACTTTGAGGATAGAAAAATTATGAAAATTGTTGTTTATGGACAAAATCTCCGATATAATTTTCGAAAAATATGGGAATTACATAATTCTAGTCCAAAAACTAGGGGATATATTGGGTAGTTTCCAAGATAGATAAGAGAAGAGGTTTTCAAGTGTTGGTTGGCGGGAATTCGGTCGGAATATTGAAGAAAACCCGTTGTTAAATCGTCGACGTTTCGAAGCTTTATTGCTTCATCTTCAGGACTCTGAAGTGTAAGAAGAAAAACATACATATTAAAATGGAGTTCTCCAATGGTGATAGATGAGAGGATTTTTCAGGAAAGTGGAATGAATTCGATGTTCCGATCACAATTCCGAGAGTATTTTCAGCTCATCTCGCATTCCAACATTATTTTTCGGGAAAAGTGATAATTCTACCGCCACTGGCGTACAGTGGACATTACTCATGTAGACAACAGTGAATTTTTATACTAATCTCGAAGATGAGCCAAATCGGTTCCGTAGTATCAAAATGGCGGCATTTGACAGACCGAATCAAATTCTCGAATATTCATTTTCATACCACTGCAAACTCAGGCAATATCTGGTTGGTTATCTGTTTTTCACATAAGTTCAAGGAGTTCATGAGAGCTACCATCTTGATATAATTTTAAAATATACAGGATGTTTCGTGTAGGAGCTACAGACCACATATTCAGATTCTTCGTTAAATCATCATTTCATGTATAAATCTTTTCCAAAAAATGTAAGGTTTTAAAAAAACAATTTTTGATAACTCATACACGTGTCCTGTCTGCATCTTTCATAAATTAAAGAAAAAATCCTACTAAATTGAATCCACTTTTTCCCACGTTTACGATATTGGGCGATTTCTCAATCGATATCAGTTGAATATGATATTGAAGTTGGTTCTTAAGAATGTGGCTAACTTGTGCGTGAATTGCATTGTATTGCATATTTTCATTAAGTAGCTTATGCTTGTTGATGCCATGGTAACAACTGTTTTTGAATTGTACTGTTAACTTATGGAGTTCGATTCAGTGATTCTTTGCAAAAAAAGTTATATCCTTGTTCTTTGTGCAAAAAATGCCAGCATGCCTTTTGTGTTTCCTCCAAGTGATTGCGTCGAAATGTTATCAATTTTTGGCGAATGTAAAAAAAATTGCCGCGAAGCATAACGTCTATACCAAGAACGTTTTCCAGGCAGGCCCTTTCCGTCACGGATAGCTTTTTCAAGAGTTGAAGAAACATTGCTTGCTTGTTTTTCATGGCTGTATCTTTACAGATAATTAGTCAGCTTTGGAAATCCACATCACCCCAGAACGTATTCTGTAGGCTTCGATTTCCGTTCGAGGGGCAAACGGGATTGTCTCACTCGAAGCGATACCACGAATGCCCAATACTTTCACAACAATTTTTTTTCAACTTTTCGATGCACGTGGACTGGCTGTACAAAAACTAACATTAACCTGACTTCCTGCCCGCGTGGTCGACGTCCATCTCCCACGATACCAGGAAGTCGAATCCCTGAAGAAACATTGCGAACTGGGTCATTTCCTTCTAATATAAAGCATCGTCATCATACAAGAACTGTTAGAACTGAAGATTTAGATATCAATGTGTTGGCTTATATCAGTATCCATCCACATGTTTCTATCCGCACTCTTGCAGAAGAAGTCGGTGTGAGTAAATCTACTGTACCAAGAATTCAAAATTCAGTTGGTGCAAGCTTGAATTCATTGCTCGTATTCAGGTAATATACATGATAATCCCAACATATGCAATCAAATTTTGTGAAGCGATGAATCGCGGTTCCTCAACAATAATAATAATATAACTTTATTCAAAAAGAAGAGTTTACAAAAACAATATATAGACGTGAATAAAGTAGGTTTGCGATAAGTGCTGTTGCACTTGTTTCGCAGAAAATACAATAGAATTATGAACAGGTTGAAAGTACAACTGTACATTTAAGGAAAATCTCAATTACACTAGGAGAAGGTAGTTTAGATCACAATACAACGTTAATAAGTAACAAACTATTGAATGAATTATGCACGAAATTTTTAAAGTGCAATGTTGTTTAAAATGAGTCATATATAATAAAATTAAGAATCAATATAAATAAAAACACCATTGATGTAATGAGTAAAATTGGATCGACGATGCAATGGATTCAAAATTTCAATAAGACCTAATCACAGTAGAAATTAAACACAGTCTATTGAGTAGAGTGAAAGCAAATATGTTAAAAACTCCGAAAAATACGAGTTAACTATAGTAATAATAATATATATTCATAAAACAACAACGGATAATATACAGTGTCCGCCAAAAAGTATGTACCATATGGGAAAAAAGTTTATTATTGGAGTATTGGAAAAAATATTCTGGGGAAGAGTTTGTGCATGTCCTATTACCTAAAAATCGATTTTGACACATGTCACGTGATCGCTAGTATGACGGCAAATTGAAAAAAATTGCTATGAAAAGGCGAAAAGTGGGGTAAGATGGCAAGATATCAAAAAAAGTTATTTGAAAAAGTTACTTAGAATTCAATTTTATGCTCATACACGAAGTTTCAAGAGATAAAATTGGAAATAGCTTTTTTTTTAATATTTTCCATTCTATTTAAAAATATCATTTTTTTTTCTTATGAATAGCTTGACTATACTGAAACATTTGCATATCAATGATAATGACAGAACTTTCTCATTTTCTCCTCACTATATTTAAAAAATAGGATTTTGTCAGAACCCTTGCTGTTACATCGGTTCGTATCTAACAGTTATATCAGAATTCCACGACCATTGTGAGACATGACACTCCAAAAACATGGTGTTTTCCAGATTATAATCAAGTTCCGATGATAATAGTGGATGAGCGTTTCACTTGGCACATAAACTTAAATTATTCTAAATTTTTTTTTTTGGCAAATATAAACATCGAAAATAAACCATACTGAAATGAAATCGGGTTCATTCAGTGAATCGGTGTCCGTGAACATATTCCTCAATTATGTCACAAAATTCACTTTCCAAAATACTATTTCGTGTGCTTTTCAAACAAATACCTACCTACCTACTTATTTATCACATCAGGATTCTATAATAGAAGAGCATAGTAAAATTCCTTCTTTACCACAAAATCAAAATGTAGTACACCAAACATGCTTTCTTGAGTATGAAATGCACCAGAACATTAAATTTTGATCTCTTGAAAATAGTCAGTGTTTTAAGTATTGATCAAAATTTCACTCATATTTCACAAGATAGCCATGGATTTCATTTGACAGAAAATACGTAAACTTATTGCAACGAAAGCCCAAGTAAGAACTCCATATTTATACATAGTGACGTTGATAATACCAGCTAGTTTTTGGTTGATTATGTCGAAGATAAGTCAGCAAGAAAAGATCGAAATTGTTTTGATTGTGGGAGAAAATTACAAAAGCTATAGAGAAGCCGCAGCAATTTTCAACGAGAGGCATACCAATAAAATTATTTCACATGTAACTGTTGGAAGAATTGTTTCCAAGTTCAAAAATACTGGGTCCGTAGAAAACTTATTCAGAAAACAACATAGGCACTGGGTTACTGCTGAAAAAACAGAGTTTGAAGTTATACAGAGTGTAGTTGAAACTCCAAGAACATCAATTAGTAAATTGTCTGGGAATTTGGGTTTATCTTCAACTTCTATCCGAAGATGGCTCAAAAAAAACAAATTCAGCCTTATAAACCAAAATTTATTCACACGCTTAAGGAGAGAGACTACGATCCACGCTTGTATTTTTCCTTTTGGCTGCAGGGACAAATTGAAGAAAATATATCATTTACGAAATTTATTTTATTTAGTGATGAGTTAACTTTCACTTCAAATGGTGTTGTTTCATCTCAAAATTGTAGATGGTGGTCGGATGAGAATCCACATTTTGCAGTAGAAGCCCGTGATCAATATTCATTTAAAGTGAATAATTGGTGCGGGATTTTTAATGACAGAATAATTGGACCATTTTTCTTTCGTCAAAATTTGAATGCTGAAACGTACTTGGATTTTTTGAGGAACGATTTCTACAATGAATTATACAATTTCACGTTAGAAGAAAGGCGAAAAATGTATTTCCAACAGGATGGGGCTCCCATCCATAGTACTTTGGCAATAAGGAATTGGCTGGACACCACTTTTCCTGGAAAGTGGATAGGTAGGTTTTCAGAAATTCCTTGGCCGCCACGTTCACCTGACCTGACCCCATGTGACTTTTTCTTGTGGGGCTATTTAAAAAATACTGTTTACAAATTTAGACCTTTTCGAAATATTGAGCACTTGGAAGAAACTATCCGTCATTGTGCAGCAGAAATTTCTCCAAATTTTTTGTTGAACGTTCGAAAAGAGATATACCATAAAACGATTTTATGTATAGAAAGAGAAGGAAGGCATATTGAGATATGAATTGTTATTATATAGAAATAAAATTTATTTGTATATAGAATTTTTAATTACTTATTAATAAAAAATGTTGTAAATTGGACCACATCTCATCATTTTGAATTGAGTTATATTTATTGAAAATATTCAGAATTTCTATTTTAGATTAATAGTGCGATAAATTAAATGTTTTCCAGTTTATGTACGAAGTGAAATGTTCATGCACGATTATCATCGAAACTTGATTATAATCTAGAAAACACGATGTTTTTGAAGTGTCATGTCATCACAATGGTCGTGGAATTCTGATATAACTGTTAGATACGAACCGATGTAACAGCAGCAGGTTCTGACAAATTCCTATTTTTTAAATATAGTGCCCTCTGGTGAGGAGAAAATGAGAAAGTTCTGTCATTATCATTAAAATGCAAAGGTTGTTGTTTGCGTGAGTGTAATTGTATATGTTACAATTACACTCACGCAAACATACATACACATTTTCGAACGTTCAAACATTTTTCATTTCCACCAAGTCAGCAATTTTTTTCCGTTGTTTGCTGTATATGAATGACTTCAATTCTTTCTTATATAAAATCAGATATTTGATTTTTTTGTATATGTGAAGGGATAGTGTTATACATTTTTGGAGACATACCGTACGGCTTTTTATATTCCCCCCACCCCCTGTTAACTTTTCAACGTTAAACAATGGGACAAAAACAGTTTTGAATGATATCACCGATACTACTTTTTGAAATTAAAGACATTGTCATTGCTCGATAGATGGCGCGTGAGGGCACATCAACTTAAAAATTTCAAATAGCATGGGGGGTCAAGCGGCACATCGTTGAAAAGATAATTAAATTCTCTTTTCAACCATCTTATTTTTTTAGAATTTGGTTAATACGTTTTTTCACAATATGCACTTGAAATGTCAAGTTTAAGCGCGGATCTGAATGGTGCTCTTACCTCGATAACTGTTGAACGGTTTGATGTGAAACAATGTGAAAGAAAATATTTTGAATGGTATTACCGATCCTAATTTTTGAGAGAAAATAGATAACAATTACTCGACAGAGGGCGCTGGGGGCAAATCAACTTGAAAATTTCGAAAAGCATATAAATTCCTTTTAAAATATAATATTATTAGAAATCACCAAAATGGATTTCGTCCAAGTAGATCGACAGAGAGTGCCTCCTGTCATCTATTTGAGTATGTTTATACTCACCTAGATAAAAAAGGTATGTTGGTGCGCTCTTTTTCGATTTATAAAGAGCATTTGATACTCTAAATCACTCTTGTGGAAAAAAACTATATAACCTACGATTTAGGGATAACATACTATCTTGGCTGATGTCATATCTAAAAGAAAGACAAATGTATGTGAAACTCAACAATGAGAGCTCAGATCTCTTTGATATTGACTGAGGAGTTCCCCAGGGTTCCATAATGGGTCTTTTGATTTTTCAGTTATTTATTAACGATATGCCTGCATATATGAGTACAAAATGTTATCTTTGCCAATAATTGTTCATTTGCTATGAACGCAGAAAACCCTGAGAAATTGGAGGAAGAACTTGACTTAATATCGCTAGAATTTACAAACTGGTGTTCAAAAAATTATTTAATTGTTAATTCTAATAAAACTATTTTCATACAGTTTTACTCCAGGCTGAAAATTCAACTCCCATTGTATATCAAAGTTTATACTCATAAGTGAGTACCTACATCGGTTCTGATATGAGCTGGACACTACACATTGATCATGTTTGTAAAAAAATTAACAGTAGCTACTATACACTCTTTCAACTGAAAAATTCCTTAGTTCGCCGCAGTTATTATGCAATCGTTTACTCTCATATAATAATATAATACTATGGGGTTGCGCCACAAATGCAAATAGAGTTTGTTCATATCTCAAAAAAGAATCATGAGACTAATTTTTAATTAAAACCCAACTGAAACCTGTAAGCCATATTTCTTTCAAAATGAAATGATATTCTACTCAATATACATATACCGCAGTGTTCTCTATGTAAGGAAATTTTTTGTAAGTTCTCAAAAACTTCGGATAATCATGATCATTTTACCAGAAATGGCAATTCACTACAGATTCCAAAACATACATCCAAGTTATATGGAAAAAGTCCAACATACATGGCATGGGTATACAGTTCTATAACCATCCACCCAAAGATATTAAAAATGAAACAATTTTTTTGCGTTCAAAAGAAAACTCTTGAAGAACAAGGACAATAAGCTTAGTGATTTTAATATGTTTTATATGATTTGAATGCTCCACTGTTTAATACAAAATATACTTTTGTGACTTGTGATTGTGATCTTAAGGATGAATAAACTATTTATTTATTTATTTTATTTATTCTATTCGCAACAGATCTTTACTAGGTACGGTAACCTTCCGCAATCTGAAAATATTAAAATTATCTATAAAAATTAGGTACTTCTAGACGATACCACCAAATTACTGCAAACATTCTTTTCTCATATAATTTGGAAACAAAAAGATATATAATCGTCAAAACTTAAACTTTGTATAGAGAAGTGTTCTTAAATTTACTTTATTTCAATCTTGAAGGCAATACCAATAACTGGCTAACTGAATATTCTTTCCAAAGCCGAAAAATGTGTATTTTGGTGAGCGCAGTAACTTATCGGTGTTTTTCAGATTCTGGAAAGTTATCATACCCAGAAAAACCAGTCACAATGACTGTTCCTCCAAAAGAGTAATTTTGGGCAGATTTTTTGTTTCTTTAATGTGACGTCATTCTCTCTTGTCGATAGAAGGCTCTATTGTCTCGTCTAAAGTGATCCCTTGTCATAATTTTCCCAAAAGAAAACCCCCTCTCTTGTCTCGAACAAGAAATACGAAACAAGAGGCAAGAATTTCTTGTCTTGGCGGCATCACTACTAATTTTCAACAATAACTTTATTTTCATTCTTGTTTTGATTTCGAAGGGTACGATGTGCTCTGTAGTGGGACTTATAGTGGCTGAAAAGCTTATAAATACATTGAAAATTATTTTACTTTCCAGTTCATCTTGAAATGCAAGCTTAATTTTTAGTATTTTTAGACTATAATTTTATAGATTTGTTTGAAAATATGAACAGAGTTTTCATAAAATCAAATGAGAATGTTTCCCTTTTCAATATAATTTTATATTTTTAATTTATGTTTCTCATGACGTATGACCAAAATGCAATCAGTTGGGATATTACATAAAAATACGCCGTTTATTTGAAACGAAAAAGGCGTGACAGCAAATGAACAATAATCTTGAAACCCCCTGCAATCATTTTCGTACGCGTAGCCTCTCATAAGTAGGTACGAGAACTGAATTTATTCTCAATGCGAAATCCCATTATTATGACTATCACTTTTGCCACACCCTTTAGGTATAATATGCGTTCATTTACATAATATTCCATTTACTTTGTACGGGTACTCTTCCAAGAGAAACTTATTTTTTTTTTCTCAATGACAAAATGGATTATCTGGAATATCGAGGTAGAAAGGAATTCGAAAAATACGAAGCATTCGAACAAACATTCGAAGAATTCCTGCGTCAATAGACTGGAAGCTTGAGAAACAAGTTGAGAATCACCAGAGAATGTATACAGTCAATATCCTGTGAGAAATCTCGTATGAAATAACATCAAGTTTGAAAACCAACATTGCCATACTGCGACAACAGAAAAGATTAACTAGACGGGAATGGTTCGAGTTTTTGAAATTAAAAACTATTTCAATATGTTATGCTGCGTTCGAGAGCTCCAAACGAGTTTATTCCTATTAAGAGCGAGACCTGATTTTCAACGATTAAATGTAGAAAATAAATGTAAAAACTCTCTAGAATGTTTTAATATTACTGAACGACAAGATCAACTTGAATAACTTGTGTGTTATATCCTCTTTGTTGATTCTGTTTAGTTGCAGCTTTGAATGATAGGCGATATTTATTTAATGAAAGTAGTCATATTTTAGAAGTATTTTAATGGAAAGAGGAGGGAGGTATCCAAGTCACTCTACACAAATATTTTATCTCCAAGATTATTAATTAATTATATATAACACTACCTGCTATAAAGTTACCACAACCCCTTGCCAAAAAATCCATCGAACCTATGCCAATATTGTCATGAATTTGTCGTGAATTAAAAAAAAGTGTCGCGCTTGTTTTTTAATAGGGGTGGCTGTGCTGACTTGATATAAAGTTAGCACTGCCCCTACAGTAAATTGACGAATGAAAGTCGAATTTCAAAAATATTGTTATATGAAATTCATTTAACATAATAAAAATTAACCAAAATATATTTTAAGGCAAATACACGCTTTTTGTGATATTTCCTGTTAACTTGATACCTACCTAGTTAGCACTAGCCCCTGCAGTAAATTGACAAATAAAAGTCAGATATCAAAAATACTTTTATACAAAATTGTCAAAATGCACGACAATTATATTTTGTATTTAAAAATTGTGATTTTTCGGTTGTAAGAAAATGTTCAAAGTTCAAAGTGAGAAATGCTGCAATTTCATAAAAAAGCGTTTATAGTCTATTATAGTAGTTTATGTTACAAGAACACAAAATGAGGCTTTCGCGGCCGAATCGTAATGTTTACGAGGCGCTAGCCGAGTCCGTAATATGAAGATGAGTCCGCGAAAGCCATTTGCGTACGTGTTGCATACTTTACTTTTTTGTATAAGCTTTCCAAAGAATGTTTCATGTAGGAACTATGATTTTACTTCTGCTTTCAATACGCAAAAATCAGATTTTTTATTACCGACGTGTCAAATATGTCAACTAGTCAATAACATTTGCGTTTGTTGTTATGTTCTCTAATAGTGTTTTCAGTCATTTTTTCCAGGATCCAACTATACTAAAATATTATGGGGATATAGATAGTTGAATACAATAAACAGAAAGATACTCCAAATTTGAAAGAAAATTGTTAATGTGTTCAGTATACAGCAACATCCTGTTTTCCCCTAGTTTGACATTCGAATCGTGAATGATAGATGTCGCCCACTTCGTGGTAATCCTGAATAGTAAGTGCCATTTGGAATAAATGAAATATAAATTGTTATCATCCAATAAATATATGAAGGTTTAGGTGTGGAAATCGAAACTTGATTTGAACCCAAACTAAACCATTATTCGTATATTCTTGTAAGTGGATTATATCTTGTCTGAATTTACTATCATTTTGTTTGCGATTGTTCGCAACAATAACCATTGACAATTTTATTCTGAAAAAATCAAAATTCCTAGCTTTTCTGCGGCAATATGTTATCGGTTCATAGTTTTTATAGTATTTATAAACAACCCTAAAAGTAGCATTTTACGGATTTTTTTTAATTCCCAAAGTTGGCCGTTTTGAGGAGCGTATATAAAAAATATATTTTGGTGCAAGTTTATTCTGTTGAATGGCTTTCGTTCGACTCTTATTCGTCAATGTATTGTAGTGGCAGTGATAACTTGATATCAAGTTAGCACAACCTCCCCCTAAAAAAACCTGCCTTATTTTTTGCTTCAGAATATTCAAAAACTTTTGATAATTCGACAAAAATTGAAACATCGAATTATTCATCTTCACAAACAAGCGTTTTTCTGCTTTATATTTGCACGACAATTATGTTTCGGTCATTTGAAAATTGTCGGTCGGTTTTCGGCTGCAAGGAAACATTATTCAATTGATAATTTGCTGAAAAAATGGAAGTTCCGAATTACTCATAATTCCCAAAAAGGTATTTTTCTGCTTCAGAAAATTCAAAATTTGTTTTGGTCAATCGACAATAAGTGAGTTTTCAGCTGGATGGAAAAAAAATGTTCAACTGATATTACAGTAAGCATTGTTGAAAAAATTTGGAACAAATCATCGTTTACAAAAAAAATTTTCTTAAAATTTGAATTCAAAATTGTACGACAAATATATTTCTCCTATCCTATGAAAAATGCATGAACTTAGATACTTGTTCTTCGGACGTCTTGGAAGCGACAGTAATAAAGATATAAATTGATTGAAACACCAAGGCTATAGAACTGGATTACCTGTATATATCTGAATATATTTTTTATAGTTACAGGCACCGATGAGAGATAAAAAATGGAGGAAAACAAGAGTTCCGCTAATTGATGCGAATCTACTAGAAATTACCTATTTATTGCTGATGTTTGTCGAATAATACAATTCCAATAATAATTCCATTGTGATATAGCTCTGATGGTGTGGTTGCGTGTAATATTTTCTTTGAAACAATCGTTCTACTTTTCCTCCAAGCACTTTCATTTTCTCAAAATCAACAGCACATTACAATGATAATGGTGAGAACAGTTGCAAAATTATTATTATAAAGCCTGCCCTCATTTCGCGCGAAAACATAATTTTTATTTATTGTTATTGTTTTAACTTTGTTATATCATTTCACAGAGTTGATAAATTATAATAATCGAGAGGCAAAGCTTGGACCAGGATTTTTGGTGATTATGCAAACTTGATCATGATCCTTCATATGAAATTAGACTGGGGAAGTATCCATATCAGAAGGATTTTTTTTCTCCATTTAATCTTGACACTCCAACCCTATACCAACTCGACTATTCTGAATCCATTGGCGATCACGAATTTTTGTTCGCGAAATGTATGTATTCGGAAACTGGGAAAAACCTACGGATACCTTTATTTTCTGAAAATTTTCCAAAGATTGGCGTTTACCGAACCCTTCTACATGAGCTTCTAGTCGTGTAGCTTCAAGTAACTGCTTCTAGGATTTCGGATCAATAGGACGATTATTGATTTTTCATAGCCTCTCCAATAAACTTTTGAAAAAATGAGGCAGGAAATTAGGAATTTCGACATTGACTCCTGATTACTTCATTATTAGCAGAGACAATTTTTTTTTTCGCCCACCAGTCGATTCCATATTCGTTTTTTAATTAATTACTGGTCTTTACTTATTATTCGCAGATTATTTTTGCCGCCACCAGCCGATTCCTTATTTATTTCCTAATCAATTGGTGGTCCGTCCGAATTTTTATCTGGAAAATTGGGCCAGGGGAGCGTTTCAAACCACTCAGGGCCGGTTGTTCAATGCGAGTTTAAACAGTTGATTATCTAAACTCGGATTGTTAATTAACTATGGATTAAAGGGCACCGGCGGCTGGTCAGGTTGACGAGAGTTTTGTCGATATCTGAGCCAAGCAACATCGCCCGCGTTTAGTACTTGGATGGGGGTGCACCTGATAAGGAAGGTCGCGTTAAACTGTAGCCCTAACAACTGTAGCGTAGTAGCATATTCGCAGCTGCAGGCGTCTTATCAATGCACGAGATAAGACGATAGATATGCCGGAGGGGACGTTAAGATGGCGGTCCCGAGTTCATAGATGTTGAGCTCGTTAAAGAACCCTACCTCTGAAACAACAGAGGATTCGGCAAAATTTCCGGTTGGGGGGAGTGTGCTCACCGGCATCGGTGTTTTGCCCTGGTCGCAGAAATGGGCCGACATTAAATAAAGCAATAAAAAAAATATGGATTAGAAAGTTATGCATTTTTCAATGAAAAACTAATGCTGGATTCCTTAATTCGTCGTTTTCATATGTTGGCAATACATTTTTTCGCTTGTACCATCATTCGGACCGTTCAGAAACATCAACATTGAATCAAACTTAACCTAAGAATTCATAGTTTTGTCAAAACTATACAGAAAAATTGATCGAAAAAAAGGCAAGTGTATTCTATAAATCGGAGGAGTATCTTAAGAAAAAAAGACTCATAATTTCAATGATGGTGAGGAAAACATTCTCATTTCACTGGTAAAAATACCAAGATATTGTAGAATGTAAAAAACGGAGCAGTTACTAATTCGCAAAAATTGAAGGCGTGGGCTATAATAAGTAATGAATACAATACCATCTGCGGAGGTCTAAAAAAAAGGAAAAGATAAAATTTCTACTTGGGCTATGTCCAAAGCAGCTTGTAGATTTACAGAAACACAAGTTGAAATTAATACACATGAGAGAAAAACACCAACTTTTTTTGGAACTACAAGGGAGGAGTATAATCTAGAGAAAACCCATAAACAAACATTATCTTTGAAACATAAATCAACATTTGTTAGAGATTCTTGAGAGCAGATCATGTAGTTTTTCATTTTGCAATTGTAATGATTTAATTTTTGTTTTTTATGCCAAACGTTTTTGGTACGAAAAATCAAGATTTGATTTTTATTTGGAAATTTATATTTTGTTACGATTTTGCCTTTGTAGTCATTTGAGGGGTGATTATTTGTATTTTTAGTTGCGGGCGATTTTTCTTGGCAAGCGAAATCTATTCAAAAAATATGTTTCTGTCCATTTTTCCAAATGGTTTCTACATTGTCTAAATACCTTTCTTCTTGGGGCAATACTATCAAAAAAATCTTCATAGTCTTTATATCTTCGAACATCTTTGCAGTAGGATATAAAACAATAATATTCGACGCAATAATAATTTTCAGAATAGTCAATGTCTATTGAAGTTAAACAATCAAATAGGTTAGAATTGGCAAATTATCTTCTTAAACCCCCGAATTCGTGAGATTAACTTAAAAACCATTGTTAAACTAAGTTTATCTTATAAACCCGTATTGAACAACTGAAACAAAATTGGTAACCCTGGTTTAACCCCGATCACTTGGTCATCCTTGATTGAACAACCGGGCCTCAGTGTCACGAAGTTACCAGATCATCACTTCGACAGGTGGATATGAAAAATGATTTCATGATTCATCGCTTTCAAATCTCGTATTCGGCTAAAACGATAAGCTGAATCCGGAAGTGCCCTCCGTTTTTCGACCCCAGCACGACGAAAGGCTCTACGGACATTTTAGGAGTTTTCAACTTTTGTACTTTAGTTTCAGAGAATCGAAAAATCTTTGCCATTTTCGTATTCACCGCGTCATTTTACGTATGACCGTTCAAGGAATTCCGCTTACTACTCGATTTTGTTTCATCAAACCATAAAAATTCTCGAAATTTCCCCTATTTCGTCACTTTTCTTGCTTTCATGTCTCGATCGTACGCAATAACTAGGTATACCAAATATACATATTCGTGATCTGCTAATAGAGACGGACATTGTTGTTTTTTGTTCTAGTCGATACGATCTTAATTTTTCGGCACATTTTAGGGTTTTACGAAAAAATCATTTTTCCTCATTTAATTCCAACTCGACCACTCTGAATCCATTGACGATCCCAAAATTACTCTATCTATTTTCGTTTCTGAAAATTTTCGTCATATTCGCGTTTTTCGAACTATTCTACATGAGCTTCTACGATTTGGGATAAATAAGATTATTACTGAATTTCTTATAGGCTCTGAAAAAATCAGGCCGGATATTATTAATTTCGACTTTGCCATCTGGTTACTTTATTATTTGGAGATTTTTTGCCCCCACCAGTCGATTCCTAATTCATGTCCTAATCAATTGGTGGTTTGAATGAATTTTCATCTAGAAAATTGTGGCCAGGAGAGCGTTTCAAACCACCCTGTAACCATGACAGGTGGATCGTAAGCCTTCTACGTTTAAACACGCCAAACGAAATATTTTTTCAAAGTGACGGTCACATTGGTGCCACAAAATCCTTTTTGTCGAGCGTTTTTCAAATTTATTGCAATAAATCACATCAGTGATTGATTTAATGTTCTCCGGTTCCAATAATAACCATTTCGATAATGTAGAGCTCGTTTTTATTATTCATCATGAACAAATGAACTAAAACAGAGTTTTATCGTAAACGAATGCAGATTCACAAACTCATTACATTATAATATCGAGAAAATATTTTTATTTTGTATAACCTTGGGAGCTTCTATCAATATTATCCGATATAATAGATAAACTGTGAATTTGGGTCAACTATCGAGTTTGCCGAGATAATAAATGAATTTACAATATGTTTACTTCTGTTTTAGTCTATTATTGCAACACCAATGCCTTTACATTTTTGAGGTGTTCCGGAATAACGTATTCCTATCAACATGATCAAATATATCGAGAAAACTACTTATGCTCAACCCAAGTTTCGTACTTATAACTAAACCTTTACCACATTTCTCACTATCACTACAACTCTCATATTCTCGAATGCGTTATTTGTAGATCATTCGCTTTTCAGATTACAGTATTTATTGAACTTTCTCCATAATGTGTTCTTTGAAACGGGTTTCCATGAATTACCAAGTTTGACCAATGTACTTCTCGACACCTGTACTGTTTTTTAAACCTCCCCTGTATTTTGGATAACTTTTGTTTGAAATTTTGGTGGGTTAGTCAAAGTACTTGGACCAATATTCTGATGTTTTAAATTAGACATTGGCGTGCAGACTTGTGAAATCAATTTAACCGAAACCCTGTGCTAGCATGCCACAGATTCAATAATGGTGTCAATACTCCAAAATAATAATCATATATATATATATATATATATATATATATATAAATAAGACAATAATAATCCTACAGCTGATCTAGAAATACACAGAGAGCTAATGGTACCATGTTCCTACCTCCTGGCGCGCCTATGGGTTCTTTTCAATTCAAGTATTGTTTTACGTTTTCGAATTGTGGCCAACAATTCATGGAAATAACCATTTTTTAGGAAGTTATCATCATAGTTGGCAATCAAAGATTTAACGTTTGAATGAAGTTGTAAAGTTACATACTTCCGTTTAGGTTCGTGCTGAGTACCCCATGCAGGTATATCATGAAAACTGAGGGTTGAAATCAGCGGAAACATCTGTTCCTCCAGCACAGTAGCGTACTAGGAATTTTTTTGTGTCATCGCGGGAACCAATTGTTTCAAAATTTATTTTTATAGGAGTTTTGTTACTTGACATTTTTTATGTATTAACAACATTTTACTCAAGAAGGAGAACAGCCTTTTTCTGTGACCCAAACTACGATTATCAGCCATTCGTCTAGTAGTTAGCTTTAACAGTCACTGAGTTGGGGAAAACATATTTATGATGCCCATTCTCAGCGATATTATTCGAAGCAGAATCACAAAATCGTGAATGATAATTTCTCGTCAATACGCACGGAATAAATTATTGATTCAACAAGATATTTCGTCGTGGATATATGACACAATTCACAAGCGTTGTAAACACTATTTAATGTCAATTTACAAATCATTATACGCATGCACTATGACTATTAAATGAGAAATCTAATGTATGAAAAACAAAAAGAACATCGATAACTCTCCACAATTCTTCCATTAGGCATAATTGCGCCATATCAAGGAGAGGCAAATAGGTAACACATTTACGAATATTACACTTTTCCGCTATCAACCGCTGGCAATCAATATTTCATTTCGCCTATTATAGTATTAACTTGGTCAGTTGTTTGATGTCGATACCAGACGACTATCCGTTATAATAGTTGCACGGATAATTTTCAATTTTTTTTCAGTGATCACGAAGTGTTTTTTCGAGTATCATCTCGCTTGACTGAACAACAAACGTGGCATTCTACCTACTCAATCATTATCTAGATATTACAAATTCAGTTTATATTTTAGTTACAGTTTATGTTAGCACAATTATGGCTCTTGAAAACATGAGACATATCTGTTAAACCCCGTAAAACTGCCTTTATTCTCTTCACTAAAAGGAGGAAAATACCATTTCAGGTGAGAGCTAAATATCTAGGAGTAACCCTGGATGGAAAACTTACCTGAAACTCCCACTTGGATAAAACCATCAATAAAGCCAGAACATCCCTCTGGAACCTCAGAAGGGTATTGTAAAAATTTTGAGAATGAACCCCAAACTTACTGAATATATCTTATAAACTTACTGTGATTATTCCAATGATCCCATATCGGGTAGCTTGGTGAACCAAGGCGCTCCAACGACCCGGAGAAGCAAGACTCGCAAGTCTTCAACGATTGGCATGCCCTGTTTATTACGGGGATCATACGTTCAACACCAACAGCGGCCCTAAAATGAGTCCTTATCCATATTTTCTTGAAGGAGGCCAGAGGAACGTCCTATGGACTGCTGTCGGTAGAAAACCAAGTAAATGGGGATAGACTGAGGGACCATTCAGGTATGCAAAGTGAAATTAGAAACCATAATATACTGGGGATGTTATCAGACCCCCTAATACTAGTTGAAAGGTCCTTCAACGTCCTCTTCCCAGGGAGAGAGTGACGATTGGTCAGGCGAAAATATCTACACTAATGCCCGAGTCTCTCCAAATGAAATTAGCAACCCCATGGATGACGAATCTTGGCTACAAGCATTTCTCTCAATTGCGTATGGTGAATAAGGTATTCGTATGACTACGTCTTTAGTATTGTCAGCATTTCTTTCTTCTGTTTTTCCCAGTTGGTCATTTTCTGAAGAAAGGGGAGAAACTTCTTTTCTGAAATCTTCCATTGTCATTCCTCTGCATAAGGTCGGAGATTTAGATGATCCATCTAATCTCCAACCCGCCTCCCTCACTCCAACTATTGCAAAACTATATAAAACGACTACTTGTACTTTTTTTAAAGCACAATGTTATTAGCTATAACCAGTCTGATTTCCCGAATGATAAACACATGACAATGCAATATTCTCATTTCTCGATGAAGTTTATTCGATGACAAATGCTGGTGAAGTGGCAACATTAGATTTTGTGGCCTATCTAAGGCATCTGTGTTGAACACAGAATACTGCTGGGAAAACTCCACCAATATGGACGCAGAGTGATGAGTTCGAATCATACTTATCAGAAAGAAAACAAATGATGAAAACGACATATTTTCGGAGAGGAAGGAAATTTGTGTTGGGTCCTACCCTTTTTTATTGTATGTGAACGACCTTAACGAGATTAATATTTCACGAATGACACCCCCATACTTTGGGACAGTAAGAACCTTCGTGAGTTGCATCAGATAATATCCGTTGATTTGAAAGATTGATGTGTTGCAAACATTCTTCAATAAACCGGTTGCTTAGATGAATTTAGTTTCTTCAAACCACTATTTCCAACAGACCCTGTCAATACTAAGCTTCCTCACCAAGACTAATGACAGAACCAAAGTCAGCAAGAACTGTATTTATGAAGTCTCATGTGAATGTGGAGATTTCTACATCGGAGAGACAAAGAGACCATTATCTGTAAAATTAACAGAACACAAAAAATGGACACAACGTGAGGAGACGTCGAAATCGGGAATCGCTGGCCAGGCCCAAACTGAGCACCATCGAACTCTATGGGATGATGCAAGCTTTCTACATAGAAATGATCTTTGGTTCAAACGAAAATCAAGGAGGCCGCCTACATCGAAGCCAATGACGCTTCAAGTCCGCCAGGTGTTGTGATTGGGAAGCTATGGAAACCGCTCATTGTTCGTTCTGGCGAGCGAAACTACACGCACCACTGCACCGACAGACCTATAAAATACCAAGTACCGCCTAAGTTTGCCAGTATTCACCTGAAGACGATTGCAGATACAAACTATCGAAACGTCGAAAAAATCTTCGAACCCATCAAGATGATGGGCGTCCAAAACGTGAGTTATCATGGTAATTTTGTGTTGAGGAACAGATCGGGAATTAGTATACAAGGTTTGTCAGAGCAGATGTGACAAAACCACTACTATGCAAGTCGTGTAGGTTATTCAAGGTTTTTCGCAAATAACTCCAAAATGAAATATTTAGCTATTTAAGGGTTTTTCAGCATAGAAATATCTACCAAATATCGGAAACCCTGTTGCTACGGCCGCTATTATGAGAATAATAGGTCCGAAAACATATGGTTGGATAGCTGTCACTACTTTCGAAAAAAAACGTATTTTACTAATAACAATTTTTCACGGAGTTTCAATGCCCTGTATATCAGTCAGGAAGCACTTTCGGCACATATTGAGTGAAACTTTGGGTTCTCAAATAAGTTTTTCTGCCTTATTCTCACTAACCCTGTTTATTGATATGGCTATTCAAATCGCTGTACATCTTTACCAATTCGGAAATCCTTACAGCTCCGAATATTGGTTCACTGTAAAATCCATTTTTACCGAGTTTTTTTTTATAAAAAATAGAAACTAGCAGGTCAAAATGGATTTATGGTTTTCGGAGTCAGAGATTCTTGGAATTTATTGTCAAAATTTAAATTTGCCGTGCCAACCTGGCGGCCAAATTCGATATCTCGAGGCTTTTGCAGATTGTAGATTACGAATGTTTCCCCCAATCGACAGAAAAAAAATTTATTGAGTTAAGAAACGTGTCGACGGATCGATGGCATAGGGATAGCTACGAATGCCGCGTCAGTATGTCAAATAAAAGTGTATAAACAAATATCACTAGGTACCTAGCTACGCCACTGATGGCCAATCAACTGTCCCGAAATTCCATAGACAACAACGCTTTATGCTTTCAGTGACAAGTAATACAACAGAAGAAAAACAATGTACATAACACGTTAGAACTAACGGTTTGCGTTAAATGAGTCGTAGCTCCCGAACTAAACCTTCCAGCGCCACCCATGACCATGTTGGGCACCGTGACCAGCGTGAAAAAAACGGCAACGGCATGGCATCCGCTCTGCCAGGTTTCACTTTCTAAAACAGTTTTGGCATTACAAACACATCGCATTTGCCAATGGCCGTGGCTACGTAACCGAGACCGGAAGCGAAAATCACACGTGAAACCATTGAACACCCATTCTAATATACTCCCTCGAAATACGCTTGGTGGTCGGTCCATGTATGTACATGATAGCCCAAAATTATGTCAACAAGCATATCCCTATCATCTTGTATTGATTTATTTTCTTTCCAGACCTCTCTAGGGATACATTTCAGTGATTTTTCATCTTTAGCAATAATAATATCATATCATAACATAACATCTGCAAAGCAAATTTCTTCTAATATAGTTATTTTCCTCATGTTCCAATATCCCACTTCATATTTTTTTCTGTTTTTTTTTTCTTTTATTGTTTCAAGTACCGGTGCATCCTTGTCTAACTCCTAGAATAATTTCAAGTATTTCTGATTTTTCATGACATATCCTTAGATAGTTCATTGTTGTTTGACATAAACTTATTTTTCAAATATTACCCAAATGTCTTCTTTTCTTACCTTATCAAACGCTTTCTCTATAGTATATCTGAATCCAAAAACCAGACGTAAACATCGTAATCGCTTCTCCCGCCAGGTTTCTGATTTGTCGAATCGCCATAAAATTTGAATTCTCTGGCGATTCGGCAAATTAGAAATCAGGCAGGACGTGATCATTATGCTTACGTCTAACCATTCGAATTAAAATAAACTTTAGGTAAACAAAACAGACATATTCTTTACCAGCCTCATCTTAATTATTCTTTTTACGATTGCTCTTTTCTCTCTATACTTTTCGTAATCCTTCCTTTCTTTTGTTTTCAAGTATTATTATCATGTTTTCTTTTTATCTATAATTGCAGTTTTAACTTTATCATTCAATCTCTGTATCCTTTACGTCCCTATTACTATACGTGTCATCCTCTGCTGTTTCTATTACTTTATTTTCCATTTCCTTCTACTGTTTCTTCTTTATTTTGTATCAGCTTTTTTGTTTTTTCCGAAATATTTCTGCTATTTCCGGTTCTCTGAGTTATATATCCTAATTTTCTTACACTATTTATTTTCCTCTAGTTCTTCTACTTGCGTTTTGAGTAACATTATGAAAAGAAAATGGTCGCTTCCAATTTCTTCTCCTATTTTTACTTCTATGTCTTTCACGTTTTTCCATATATCTTTGCTCACTAGAAAATATCAATTATATATTTTTCCTGCTTGATACTTGTCTTGTTATTTTGTGTTTCTTTCTTAACAATCTTGAATTCATTTTCTGAACAGTTTATAATACTTTCTCCGTTATTATTTTTTATCTGTTCTGCATTTCTCTCTAGACACCATTTGATTACTGTGTTATCGTCACTCACCATTCCATCCATTTATACCTATTATTATTATTCTGCACTCACATTTTATCTACTTCTTCTTGTAATTCTTATTTTCTCGTTTCTTCGTTCGGTCCATACGCCATTATCATTTTATATTATTCTTTCTCTTCTTTTATGTGTATGGATAATAGCCTCTCAATATTCATTTCTTCTTTATCACCAAATTCAATATGTTTTATTCTTTTATAATTAAAGCTACTCCTGCCCTAGCATTTCATTTCTCTTCCATTCCTGACAGGTTTTTAATATATAGGAAAAACAGTGTGGGTGCAGAATTGGGTGTTGGGAAACACCTGCCTTGATGGGGTAAGTATACTCAGCACATTATAATAATATAATAATAATAATAATTTATTGCACTTAAATTACATATTACAAACATATAACAAAATACAAGCCAGTCATCAGAATAGTTACAATAATGTGAATAGTAACCATAGTTTTTCACGTAAAGCATTGATATGAGGCGAATATTGATATATGCCAATATTGATTATAAATATTGAAAACAATATGTAGCCGCAATATTAATTTACAAATGAAATACCGATATTGGTAAAAGAATATTGTACAACATTGATAAATATATTTTTTGCGTTGTTTTCGAACTGTTCAACCAATCTAGCTACAATACTGTATTCGATCTAATTAATCTTGAAAACAATATGTAACCAACCGGAAAAATTAAAAACTCTTTTAGCCAATTTATATAATCATGACCTTTTAATATTTTTGGCAAACTATTCACCCAACATTGTTAATACAATATTGTTTTACACGTATATCATTGATAGGAGGTGTGAATATTGATATGTCAATATTGATATGAATATTGAAAACAATATGTAGCCAAAATTGCTTTACCGATGAAATACCGTTATTGCTAAATTAATATTATACAAAATTGATAAAAACAATTTTTTCGACCATGACCAGTTTAGCTACGATATTATATCTGATCTGATTGATCTTGAAAACAAAATGTAACCAATATTACTCGTATGATATAATAAAAACTATTGTATACAATTCATATAAATATGACTTTTTTATTATTGTTGGCAAACTATTCACCCAATATTTATGGAACTTGTTAATGCAATATTGTTTTATACATATGGCATCGTTAATAGGCTAAAATTGTTTTAAAAGTAAAACCACTAGCCAATATTGCCCGTATGATATAGTAAACTTTTTCCAATTTAAATTTTTTAAATTATTGATTACATATATTGGTAAAATAATATTATACAACATTGATAAACATGTTTTCGAACTTTATAACCAATTTTGCTACAATATTGTATCTGATAATCTATGTTCAGAGTAAGTTGAGCCAATATTCCAACAATATTATTATTGAAATATGTATGTTTTTCCAACAGCAACCCACATTTGGTCAATATTAATTTTACATTTAATTGCATTGGGATTCAGCAAATATGGCGGGCTACACACGGTAAGGCTGTGGTCCCAAAAAAAAACGATTATTCACTTCACAATGTTTTCGTCGAGAAATCATCAACATTTCAACATTTTCTTCGCAATTAGCGAAAGTACAGGCATTTCTCTCGAGAAAGTCTAATGAAAATCAATCCGGCTCCGGTCGACTAGTCAACACCACTACTGAATATCATCCATTAAACAGTGGTAATTTATATTCGTGTACTAAGGAATACGTAACCCAATTGACATTTGAATTGAGGAAATTCGAGATTTGCCTGTACTTATTAAATTCATCACAACCCGAACCGACGTCGTACATCATGAAAGGAATTAGCTAACCGAATGACATTTTTGCGTAGAAAGTTCAACGAATTCCACTGCTTATGTCGATAGAATTGGTGAAAACTGTCTATAATGATCATAGAAATAACTGTAGATTATCATTGCAGAAATTCAACAAAACAATGAACACGCTCCATGGGCATGTTTCATAAACTTACAAGTCTTGTATTATAGTGAACAAATTATTTGAGACAAAACCTTCGGAGAATTCTCACTAACGCTTAATATTTGTACTGACCATGATTTACTTTTCAATATCTATAGTTAGAATTTTGATTTCAGTAAAAGGTAAATGTTGACTTTTTGTATACCTTATGATTATGAACAACGTTAAACATATTTGTCAATTCGTAGTACAGTTGAAATTAAAAATAGTATTATTACTCTTACATGTAATGGTAACTTGAAACTGTAAATATCATTCGATATTTCTTCATCTTGAGTATTTAAAAAAATATTTATGTTTTGGATTTACATTAATTGCTTTAAATGGAGAATAGATAGTCGGGCAGGATTTGCATCCAACTTATGCCTAATTTGGACAATTTATTAGATAAAGTGAAGAAAAAGTCTATAATCGAGTGTTCAAGAATATATCTAAATTCAAAAAAAATCAAGTTCTCTGAATGTAATTGTCAATTGCAATCACCGTTTTTCCTTTGTCTGCACGAGTAAGAGTCAACAATGAACCCACATCCCAAGCAGCATTATAGAGACGGAAACTGATACTGCAACTTCGACTCGGTGGTTATCACGTAATCACCACTAAATTTACCACTATACAGTGAGAATAACTAAAATGTTATATTTGTATGGTTGTAGTAACGTAATTCCCATCTATGGTAGCCACTCCACAGTTCTATAACTTAATAGTGTCATTTGAGTTGTCTGAAACATTATGGTTACTGAGCAAATCACTTTAAAGGTTTTTAAATATAAAAGTGGAAAATAACCGGTGCGGTAACATCCTGTCCACTTGAATATCACTTAGAAGACAGTCACTTTTAGAGAGTATGATAGTTTCGGTGACGTTTGGTAACTTCCATAAAACCTTCAATGTGGCAGGCAGTTGATTGTGATATGGGGTGATGGTTGCCACGTTCTTGCTATCTCCATAATTGATAGCCACAGTACGCATTTAATAAAAGCCACGACAAAAGCTAACCTTAGTTTTCTCAAATTCTTTTATTGTGGGACGAAAGCTAACCTAAGTTTTCTCAAATTCTTTTATTGTGGCATACAAAAAGTAGTTTAACCTGTTACGTGAAACATGAGTGATATTTATTCAATATGAAATTTTCAATTTTCCTTGATTTTGAAGTGACGTGGATTGTCCGTGCGATGACAAAACGAACCTAACTTTTATCAAATTATTTTATTGTGGCTTACAAAAAGTTCGTTTTTCCTTTAACGTGAATGATATTCATTCAAAATAAAATGGGTAATGCGTTTTCAATGGACAATTTTTCTTGATTCTGTATAAAAAGATTATTTAAATAGATCGGATCTCTGACTTGTGCTCCTGCTTAATATTTATACCTTAATTGTTGATTCTGTTTGCATATATGCCATCATTTTCATTACTTGTTGATAGATAATTGTTGATTGGAGCTGCATACATCCACTATACTTGCTACATGTCCTTTTTTAACATTTAATGAACATGTACCCGCAATTTCGAGGTTATAACTTTGAAGTGGCAGGTTACAATAGCCAGACGTGTTCGCCCCTTTCAAGGGTATAAGACCTATTGTAATTTTTAGGTTATAACTTTGAAGTTTTTATCACTCAAACTGGACTACATTCAGGAGAACCATCCAACAGCTGAAACCATAATCATGGGAGACTTTAATGTACATAACGCTGCCTGGCTCAAATTCTCTAACAAAACAGATGATGCGGGTCGTCAAGCCGAGGCCTTCGCCATCACTCATGGTCTAGAACAACTGGTCGAGCTACCAACCCGCATCCCTGATGTCAACAACCAGTCTGCCAATACACTAGATCTTTTCCTCACCACCAATCCTGACCCGTATAGAATAGAAGTTTGTGCCCCACTTGGAAACTCTGATCACACCCTCATCTCCACAACATGCTCTTTCCATTTACCATCGAGCTGCACAATACCACCCCGTCTCATGTGGCATTACAATTCGGCCGACTGGGAAGGTCTTCGTATGTTTTTTCTCAGCGTTTCCATGGAAGAGAGTTTGGTTCTCTTCAGTAGATCCAACACGATGTGCTGAGACAATTTCTGAAATCATTATGTTGGGGATGCAAACCTACATACCGAATACCGAAAGAAGAACATCATCCGATAAGACCTGGTTTAACAGAAACTGCTCTAGAGCTGTGGCTTCCAAACAGGCAGCATACCATCGATGGCTAAAAAATCCGGGCCCTGAGACCAGAGCAGCATATGTCGAGGCTAGAGGCATATGCAAAGAGACAATAGAATGCTCAAAAGATGCCCACAATGCCAAAATAAGATCAAAACTTGCTGAATGTCCTAACGGATCCCGTTCATTTTGGTCTTTCGCCAAAGCTGTGGGAAGAAACTTCACTTCCAGCTCATTTCCTCCTCTAACCAAAGAAGATGGAACACTAGCAACGACTGCCCAGGAAAAGCCAATATCTTTGCGCACCTATTTGCTGGAAATTCCACTCTATTCACGGAAAACACCCCAACATTACACCTATTGACAGTCACATGCCCGAGATCACCTTTCGCCAACGTACTATCAGAAAGATTTTGCTGGGTCTCAACACCAACAAAGCCTGTGGATCTGACGGAATCCCGCCGATTGTTCTCAAGAAATGTGCCCCCGAACTAACACCTGTTCTTTGCAAGTTGTTTAACCACTCTTACAATTTGGGGTATTTCCGTCCAATTGGAAAATTGCAAGAGTACAGCCAGTCCCTAAAAAAGGCAAAAAGGCCCTACCTAGCAACTACAGACCTATCGCACTGCTATCTATTATTTCAATGGTCATGGAAAAGCCATCAACATCGAACTCATGAAATATCTGGAAGACTCCAGGAATTGTCAACGATAGGCAATATGGCTTCCGCCATCAGAGATCAACTGGTGACCTGCTCGCTTACGTCTCACATATATGGCAGCTATCTATTGAAAAGTATGGAGAAACTTTAGCTGTGGCATTAGATATCTCCAAGGCGTTCGATCGAGTTTGGCACCAGGGACTCCTCGCCAAGCTTCCGTCTTATGGCTTGCCCCCTCAGCTATGTTCTCTGCTTGCTAGTTTCTCTCAAACAGGTCTCTCCATGTAGTGGTCGATGGAGTTTCATCTGACACTCTACTCATAAATGCTGGTGTTCCGCAAGGATCTATTCTCGCACCAACACTATTTCTACTTCACATCAACGACCTGTTGAAAGCAACTTCATGTCCAGTACACAGCTTTGCCGATGATAGTACCCTCCATACCGCTTTCTCTTCCAGGGCCCCTATATCAGCCCGTGAAACCAGAAATGAACGAGGAAGAAATGTTAATAATATAAATATGGACTTAGCAACAATTCTCGAGTGGGGATCTAATAACTTGGTAGAATTCAATGCAAACAAAACACAAGCATGTCTTTTCTCTAGAAAAGCCGATCTCACTGTGCCTAACATAACTTTGTCAGGAGTAACCATACCACTGAAGTCATCCATATCGATGCTTGGTATTACTATCAGCAATAACCTTTCCTGGGAAAATCACGTGAGGTCCATTGCCAAAAGTGCATCCCAAAAACT
This sequence comes from Gonioctena quinquepunctata, assembly GCA_018342105.1. NCBI lineage: Eukaryota > Metazoa > Arthropoda > Insecta > Coleoptera > Chrysomelidae > Gonioctena > Gonioctena quinquepunctata. The sequence goes on from JAFIRS010000048.1 coordinate 1,419,161, forward strand.
TGGTTTTTGTTTCGTGCAAAGAGCTATTTCACCCCCACTCAGCTGCTTATGATCTATAAGGCACAGATCCGACCTGTCCTGGAATACTGTTCCCATATTTGGAGCGGGGCACCTAAACATATCCTGAGGCTATTGGATTCTGTCCAAAAAGGGCAATTCGTCTCGTCGGTGATGCCTCGCTTACAAACTCGCTCACTTGTCTGGAACACCGTAGAAAAGTTGGCGATTTGTCTCTATTTTATAGATATTTTCATGGGCGATGCTCTTCTGAAATATCAACAATCGTTTCTGCTTTGGCAGTCTCTTCGAGACTAACCCGTCAAGTTCAGTCATCACACCCCTTCGTGGTCACTTTGGAGACCTGCAGAACATCACTTTCCAAAGACTCGTTCATCCAACGAACAGCGAGGCTTTGGAACTCATTGCCTAGGGAGGTGTTCCCCGAGGCATACAACCTCCAGAAATTTAAGAAGAACACCAACTCCTACCTTCTTTTCCTTGGTTCCCACGATGTTCTCTGAACATTACAGGATATCCCTTTTCGTGGGAACCAGAACATAAAAAAAAAAAGTGGTTAGTCATGGGCCTGCGACGTGGGTGCCACTTTCCAGTGGTGGAAAAGTTGATAATTTAGTTCCACTGGGCACTTTATGATGGCAGGAGCTTCAGAATGGCATATTTACACTTTCTGACACTTCAAATTATATTCTCCAAAAGTCGCCATATTTACAGGAATATGCTGGGTCGCCATTATCAGAGAAATGATCGAAATATTCATTAAAGATTTATTTATCGTCAGCACTGCATCAAACGTAGTAATTTATTACGTTAGTATTTGTTTCAACTAACCAAGATTGATGAAACAATGTTTGAGGGATTTAAGTACAGAGGCGAGTTATTTCCAAAATTATAATGTTTTCCTTAAATAAAGAGTATTCAGATGGCGCGTGCACACAATCGAGCTACAACACCCATATTTCACATAAAACTTTCAATTGTTTTAATTTTATCCCCATCAGAAGTATCCAAATTCAATATACTTACTCACGCGTTTGTATGTTTATATGTTATATATTTTTATAGTTGATCGAGTATTAGAAATGATTCGGGCAAAATGGAAGAATAAGGAACATTTATCATAAAAATATGTTGCAGAAGAGAGATCGAGCTACATATTATTTACACAAACGCAGTCAGTTGTTTAACGTGTCTAGTGTCGGCCACTACATATCCACGTTTTTGCCAGGTGACCACAACGTGGTTGGAATGTGGCTATCTGAGATCCAGGAACGTAGCAGCCACCAAGAAAGTGTTCCCCATTTTGGTAGCCGCCGCGTGGTAGAACCGTGTACATTACGTGGCAGTGGTTGTGGTCAAACACCTCAAAGTTTTCCAGAACTGTGGCCGCTACGTTCCGTCCACTAAAAATACCACTTGGGATTATTTTACCAACAAGATGGTAGATTCTGCTTGCTAATAAAAAATACCATATTCACTAATTCTCCGCGAGTGAAATTATTAACAATTAGACGTGTACAATTATTGAAAGTACTCAGGTGTGTAAAATTTTACGACAACGGGCTACTCAATTCCTTTTTCTTTTTTTAAACCATCAAAATTTCTTATTTTGTAACAAATCTCGCAAACTTTACAAAGTAGACCCCACAAACCCTATATCGACAAAAAGCTCTTGAAAAATACCATGCAATGATGCAATAAAATATAGGTTGTTGCATTCGAAAAAGTCGAGTTGCTGCTATTTGTAATTTGTCATTTAAAAAAACCTAGTTGGCGATGGAGCATCGACTACAAGTTCGCCTGCATCTGAAAACATACGCTAAAGCCTAAGGAATCGACTGGAAAAGTTGTTAGGTAATCTTGAATGGTTCTGAGGTTATGAATTTTTCTGTGGGTCTATGCACGACGCTACTTTGAGACATAAATTGACATAAGTCAAAAACTATTGCAGATAAGTCTAAGAAACCAAAAATGTAACAAAAATGGGGGAATGCCGTTTGAAAAAACAGAACTCAGTTGTGTATCTTATTTTGGGACTTCCTGTATATAAATACCGAATGTGCCTCATTGTCAGACCTATCGTTAAACTTTAATAAAAATCAAGTCGATAGCTTGGATAAAAAAAAATTATGGAGTTTGCACGCATCCCTGGGTCACCCTGTATAAAAATATCGCACAATACCAATAATCTACCTATATTCCGATACATATATCGGTCGATCCCTACAAATATCAACAAAATATAACTTATCATGTCAGATGTAAGACGCCAATCCTAATGATCTACGAAAAATGCGGCTACCTGACAGCCTTGAGGAGATAACATTGTAAATCGAGCATACATTTTTTTCACCTCGGTAAAAGAGAACAATCACTTCGAATACTTTCAATAGCAACAGCTGTGGAAACTTTTTGGGTTCTCTCAAATGCAACACATTGTTATTGTCATAATATAAATAAAACAACGTTATCTAACACAAGCTCGCTTTTTATAATTGTTTTAATACCTTTATTTCGCACAGACTTTTTATGGGTAGGTAGGAGGGAATTCATATAAAAAACTGACACTAATTGGATCACTAATTGAATGAAATGTCGTAATGGTTCGAGTTATTGTGAAAACATTTCACGCACGGAGATTATGGTGAAAAGATCCCCTCGTACCCCACACCACGGTAACCCATTTCAGGAATTCAATTTGTATTGTAATGTAATCCGACCTTCGACATTTTTTATTGAATTGACCACAGCAGAAATGTACATAAAAGCATCCGATTCAGAAGGTGATTGATGACGGGTACACAGTGGAATTTGAACAGTATGAAGCAAAACGTTAGTCAGCATTACAGTCATTTTACACCCACCTTCCTCTATGTCAGGGCGCCACAAAGTTTGTTGTGTCACGGGTAAATACTAAATATATTCTTCGTTAATTTAGGAACTGTAATAGCCCTGGAGATCACATACATTTTTTAAAACTTGGAATAATATTTATTCGTTAGTTTAAGTTGTGCTGAAAACGAAATGGCGATTCTGACCGTGGCTTTGCGGTCGCTATGGCGTTTCGACGCTTGGCGTCTTGAAAGGTAAACAATGACGTTGAAGTTATTTTTTTAAAAGCTAATACTTTAGTTTCATCTTTTTTATACTATTATAAGAATAAAACAATTCTGGCAGGTTATAACCGGTCAAAAATCAATCTGGAAATTTTTTGAAATTGTAAAAAATAAAACGATTTTTGAAGTTATTTTTTGAAATTAGCTACTTTAGGAAACGTTAATATAAACATTAATAAATATTGTAAAATTGGTCTGGAACCTATTTGTCGGTATTAACATTGTCTGGCAAGTTAATCAAGGTCCGCGCGCCTCCGATCAGCTTTATAAACCTACATCTTGGGACTTATTTTATAATAGCTGATACTTTTTTATATAACAATTATAATATTTTATGGAATGAAATGCATAAAGCACACACAAAGTCGTCTTCACAAAAGGTTCAATATAAATTGAAACAATTGGTAGACCGACAGGCAAACAACAACTACTTTCCTACCAAATACCACGCAGAACGTTGAATGATATTCACCTGACAATCCATGCAAACTTCCATATAAATGTATATTGTTCGCAAATGTTTCTTTCTGATAAGCTCGATTATGTTTAAATTCATGCCGTGTCCGCCTAACACCCCGCATACCGGTTTCAGGCTTTTATGGCCCTCATCAGTACGTAGTAGTCACCAGCCAGAGATTCAGAGAGCTCTGGCCGAAGCGAGACACAACATAAATAAAATCATCATCGAGCTTAAAACATCTTTAGGTGCGTCGGAAAAGATAACTTTTAACCGGCGACACCTAGTGACAGAAAGAAACACTCCATACAATTCCCCTACCTCGATAGGATTCTAAATAAAAGATTCCTTCTCAGTAGGAGTGGCTCAAAATGCCCGACTGGTATATTTTAATGAAAGAAAAAGCCATATGAAGGGGATAAGATATGAAATGGAATGCATAAAGCACACACAAAGTCGTCTTCACAAAAGGTTCAATATAAATTGAAACAATGCTTTGTTAGGCGGACACGACATGAATTTAAACATAATCGAGCTTATCAGAAAGAAACATTTGCGAACAATATCCATTTATATGGAAGTTTGCATGGATTGTCAGGTGAATATCATTCAACGTTCTGCGTGGTATTTGCTAGAAAGTAGTTGGTTTTTGCCTGTCGGTCCACCAATTGTTTCAATTTATATTGAACCTTTTGTGGAGACGACTTTGTGTGTGCTTTATGCATTTCATTTCATATCTTATCCCCTCATATGGCTTTTTCTTTCATTAATTATAATATTAGTAATTATTTTCAAATCAATCTGGCAGTTATTTACCGTTCCCAAAGTTGTCTGGCTGAGTTATAAAGTACCCCCGAACTTCATTGAGCTACATCTAAACATTATCAAAAAAACATATTTTATTTTTATTTATTTCAATAATTTTGTTTCTGCTTTATCACAGTCGTTGGAAAAAATCGTTAAGTTAGTGGTGAAAAACAAATATTTATTAATTGTAAACCAAAAAGTCAAATTATGTCGTACGGAAAAATTATGAATGGATAATAACAATGTGGAGGTATAGTCAAACCATTAACAATTGCAGAAGCATAAAAAACAAGTTTTTCAGTCTTGCGACGGAATCCTTTGAGCAGCAGAGGCGGATATAACTAATGTTATTTAGATATTTAAATATTTAAAAAATACGTTAAAATAAAAAATATGCCATAAGCGAGGAAGTATGTATTAATAGGCAATCGGATCATCATAATTCCATTTTCCTATGGTCGAAAAAAGCCATATTTTCCAACAAAACTATAAAATATTTTAAAACCTATTTAGATCCCAGACCAGAGACGCTACTGGCTTTCATTAACTCAGACCTCCTGAAACTGGTGATTTATTAGTCTCAACGTATAGAAACACCTACAAGCATTATCATTGGCTTAAACAGCGTCACTCAAACCCACGTTGACTATCGGCTCTTTTGAACTACCGTTCGCCGAAGGAGAATGTTTACGAGTAGTACACATTATTTTTCGTTCCGTTTCTTCGCATATACGCTCGTGTTAGCGAAGTGAGTTTTTGATTTGCTCCCTATAGAAACAGCTTCTGCAATTGAAAATAGTTAAACTATATAAATAACTGGTTATGAAGAATTTGTATATATAAACTATAATTTTTATTTTGACATTTAATGAATACAGCAACAATTTTTTTTGTTATTTGTTTATTTAACGATGATTTTTTTTATTGTCATCATCGCTATCGTTGCGTCACTGCTATCATCAGTTTCGTCACTCTCTTCATCGGAATCACTTTCGATACCTTCAATGACATTGTCCTCGAGATCATCTAAAAATAATTTAAACGGTTATTAGTAATGTATTAAGTAGCTGCTAATATTATTAGAATTATTATTCATTTTTTTTAATTTATAAATTCAATATTTTTTTTATACACGCTTTATTAGCTTCACCTGTATGAATGTACGTAATGGAATCTTTGAAATTGATTTTCACCCACTTCCAGATGTCCGAAGTATTTGAAATTTTGTACACATATTAAGAACCGATAACAATACAATAATTTCATAGCTATGACCTGGTTTTCTCTCCTAGATCGTTAGAAAAAAAAAGAATGTTTATTTCAAAGATATGGCGAATGCACTGGTTTTTCACAGCATAATTTTCTTTTCAAAATATAGCAAATGCATATTCGCCAAAATTTAGTTATAGTTTTAATCTCGCATATGGAAGAATCAATCGAAAAGTTTTTCTCCCGTAGTCTTTTTTAGACTTTTGTAGCAAAGTGGACTAAAAAGTTAAAAATAAAATTATAGTTTGAAAAACTAAAACACAAGCTTATAAAGCAATAAGGACTAAAATGTTGAAAATAATACGAATAGTCATTGACCAAAAAATTTTCTCTTACTTACTTATTTTCATAATTATATTAAGATAACTGATATCAAGCACCTCACGCTTTTTTACATTACAGAAAATTTTTTGGTCAATGACTTGATTCTTATTATTTTCAACATTTTAGTCCTTATTGCTTTACAAGCGTGTGTTTTAGTTTTTTTGAACTATAATTTTGTATTAATACCTTCTTCTTGATCATCCGGTTGAATCACGATCTTATTCACGAAGGCTGCCAGTTGAATTCCAGAATTCCATTCACTTCTTTCCAACCGTAATTGGTAGCAGAAAGGTTGGTTACATTTTGTTTATGAGCATTTCTCCAAACGACGATTATATATTTTGCAGTTGTTCGTGCAATTCTGTCTGACAAGGAGGCAAAGATGATGCATCAAGATTTTTTTGTGCTGACCTTTAAAGGATTATTAATATCTCCGAACGAATAATTGTTCATAAACAATTCGTATCTAGCCTCGTTAACGCTTGATGAACTTTTTAAATACATTTGAAAAATAAGTTTCTGAAATTTTGAAAACTTCTTCATAATTTTCATTGTCACCCAAATCAGTGAAATCTTTTTGATAATTTGGTGAAGCCAACAACATTTTGCATGGTTTTATTTTTCCTTTTAGAAAAAATGCTGGGTTATAATCACGCCCAGTAAGTGCGTGAAATCCTGGCAAAGCGCTGCAAATTTATTATTATTTGTTTTTCATCACTAACTTAACGATTTTTTTCCAACGACTGTGATAAAGCAGAAAAAAATTATTGAAATAAATTAAAAAAAGTATGTATCATTAATAATGTTTAACACAGTAAAGATGTAGCTCATTGAAGTTCGGGGGTACTCAGCCAGACAACATTGGGACCGGTAAATAACCTTTTTTAAAAAATTTTTTAAATCCCAAGATGTAGGTTTATAAAGCTTGTCGGAGACGCGCGGACCTTGATTAACTTGCCAGACAATGTTAATACCGACAAATAGGTGCCAGACTAATTTTATAATATTCATTAATGTTTATATTAACATTTCCTAAAGTAACTAATTTTAAAAAATAACTTCAAAAATAGTTTTTTTTTGGAATTTCAAAAATTCGCCAGACTTATTTGCGACCGGTTATAACCTGCCAGAATTGTTTTAAAATACTTATAATAGTATAAAAAAGATGAAAATAAAGTTTTAGCTTTTAAAAAATAACTTCAACATCATTGTTTACATTACAAGACGCTTAAACGCGCTCAAACAGGTGCCAGAATCGCCATTTCATTTTCAGCACAACGTAAACCAACAAATAAATATTATTCTAGGTTTTAAAAAATGACTCCCCAAAAATGCATGTGATCTCCAAGGCTATAAGCCTCGCATTTATCAGTCCAAAGTATGCTCTACTTTAAATTTACTACAGGCCATATAATAGCATTGTTGAGAAAACACAACCACAACCACTTGGACAAAATAAAAAAACTCATACCATAACTTCTTAGTGCTTTTTGGTTAATAATTTGTTCCCCATCAGAAGTTTGGTTGCTCCTGGCATTCAAGAAAAAACTAGACATTGCTAGCTTAACTTCAAGCTGCTTCAGCATCATCGTTATTTCTTGGCAAAATCTAAAATCGTGTATACCATTATTTAGTGCTTTTTTGTTGCTAATCTGTTCCCGTCGCATTATTTTTGTTGCTAGAAAAAAAACTAGACTCGCTAGCTAACTTTACGCTGGCACCATTATTTAATACTTTGTTGTTGCTCTTTGCGTTAGAAAAAAAAATTGTAGCTCAAACTTCGTCATTCCATGGCAACATATAAAATCGTATATATCGTAATTTAGTGCTTTTTCGTTGCTTATTTCTTTTTCTTTAGATGTTTTGTTGCCTTCGCTATTTGGTTCAACAGCCGCTACAGCCACATTCTAGTTTTATTTATAATAATAATAACATTTATTTACCAAAGTACATAATAGTATTTTCACACGCACAAAGTACATAATAGTATTTTACACAATCAACTACCAGATTGGCAAATAAATAATAGAACCCCACAAGGCTGGGCCTGTACGAGGGTGTTATTTATATAGTTATAGTTTTCCCAATATCAATTGCAGAAGCATAAAAAAGTCTTGCGGCGAAATCGTGTGAGCAGCAGTGGCGGAGATAACTAATTTTATTTAGATATTTTAAGATTTTAAAAATACTTCATAAATAATGAAAAATAAAAAAAAATTAAAGACAAGCTTTTATTTATACAAATACATTAAGAAACAAAAATAATTTCTTTCATTGTTTGATGTAGGTTATTATTAATCCTAAAACGTATTTCGATCGGCACACACCAAGACCATAGACGCTACTGGTTTTTAATCTTTCATAGCTATTAAAACACAAATATAACGCGTGATTTATGACCTCCCATCGTAGACACACACCTGCCAGCATTATATCCGACTTGATTGGTCCAGACGAATCGGTTGTACAACTAACTGACAGCCTTCACTCGAGTCCACGTTGACTATCGACTCTTTTGATCTACCGTATGCCGACGGAAAATGTTTACGAGTAGTACAGATTACTTTTCGTTCCGTTTCTTCGCAGCGAAGTGAGTTTTCATTTGCTCCCTATAGAAACAGCTTCTGCAATTGATATTGGATGGACTACAACTATAGATACTGTTCTTTGAAGTGAGTTACCGCATATAAAAATAATTTCAAGAGAAAAAAAAATGTGTACTGTTTTGCTATAATACAACTAATGGTACGGATATATAAATATATACATTCCGAGATACATTCGTTCTAAAATATATCTAATACAAAACAGGGAAAGACATACTCGCGACGAAAAACAACTTGCCCTGTTTCATCTTTGACGAGATAATCATTAATCTATAGAAGTAAACAAATTTACAACCACTTACCAAATCAAATAACAGCAATAAATGGTTTGAAGCAATTCAGGAAATCTTTTAAAAACCTCTCAATGGGAAAAGGAAGTTTCAACGAATATTTTGAATATCAATTCTAGTCCTTCTATGGCATGTTGTGACTCTACTGAAATTTTAAGCTTTAAAATACATGTCGTTCTGTCATAATCTTTATATTCCGTTGATTTTTAATATGTTCTATTTGTGCATGTTTCTCTAAAAACAATTTATTTTATTAATTTTTATTTATATTTGAACATTTATTTTGTAAACTGTGTACTGTATTGTAGAAGTTATTAACTTTGTCGACAAAATGTCCCATTTTCGACAATAAAGCTTACCTACCAAAGGAATATTTGTGAAGTGATATATATGATCATTTAATCAATTATTCTTAATGTCAATCAGGTGATGAATTTCAATTCTAGGAGTCTCTAAAATCCATTTTTTAACCCTGGATTTGAATAGTGGGAGAGAGTGAGTATTTTGAAATGCCATGGGATAATACCTTATATCCTGGGAGCTAGGTAAGTAAAGCTGCGTTGTCCAATAGTCTTCTGCATTCTTGGAATATTAATGGAATATATTTTATACCTTGTATTATAATAGATGTGATCAACAGGTTTGGCTTGGTTCAGATTTTTGCGTGGTGCACAAGAGTGTGAAGGCGAATATTTGACGAATATCCATTATGCCTGATTCGTTTATAGATCATTACTTGAATGTTTTATTCAACATGATTTTGATTATCCATTTTTAATTATTTCTAAGTTCTTTAAATAACAATTCATAACTCCTCCCCATGCAATTATTCCTATAACAAATGTGTTTGCACTAGTGCTTGGTAAATTATTTTCAGATGTTCGAGGCCAAGGATTTTTTTTCATGTACTTGAATTTCCATACTAAATATCTCAGTTTTTATATCAGAATACTTATATGCGCATTCCATTTGAGATTGATGTCTAAAGTAATACCTAGATATTTAACCGTTTTTGAACATGTTATTTGTATTTCATCATTACCGAGTGGAATGTCTATGACAGAATAATCTGGGAGATTTGTTTCATAGCTGGTAAAAGGCATGTACACAGTTTTTTAAAATTGATTGTGAGTAATTTGATATCGAAATATTCCTAATAGGGAATGCGCGTATAACCTTTTGTTTAAGGTCCCTACAATTTTTATCTTCGAAAAAATAGACTGTGTCATCAGCAAAACTTAGGATTTTGGTAGGAATAGGTGAGTTGAAAAGTGAGTTTATATAAATAATAAATAAAATCGGACCAAGCACAGTCCCCTGAGGAACGCCGTAGCTGACTGATATATTTCGGCTTATTTCATTTTCTATAGCAACACACTGTTGTCGATCACTAAGATAACTTCACCAGCTCATAAGGGATTCCCCGGAATCGAGAGTTTCTAATAAATCTGGGTGACTTGCAGTATCAAAAGCTTTTACGAGATCAACAAACAAACACATTGCCGGCTTTTTCGAGTCTAGAGCATTGTATATTTTCCATATTAACTCTGCTATGGCATGCTGTGTTGATCTCCCCTCCATAAACCCAAACTGCCTATCTGACAACAATTTATATTTTTTGATAAATCCCGCTATCTTTGCTTCAATAATTTTCTCAAAAATGGCTATATTTGAGAGAAGAGATATGGGTCTATAGTTCGATACTTCTCGTCTGTCCCCAGACTTGTGAAGTGGTTTGACAACAGTCATCTTGAGTGACTTCGGGAATATTCCCATCACTTTTTATTATATCTGTCAAAGGTATGACGATGTTCTCGGCACACTTTTTGAGAGTGATTACTCCAATATTATCCAATCCTGGAGCTTTGTTTGATTTGAGTTCCATTATCAATTTCATAACTACCGGTTCATCTGCTGGAAACATACATATAGAGCTGATGTTTCTGGTATTTTGGATTTCTTTCCGTTCGTTTTTATTTGTTTGGCCAGATCCGAACCAATGTTTGTAAAGAATTCGTTGAATTTTTCTGCTATATGTTTCTTATCTGTATTATATCATCCCCAATTTTGATTTCTTTCGTCCTAACTTCGTTTTAACCATTTTAAATATTTTTTAAACAACGCCACATAGATTTTGGACAGTTCCCGCATTTCTCTACCTCCACTTTATAGTATTCATTTTTTGTATTCCTAATCAAATCATTTAATGAATTTCTATAAGTTTTAAATGTATTGAGAAGATCGAGATCGTTAGGGTTTTTACAAACTCTACTAAACATTTGATTTCTCTTATTTATTGAAGTTAACAGAACCGACAGTTAATGGACTTTTTTTATTTCTTTTTTCTTTATTTCCGTTTTTCGCGTGCATTTTTCTTTTCAGTGCCTTTCTCAAGTTCAGTGATAAATAGATAGGTTGCCGAAGCAAGACGAATCTGTATTTTCATTTTCTTATACATTCAGCCAAATTGTTCTTGCAAGCAAATTACCCAATTTATTGTAATCAATATAAGTTTTAAACAATTTATTGTGTTCTGATTCTTGTTTTTCCCTAGTTTCGAACTCGTATGGAGTATCACGGAATAGTGGTCTGAAATAACACTCTCGAAAACAACTGAATGGAATTTCTCATATATTTCATTGGTTTTGACAAATATGTGATCCAGACATGTTTTACTCAAGCCTTGTACCCGGGTTTCTCTATTTATCATTGAGATAAATTTGTTTCATGACAGTAGTCTTGTTCACTCAAAATATCTATGTTAATATCTCCCATTATTATATTTATATCATTATCTTGCCTATTCTTTCCCAAATATTCATATAGTTCTGCATTGAAGGCTATTGGACAACTGGAAGGTGAACGGTATATGGACAACATTTTGAAAGTTTTTCCATTTTTGTTTATGATCAATTCGATGGTTTTTGAATTATTAAGAATTTGATTTATATATAAGGTTGCTTCTGACATATATCACGATGCCATCACACTTATTCCAATCACCCCCCGTGTATATACCGCATCATATCCCACTATTCCAAACAAATCTAAGTTTTGTATTTTCCACGTTTCAGTCCATACCATACAATCAAAAGTGTAATCGAGTCCATCAAACATTACTTGCAACTCATCGAAAAAAATTTAATTCTTACATTCGGAAAGATCAGCAAAAGAGTATGTTTTGATTTGGATTTCCCTAAAATCTCTTATACAGTGCTCGTCTAAAGTCCGTTCCCCCCCTACTAATTTTTGAACCACCTGGTATATCGTAACGAAATTTGGAGGACTTAAATAGGAGCTAAAAGTTTTTAAACGGCGGGAGCGCCAACAAAAAATTTAAATAGAACACCCTGTATATTATTCCATTTTCGAAATCTGCTCATAACTCTCAACAGTTTTCTCTAATACACTTTACTCCTAAATTCAATTGTTTTCGAAATATTAACGTTTGAAAAGTGACATTTTGGTCATTTCAAACCCAACCAAAAACTAATGTTGCTTTCAATCAAGTTTGCATTGAAAAAAATCGTTATCGCGGTAACATCTTGTTTACTGTCAAACTGAACTGCTAACTGTCAAATAGTCCGTTGAGCGCCTAAATCCTTTTATGAAAAGTGTGATCATGGCTCGTAGTTTAGACGATAAATTTGAAGCAGTTTTGATATTTGGAGAAGCTGGAAGAAATTATCATCTAGCAGTCCGTATGTTTAATGATAGATTTCCCGAGAATCCTATTTCGAGGTCATATTTGCGCAAACTTTTAAATAAGCTCCAAGCAACTGGTACGCTGAAAGATGCTCCAAGATCAGGAAGACCGCCTCTTTCAGAAGAAAAAAAGGTAGAAATTGTTGCTGAAATGGTAATCAATCCGACTCGTCGACGTCTGCAGTTGCTGAATCCTGTAGAGTAAGTTCAAAAAGTGTCCAAAGAGTCCTAAAAAAAGATAAGTTTCATCCCTATGAAATGAAAATCCTGCATGCTCTCACGGAGGATGATCCAGACCGGAGGGTTGAATTTTGTGAGTGGTTAACAAGAACAATTGAGAACGGGGCTTCCTAAAACGTGTATGCTTCGCAGACGAATGCACATTTTTTCTTAATGGAAAAGTCAACAAACAGAATGTACGATACTGGAGCGATACTAATCCGCATATTTTTAGAGAGGGACATACCCAGTTTCCTAAAACGGTGAATGGTTGGGCGGGGATTTTGGGCAATCGCGTTGTTGGACCGATTTTCATCAGAGGCAATCTTACAGGAGTTCTTTACACAAATCTTTTAGAAACTGAAATTGAATTTCGAATAAGACAAATTGTATTAAACAATCAGGAAGGGTTGGAAAATCGTGAAATCATATTTTAGCAGGATGGGGCACCTCCCCATTTCGACCGCATGGCTAGAGAGTTCCTCTATACAAACTTTTCTGGGCGATGGATAGGTCGCAAGGGAAGTACAGAATGACCACCAAGATCTCCGGATCTTACACCTCTAGATTTTTTCCTTTTGGGGTATCTGAAGTCAAAAATCTACGCCACTGAATGCCAAACAATAGAAGAGTTGGAACGCAGAATAATAGATACATGTGAAGAAATAGATGAACAGACTTTCATCAACGTGAGAGAAGCTATTTATAATAGGGCACTTTATTGTCAAGATTTAGGAGGGGGCCACATTGAACACTTGATGAAATAATTGTTGGGGTTAAATAAAAGTGTTATTCAAAAATAAATTATAATTTTTTAGCTAACTAATTTGTTTTGATTGTGAATTTACAGAACACATTCGTAGGCTTCGAGATTTTCCGGTAAGCGGTACTGTTTATCCTTAATAAACTCTCTTTACGCCTCTTATTGGTCGATTTAACTACAAATTAATAACAACGTTTAGTTAGCAAAATGTTTTACCGGATGTGACCAAAATCCATACTTCATTTTAAACCGGAATGTCACTTTTCAAACGTTAATATTTCGAAAACAATTGAATTTAGGAGTAGAGTGTATTAGAGAAAACTGTTGAGAATTATGAGCAGATTTCGAAAATGGAATAATATACGGGGTGTTCTATTTAAAAAATGTATTGAAGATGGCGCTCAGCCGCCATTTTAAAACTTTTATCTGTGTTTTTTTCATGAAAAAGTACGTTTTTATCTCCTATTTAAGCCCTTCAAATTTCGTTGCGATACGGGGAACGGACTTTAGACGAGCACTGTATAACTATCCATAATTATTTACACCTATTGAGAATTTATGACGGTTTTAGTGCTTTCTGTTTTTTTGATAATTTCGTGCGGGTTTCAATTGCAGGTTTGTCTTCAGAATCCTTTCTCTGCTCTGCTCTGCTCTTTCATATATAAAATTGTTTACCTATAGCATAATTTAGTGCATGTTTATTGTTAATTTGTTTCCCTATCTGATTTTTGTGTGTTCTTTACACTAAAGAAAAACGAGACTTTGATAGTTCCACACTGATCTGGCACATCAATTTCGGTATTTCATGGAAAATTGCCAAACTTGCAAATACTCGTTTTTTTCTATAATTGCGAAAGCAAACCAAACCTTTAATGTGGCAGGCACTTGATTGTGATATGTGGTGATGGTTGCCACGTTTTTGCTATCTCCATAAGTGATTGCCACAATTCGCATTCAATAAGAATCACTACAAAGTTACAATTACCTTTAAAATTCACCATCAAGTAACCGTTACTGAGTAGTGACCCACTTGCTACGTGTCCTCTATTTTACTGTTAGAAAAATGAACGAACCATTCCATAAAAATGTATTTGTTATCAGTACTGCATCGAACGTAGTAATTTATTACGTGAGTATTGGTTTCAAGTGACCAGGATTGATGAAACAAATGAGGGATTTGAGTACATTATTTCAGAGGCGCGTTATTTGCAAAATTATAATGTTTTCCTTAAATAAAGAATATTCAGATCGAGCTGCAACGCCCAGATTTCACACTAAACTTTCAATTGTTTTAATTTTATCCTGATCAAAAGTATCCTAATCCAATATTCTTACGTGTTTATATGTTATGTACTAGTCGAGTGTTAGAAATGAATCAGGCATAATGGAAGGAAGAGGGACATTTATTATAAAAATATGTTGCAGGACAGAGATCGAGCTACATATAAATTACACAAGCACAATCAGTTGAGTTTGACGTGTCGAGGGTCGGCCACTACATATCCACGTTTTTGCCAGGTGACCAAAACGTGATTGAAATGTGGCTATTTAAGATCCAGGAACGTAGTCGGAAGGTAGCGGTCACCAAAAAAGTGTTCCCCATTTTGGTAGCCGCCACGTGATAGAACCGTGTATATTACGTGGCAGTGGTTGTAATCAAACACTCCAAAATTTTCCAGGATCGTGGTCGCTACGTTCCGTACACTAAAAATGCTACATGGGAAATATGCCAGAAGATGGTGAGGGTAGATTCAAACGGGCCGATTATTGTTTTTTTTTTAATGTCATACTATTTGGGTGCAATAAATTTGAAATTTGTATTTAGATAAAAAATCTATTTTAAAGTGAAGAAGTGCGCTAACTCACTCAAATAATCGGATCACTGGAATTTTAATTTTCAAGATACCAAATTGGCCTTATTGAAAATTTAATTGGGATAATTTAGTCTATAGTCTATAGTAAAAACAAAATGATCTAAAATTCATTCTTAATATCTCCAGATTTAATAGCGGTTTTTGTAGTATTGATGCTCTTAAAGATGCTGTGTAGCTTAACGCTGAGCTAGCAAAAAATTTGTTACTTTCTATAATGGAGAAAGCAAAAAAAATCTGATGGGGGATGTGCAATTTCTCTTTCAATTAAACAAAGGACTCTGCACTTTTTATATGTAAAGTGGCGACCGGTCAAATTTTCTGAAACTTTGGTATGTTGTTGTACTCGACCTAGTAACCAAAAGTGTCAAAAGGCGCAACTCAATCCTATGACTAGTTTCCTAGATACGGGGTGTTAAAGTTGAAAATTGCCCAGTTTTCCTGAATTTTTTTTCTTTAACTTACGAGATAGATTGAATTTCTGTAGCATACACACGTTTACTACATGTTTTAGTAATACATTAGTAAATACGTACAATTAGGAATATTCATATTTGCAGGGTGATTCACAAATGTATGACGGTAGTTTTTTGCAAAATCTCAGTTTCTCTACTGTGACGTCAGGGAAGCATATTTTTGAAAGGTTCTCCTAGATATAGTATTTTGACGAGAAAAATTGCACATACACATTTCATATACAGGGTGTTTCATAGAGAGAACCACTAGACATTTGGGTTTTTTTGGGATTAATTCAAAACCCTGTATTTATGGATTGATTTTTGGGAAAGGTAATACCACAAACATATGTGTTTTATTTATAGGAAGGTATTCTATTTTGAGAAAAGTACAAAAACCATGAACAACCTGTATTCTAAAATTTTACCGGTCAAATGTAACTACTTTCTCACTATATAATGATTTTTATAACATCTTGAGAGGTATGAATTCATATCATACTATTTGGGTGCAATAAATTTGAAATCTGTATTTAGATAAAAAATCTATTGTAAAGTGAAGAAGTGCGCTAACTAACTCAAATGATCGGATCACTGGAATTTTAATTTTCAATATACCAAATTGGCTTTATTGAAAATTTCATTGAGATAATTTAGTCTATAGTGAATGACGTAGTAAAAACAAAATGATCTAATATTCATTCTTAATATCCCCAGATTTAATAGCGTTTTTTGTAGTATTGATGCTCTTAAAGAAGAAGCTGTGTAGCTTAACGCTGAGCTAACAAAAAATTTGTTACTTTCTATAATGGAGAAAGCAAAAAAAATCTGATGGGGGAACAAATTTAAAAAAGCACTAAATAATGGTATATACCATTTCAGATGTAGCCAAGAAATAACGGAGGTGCTGTGCTAGCTTAACATCAAGCTATCTAAACTCTGAATAAGTTACCACTGTGCAATTTCTCTTTCAATTAAACAAAGGACTAGTGGCGACCGGTCAAATTTTCTGAAACTTTGGTATGTTGTTGTACTCGTTTCCTAGATACGGGGTGTTATAGTTGAAAATTGCCCAGTTTTCCGGATTTTTTTTTCTTTAACTTACGAGATAGATTGAATTTCTGTAGCATATACACGTTTACTACATGTTTTAGTAATACATTAGTAAATACGTACAATTAAAAATATTCATATTTGCAGGGTGATTCACAAATGTATGACGGTAGTTTTTTGCAAAATCTCACTTTCCCTACTGTGACGTCAGGGAAGCAAATTTTTGAAAGGTTCTCCTCGATATAGGATTTTGACGAGAAAATATTGCACAGTACACATTTCATAGAGAGAACCACCAGACATTTTTTTTTTGGGATTTATTCAAAACATTGTATTTATGGATTGATTTTTGGGAAAGGTAATACCACAAACATATGTGTATCTCTAATCTCCAAAATATTCAAGGTGGTTTATTAATAGGAAGGTATTCTATTTTGAGAAAGGTACAAAAACCATGAAGAGCCTGTATTCTAAAATTTTCCCGGTCAAATGTAACTATTTTCACACTATATAATGATTTTTATAACATCTTGAGAGGTATGAATTCTACATCCAATACTATGACTAGTTTTCGAGATACATGGCGTTAAAGTGAAGAATTACTGATTATATCAGTTTTTTCTTCAAAAAAAGCTGGATTGATCTTATGTTGCGCTTATGAGTTCAATATAAGTTTTGGTTAGATGTAAATGGAAAGGTTCAGCTAAAAATATTTACTGTTACAGGGTTATTCACGAATAAATCACAATAGGTTTTTGCAAACACTCAATAATTCTACCGTTCCGTCACAGAGAAATCATTCTATGAAATTAATAGCTAGTCGTTTACAATTTTGAGCCTAAAAGATTTCGCTATGATTACTTTTCATACAGGGTGAGCCATACAGCCAACCATACCAAAAATAATTATGCTTTAAAATTACTAAAACGAGAACTTTTTAGTGACTTTTGAGTAACATTATAACAGATATGCATAACCGGAAGAATTTCAAATATATAGGGTGATCTGTGGTTTAATAATTGGGGAAACCACTATAAAAAAACGCGCCAAAACCTCTACCTCTGTGGTGGTGAGGAAATGAGTTTAACGGTTCAGTTGAGTTTTCTGATAGTTTTTGCAATATACCTTTGTACCTTTGGTATAATTCTTGCCTGCGTGGATGATCCCAAATCAACATAGTTTTCTGCTAAAAATAGTACATTTATTGAGTTATTAGCGAGGTAATAGCTATTATAAGTTTTATAATTATAAAACTCGCTCTAGACGTATATTGTGAAGTACTGCCTATACGAAATAGGTACCCAGTATTTGAATAATACCTACATACGAAAATGGATTATTATTTTCTTATTATCATCTTTGTTGCCACGTGTATAAAAACTTGTCGTTTACTTATATCGGACAAAAATGTATATATTTGGTAGGTATTTATAATTGAATCACCTTGTATATTTAAAATTCTTACGGTTATGCATACCTGATGTAATGTTATAAAGTTACTCAAATGTCACTAAAAAAGTTCTCCTTTTAGTAATTTCAAAGCCTAACTATTTTTGGTATGGTTGGCTGTATGGCTCACCCTGTATGAGAAGTAATCATAGCGAAATATTTTAGACTCAAAATTGTAAACGACTAGGTATTAACTTCATGGAATAATTTCTCTTGACGGAACTGTAGAATTATTGAGTGTTTGCAAAAACCTATTGTATTTATTCGTGAATAACCCTGTAACAGTAAATATTTTTAGCTGAACCTTTCCATGTACATCTAACCAAAATTTATATTAAACTCATAAGCGCATCATAAAATCAATCCAGCTTTTTTTGAAGAAAAAACTGATAAAATCAGTAATTCTTCACTCTAACGCCCTGTATCTCCAAAACTGGCCATAGTATCGTATGTAGAATTCATACCTCTCAAGATGTTATAAAAATCATTATATAGTGAGAAAATAGTTACATTTGACCGGGGAAATTTTAGAATACAGGTTGTTCATATGGTTTTTGTACTTTTCTCAAAATAGAATACCTTCCTATAAATAAACCACTTCGAATATTTTGGAGATTAGAGACACACATATGTTTGTGGTATTACCTTTCCCAAAAATTAATCCATAAATACAGGGTTTTGAATTAATCCAAAAAAATAATTGTGTAGTGGTTCTCTCTATGAAATACCCTGTATAAGAAATGTGTACTGTGCAATATTTTCTCGTCAAAATACTATATCGAGGAGAATCTGTCAAAAATATGCTTCCCTGACGTCACAGTAGAGAAAGTGAGATTTTGCAAAAAACTACCGTCATACATTTGTGAATCACCCTGCAAATATAAATATTTTTAATTGTACGTATCTACTAATGTATTACTAAAGCATGTAGTAAACGTGTGTATGCAACAGAAATTCAATCTATCTAGTAAGTTAAAGAAAAAAAATTCCGGAAAACTGGGCAATTTTCAACTTTAAAACCCCATATCTAGGAAACTAGTCATAGGATTGAGTTCCTACATACCAAATTTCAGAAAATTTGACCAGTCCATAATAAAAAGTGCAGGGTCCTTTACCCGAATATTCAAAAATCAAATGTTTATTCCAATAAGTCATACGTTGCCGACTTTGGTCCTGAGAAAGGCCACTTTCCTGTCGATTATAAAAAAACCTTAGAGTTCTTTTGGGACTAGATAACTTATAACAACCTAGTTCCAAGAATCACTGTGAAGCTGCACTGTGTTCGTGCCCTTTCTAATGCCCTCTCGCCATTTCTAACAAACACCCGGTATGTGCATTTCAAATAGGCCAAAGAGATTACGAACGACCCACATCGAAACAGCAAACGGCAACGCCGATACAGAACGACCGACAGGTAGAATTTTCGGATTTCGAAGGATTGGCCATTTGGTGGCCATAATTCATTGGAGATGGGCAATTTTCTTGACTTGAATCTCTCTGAAAGAATAAATGGGGATTGAAACGACAGGTGCTCTCGAAGTGCGGCCATAGAAACGACGCTAAATCATCTCGAATGGGATGAATGTTAGTTTCGCTGTAGTACGTTTTGTATAAATATACTGAATATAAGAGGATCGAAGAGGACATGTTTAGTGCAGTTTTAAACAAAATATTTCATATCGGTGCCTGCGCATAAGTCTTTAGGACAACTATCTAGTCATATTTTTTTTTTTTCTTAGTTATCACCGCGATTAAAAAATGTGTGTGTGTGTGTGTGTGACGCAAGGAATTCATCAGCAACGATTTGTAGGGCGGATTTCATGCATTTCAAAATTAGGTCTCATTATTTTTTGAGATTTCTGGAGAAGTTATTAGTTTCGCAGACGATACCGCTATAATATTTGAATCGCATACCTTTTTCATGCTATGGAAATACCAACCCTCCCTATTCGGTCCTCAAAATTGATGAAAACGTGTAAATTAAAGAAAAGGAATCGATTAAATACTTGGGTATAAAAATTGACAAACACCTCAGATGCGAGATGCACATTACAACATTATGTAACGTTGAGAAGTAGTCCTCTACAGATTCAAGTAACTAACGAAATATCTAGAAGAAAAACATTGAAGATGATTTACCATGCTTTAGTTGAATCCAGAATTACATATGGAATCATAGGTTGGGGAAGTGCACTCAAAGACCGTATTAAAAATGTGGAAATATCGCAGAAAACCTTCCTTATAATAATATTGAAAATACCAAATCGATACTAATCAGATCATATATTTTCTAAATCAAAACTTCTTGATATCCGATAAAATTATTTTCTTATAGCATCGTGCTTTGAAATGAAACATAAATTGAATCTTAATATATATGAACATAGTTACAAAACAAGAAAAAAAGGTTATATAAAACTGCTCTTGCATCAAAATCTATAATAGGACAGCAAATTATTATTTTTAATTAAAAAAAAAAATAGAGAACATGTGGTTATTAAAAAAAAACTGAAAGCACACTTACTACTAATAGATGGGGAATTATAACTTATTGAATTTGATAAAAAATGTTTGTCCGTATATATATATATATATTCAGACTTGTACGTGAACACATCTGTATGTGGGTATATTATAACTAACTATCATATTTATCATATTGATATTCTATCACTATAGCAATCAGATTCTATGCAAAAAAAAACTCCACAGACATCTCTGACTTTGTGCAAAATGGAAAAAACTATCAAATTATAATTACTCTTATTAAGTACGATTTTTTCACATATTTTATACATATCTTTTTTACAAATTGCATAAAAATGTACTTCTGTAAACCTTCTCTATATTTTATACTCTGTAACCCTACTCTATATTTTATACTGTGTATTTCCTGTAAATAAAGTTGATTATTATTATCTCAAGACTCGGAAATGACGGGAATTCATAGCGACCAATGAAAGCTATTGTGACTTTGTATCAAAACAGACTGAGAAAAAAAAGACAATACAGGTTTTATCGAAAAAACATTTATTATCACCCTATTAGTGACATAACTCGAGAACTTGGAAAAAAGTCAACATGAACTTCGGGAAGAACTCGGGGAAGAATGTGGAAAAAGGGGTGTTCTCACAAAATATGAAGTCAAAAAATCCTAAATTATATTTTTTGCCGAAATAATGGCATATAACTCGAGATAAAGAAAAATTAGCCACCGTGAGATTTTACCAGATTGTGAAAAAAAGAGCTTTTTCCAATGTTGAATCAAAACTTTTTCAATCCGGACAGAAGTTTGAAAATTACGAAATTTAAGAAGAAAAAGTACACTATTAATGTCAGAACTCGAAACGAAGAAAACAGTCTACGTTAAATCCAAGAAGAAGACGTATTCTTTCAAACAAAATATGAAAAAAAAAACAAATTCAGACTGGAAGTCAAAAAATCAAAAAAATTGGAATATTATAATTTTTACCAAAAAAATTACATATAACTCAAAATCCACCGTGAAAAATTCTCTTTCCAATGTTAAATCCGGACTGAAAGTTTGAAAATTATGAAACTTCTTTTGTTTTCATACCCTTAGTGACAGACCTCGGGAACAAGGAAAAAAGCCACCGTGAAATTCTTGAGAATGTAGAGAACATTTCTCCATTGAATTGTGAAATGATTTGTCAAATTCGGACAGAAAGTCGAAAACTAAAAAAAACAAAATTATATTTTTGTACCGAAATGAATGCATATAAGTCGAGATCAAGAAAAAAGCTTCCGTACGAGATCAAGAAAAAATCCACCGTAAAATTTCCCCAGAATGTGGAGAAGTAATATGAGATCTTTGCAATGTTGAATGCAAAACTTTAGATCCGGACAAAAAGTTTGAAAATGACGAAAATCAAGAAACATTTTTGACTCTATTAGTAACAGAACGCAGAAAAAAGCCATATTGAATACGCTATTTGGAATTCCAAAATTTGACCTTAAATTTATTATATATAATTTACGAAATTCGTCTGCTACTTTGGGTGCTACATTTAGAATTTTGAAATTTTGACCTTTGAAACTTCTAGATATCGATTTTCAGTTGGACCATAAATTAAAGAGTTTGGCCGCCATATTGGATACTTACGCTATTTGGAATTCCAAAATGTTGATTTTAAATTCGTTATATTAAACCTTTAAAACTTCCGAAATGTCGGTATTAATTCTTGAAACTGCCTTGTTAAATTGTCTTCATATAAAAAGTGGATTGTGTGTGTACCTCAAAAATTCGTCATTTCTTAATGTAATTCCATATGTACTTTTTCATGAAACGAGAGAAAAAGCACTTTCTGAATATTTTAGGTACTTGGCAATCACCCTGTTCAGCTTTTCTATGTGATATGTATAGCTGAATTGATTGTTGTCGAAATCCGCTATTACAGCATTCAAAGATTGAATTTCAAAGGTCACATTGAACTTGAAAGTTATAATAGTTGCAATAATAACTGAAGAATAAGATTTTTTGTTTGAAGGTTGTAGACGCTGTGGTAACTTGATTACTGTCGTTTCGGACGTCCATCGTCTTAATGGATTTAAAAGGTTTTCACGACGTTTCGAATGCTTGTATCTGCAATCGTCTTCAAGTGAATACTGGTAAAGTTGATTTGTTATGTCATTATTTCTATAAATAAAAATAGTATTCCGATTTTTTATTTTTCAACTTCCGGTCCAAACTTGAAAAATTATTTCATATTTCGTTGGGAAAATACACCTTTTTCCACATTCTGCCCGAATTTCACGGTGGCTTTTTTCCTCATTCTCGAGTTTTGTCAATCATAGTGTGAATTTTTTTTCTCGATAAAACCTGTATTGTCTTTTTTCTTAGTCTGTTTTGATACAAAGGCTCAGTAGCTTTCACTGTTCCCTATGAATTCCCTTTATTTCCGAATCTAATCCTGAGATGGGTCGCTCCGAAAATAATGACATAATTTTGAAATGCATGAAATCCGCCTCACCAAATCATGGCTGTCAAAGATTTTTCAAAAACGTTGCTGATGAATTCGTTACCAACTTCAAAACACATGATTAAAGAACTCTTGAAACTGTGTGACAATGACTAAAATTAAAAATCGTTCCATGAAACCGGTTTTTAGTTTGAATGCATTTTCATTCCAGAATGTCTACTTCCAATCCCACTTTCCTGTAATAAAAACTTCCCAGAAATATTTGATGTTTCCAGATTTGTTGTTCGAAATTTATTACATTCCATGAACCCGGTTTTTAGTTTGAATGCATTTTAATTCCAGAATGTCTACTTCCAATCCCACTTTCCTGTAATAAAAACATCCCAGAAATATTTGATGTTTCCAGATTTGTTTTCGAAATTTATTACATTCCATTAGGTAATGAAGATTCATACATATTTGACAGTGTAGTTAACTGCTTTTTCAGTCTTCTACAGTTAACTTCTTGACCCTCCCGGTACATCATCTTAATTGCATTCAACCTGTAGAATGCAGAACCAGCTATGAGTCAACTTAAATGCTCATCGAGTTCGATAGGAGTCTTGACCTTGAGCCAATAATATGTTAAAAGGTCTTTTTAATGAGTCAGATATCACATATGTATCTGAATATCGGAGGTTTCCTTACACTACACACGAGCGAAGAAGACTTCGATAGTATCTATTTGGAGAAAATAAGTATTCTTATTCGGCATCACACAAAACACAATTGCATAAGAAACTTCAGATATTTTATGGGTGTAAAGTTAGCCACATCCACAAGTACACTGAGAAAAATAAAATCTCGACTTTTTCTTTCCTCCATCCGTTTTCTCAGATGGATTTTTATTCAGTTAGGGGCCTGAATACACTAACATTTCGTGATTCAACTCAAGAGTGAAAATTTGATGAGACTGATGAATGAGTTCGATTTGAAAGAGTGCAATAGTGGTAAAGTTATTTAAAAAAATCACATATAGGCCACAAATGGCTTTGTACACCTTTCTGTTGTAATTTGTTATTGTTATCGGCCTTTTCTTTGTCATTGATACCTCGCCAGAATTTCCCAGGCCGTCAAAGGGGGTCAAATGGGGGTTGGTTACACTCAATTGTGCAAATAAAAATGCAAATGTCGGCATTGGAAGTTCGATAACATCATGCAACAATGATATTCATTTGAAAAAACAAGATACCGAAAGATCAGATATAAACTCCATTTGATTTCGTGGAGCTGTGAAAATTTTACCAGTGCCTCCTTATTTCGGTGAAATCTGTACCCAATAGCGTTTGATAACGAAATATCGTAGAATTAGCAAATCATTCGAAAACAACCGGCAACTACAAAACACTCCTATATTTGCTGATTAGGGTTATTAAAATGCTTAGTAGACATCGTTTATTATAGTCTATATAACAATAATATGTAGGCGGCTTTCTCTGTGCAGAGTTCAAAAAGTGACAATTTTTTCAAAAATTTTTCTAGATCCTATGTAAAAAAAATCGAAAAAACCAGTTAAAAGTATTTCTGTGAATTATTTGCTTCTCAATAAGAAATAAAAGAATGTAAGTAGTAAACATGTACAGAACAAATAATTTGTTAATTTTGGGTAACCCTTAGCATGGATGATTCAGAAAAAATAATTATATCATAACATCTTTCCACCTACTCAATTATATATACACGGCATATCGAAAGCTTTCAATAGAGTGCTCTGAATTTATTTTTCAATTATAATAATATTTGTAGTGGTTCGCCCTATGAACGAAAAAAAAACCTTTTGGTAAGCACCAGGGATCAGTTCTAGGGCCGTTACACGACCGCAACACATTATGGAAGACTATTATGTGTCCTGATGACACCACTATGACTACATCTGACCAAAATGTAGAGCAACTCTTTACCAAAACAGGAAGTATTATTACTTAATCAGTTTAGTATAAGGTTTCGAAAGAATAAGCTAAAAAAGTTCACATCAATATTGTCAAAAAAAAATAATATAACAAACAACCTAATTTATGATATCTAAAAACCTCCCAAGAAGTTTAATTATTAGTGCTTTCCAAGACTATCATTTAAAAGGTGAAAATGAAGTAGATCGTACTCGTGCAAAATCAAATAAAACATATTATGCCATAAAGCAGTCGAAATTCAGTTTTTATACACGTTTCCTGCTAAACATCTATTACACCATATAACGTCCACTATTATGATCTGTTGTAGAGCAAGGGATTTCTCAACAGTTTTCATTGCTCGAAAAAGTATTGTGACACTCATATTCTTCTAGATTTTTTTGTTATTTCTTTATTTAACGTAGGCCTATTTCTGCGACCAGGGCTAAACACCGACGTCGGTGAGCACACTCCCCCCCAACCGGAAATTTTGCCGAATCCTCTGGTGTTTCCAACCAGAGGTAGGGATCTTTAACGAGCTCAACATCCATAAACTCGGGACCGCCATCTTAACGTCCCCTCCGACGAACGGCATATCTATCGCCATATCTCGTGCTCATTGATATTACGCCTGCAGTTGTGAATATGCCACTACACTGCAGTTATTCGGGGCTTTTTGAACACGAGTCTTTCCTGACAGGTGGTCACCCATCCAATTACTGGTCACGCTGGACCTTACATGAATTATACTTGTACGTGACAATATATTTTTTATTAATTCATTGTAAATTTCGATCGATTCTGATAATAATCTGGAGCATACTTTTTGAGAGTCTGATTAGACATTCAAACGATTACCAATCATTAAGTAGCAACGGAGGTTGATTTCTAGCTTATCAGGAACCCAGAAGTCGCCATTCGATATTAGGTACTTATTTCAATACAGTGAATTATTTTCATTTTCGACACTTATAATCCTCTCGAACAAACTGATACGATGTATCTATTTAATCTCCCAAAAACAAACAAAAATGATAAAGCCATTGTTTTCACACTTTATCTCTACAGAACCCTATCAATGAAGCAATTGAAATACGCCTTAAATCGCAGAAAAAAAGGAGATTAAGATTTTTCCTTTCACGAGGTAATTTGTTATATAAAGATTTTGATTGAAATAATATATTATACTTAAATTTGTTTTTTCTGACAGACTTATTAACGGAATTATGTTAGAAAGGAATGTAGTCTAAAAGCTTATGCTTGCCTCTATACAGTGCTTCTCAAAAGTCCCCCCCCCCTCTTATTTTTGGAACGATTATACATAAACAAGTGAAATTGTAAACTGAATATTAAAGGTTGTAAACTTCCCTACTAGTGATGATAGATGACGAAATCGTCAAAGATGACGTCACAAGGCCATTGTGACCAATAATTTTGAATGGAACCCTATGGCAAGCGACACCTCTTTTGAAAGGTATCGAAAAAACCTATTCAATGACACTAATTTTGTTTGTGTTTATGGCAGTTTTGGCAACTCGCTTTTAAAAATCGCAAGGCTGTGATGAATTAAATCAGTTAATACTAAAATTCCAAATTCAAGCTCCGCCTCTGGATAGTTGTCAAATAAGCTGACGTTTTTGTTGGTCTCCCTAATTCGACGTTTTTGTAATTGTCCAAGTTTTTGTACATTTAATAATTTGTGTATTGTTGATCGAACGTTCAACTGTTTTAGCAGCTTTTGGTACTTTTAATATTTTTGTACATTTTAATAATTTGTTAAACTGTTGTGAGCCGAACGTTTAAGTGCTTCAAGAAGCGAAATGGTACGTGCTCTAGGTGATAAAGTAGCAGCGATCCTAATTCTTGGTGAAACTGGAGAAAATATTCATGCAGCAGAACGCATTTTTAATGAGAGGTTTCCCGATCGCCCCGTTTCGAGGACTTATTTAAGGGAGCTTCTTCGTAAGTTTGAAACAACGGGTAGTATTAATGATGTGAAACGATCAGGCAGACCACAAATTTCTGATGAGAAAAAAATTATTGATATACTGGCAGAAGTAATAGTTAATCGTACTTCTTCAACAACTCACGTTGCATCTACCTGTGAAGTCAGTCGAAGTACAGTACACAGGGTGTTGAAAAAAAACAAATTTCATCCATACAAATAAAAAATGGTTAATCAACTCTCAGACGACGACCCAGACCGAAGACTAGAATTTTGTGAAAATATGGAAACTAAAATTAACCAACAGCCAGACTATGTCAAAACAATTTGTTTTAGTGACGAAAGTACTTTCTATCTAAATGGAAATGTAAATACACAGAATGTGAGGTATTGGAGTGACGCAAATCCTCACCTGTTTCGTGAAACACATACCCAATTTCCCCAGGAGGTGAATGTTTGGGCAGGTATCCTGGGAAACCACATCGTTGGGCCTCTTTTTTTAAAAACTAATTTAACTGGTGAGGTTTATCTGGAGCTGTTGCAAAACGCAATAGAACCGTTAATCCTTGAAATTTTGGAAGATAATCCAGATGAATTCGGCAATTTGGAAATAACATTCCAACAGGATGGAGCTCCTTCACACTATTACGGTGCAGTAAGACGGTATTTGGATGAGGAGTATCGTGGTAGATGGATTGGACGACGAGGTTCAACGGAATGGCCAGCTCGATCACCGGACCTCACACCTTTGGAATTTTTTTCTGTGGGGGTACCTTAAATCGAAGGTTTACGCCACTGAACCTGACAATATTGACGTTTTAAAACAACGTATTGTTGCAGAATGTGAGGCTGTTTCCGCAGACATATTTGCAAAAGTACGAGAAGAGTTTAAAAATAGAATTTTTCACTGTCAGGAAGTAAATGGAGGTCACTTCGAGCAATTTCTTTAAGTAGATACTGATTCTTAAATCTGTAATTAATATCATACTAAATGGAATTTAAATTTTAATGTTCACTAATGAGCCATTAAAACTGCCATAAACACAAAGAAAATTAGTATCATTGAATAGGTTTTTTCGATACCTTTTAAAAGAGGTGTCGCTTGCCGTAGGGTTCCATTTAAAATGATTGGTCACAATGGCCTTGTGACGTCATCTTTGACGATTTCGTCATCTATCATCACTAGTAGGGAAGTTTACAACCTTTAATATTCAGTTTCCAAATTTCACTTGTTTATGTATAATCGTTCCAAAAATAAGAGGGGGGGGGACTTTTGAGAAGCACTGTATATTCAATATGTCACTGAAAGCAAAGGGAGTGAATAGAGCAAAATAGTTGCTTTCGGCAAAGCGCCTTTGGTGGCGCTTCGATAAAATCGTGCCATCGATATTTTACAATAGAAATAATCCAAAAATCATACAGATCCTGCAAGTTTGTTTCATGGAAAAACAAATAATGAATGTCCGAATGATACATTTTGAATGGTCTTAGATATCCGCAATATGTTCGGAATTACATTGTAATTTAGTACGAAAATTATCGAGTAAGATCATGCAAAATCATCAATGGCAAAAATACCTGGTTCAAGAGAATGACGAAGCGCTACGATTTTATCGATAAGCTACGAATTTATCGAAACGCTAAGAATTTATCGAAGCGCTACGACTTTATTGAAGGGTAATAATGATCCTGCTGTAAAAGGTCTTGCCAGCTCCAACAAGAATAGGTTGTTAGGGTTATAAAACGGGTTCTTATATCCTTCGAATTTCTGAGTACAAAATCTGGCTACCATTGTGCCCAGCAGTTGGTTATCTTCTACAATTCATAAAACAATAATTACCATACAGCTGTTGTCTCTCGTAAATATGAATTAGACAACGCCTCTCCAAATAATCACAGACATTTGCACGAGAGATGAATCACAATATATTCTGACTGCAATTAAAACTGTATTTTGTGACTTTTTATTTCGAATGTCATCGAGTAAGATCTTTGACAATCATCATTAACAGTAGATCAACCTTACGACTTAATCGAAGCGTCTTGCCATCTTTATTTCCATCGTAATTCCTAGAACCAAATTGTCCCCCTCGAGGTTATTCAGGTCCAAAAAGGGTTCCAATATTGTTCAGAATTCTCAGTATGCAATCTGGCATGCACATTTCGCCATTTTAGCCAACAGTGGGCTGTCTTCAATGATTTGTAATACAATAATTACCGTACGGCTGTTGTGCATCTCTCGTAAATAGGAATTAGACCTCGCCTCGTCAAATAATCGCAGACATTTGCGAGAGAGATCCCTATTATAAATGACATTTCAGCTTTGCAATTGCATTTTTCATAAATAAGCGACTACCCGCATACTTGTCTAATGGGTATGTTGTTGAATTCGTGTCAGTAATTTGCATGGATTCCTTTGTGAACAAGGCCAAAAACCAGCGTCGTGTCATAAATCATAGAAAGGGGGCTCAAATGAAAAAGTAGTCAAGTACAAGCCTCGCACACAGAGTGTTCCGAACCAGTGCAAAGTATACAATTAATCCATTTAGATCAATACTCTATTTTCCTTGCCGACTGCCGCACTGATAATAATAATAACCTAACCTAACCTTTCGATTGCCTGGATTGATTATTGTAATGCATTTATTTGACTCAACGTCGCATTTTTGTTTTGTTTTGGCTCCACGAAAGATTGCTCAATATTGATGACATATGACGATGGGCTTATAGTTTTTGGAAATACATACATAGTCTTCTTTCCTTCTTTGGGGATATAGAAATGGGCTGTACTCGAGCTGTTTTCCAGTTGGATGGAAAGTTTTTCAGATGGATGGGAAGTTTTCCAGATGGCCTCTTCCTTTCTGTATATGATTGCCTGTGGAATCTAGGAAATCTGGCATATCGTATTCATCACCGAGTAGAAATTGCAATTTTCGAAATTGTTCTTTACCTTTCTTTCGAAAGAGAGGAGATTAAGATTTTTCCATTCACGTGGTAATTTGTTATATATACGTATGCAAGTTCAGGGAATTACGTTCTGAGACGGCGAACTTGTACCTTGGAGGTCTCAAGTGGTCAACATCTCTAGTTGAGTAATTATGAAAATGCTGGTTTTTATCGATTTAATTTTTTCTTTTGTGTATCTCAATGAGACTTTGATAAACATAAACAGAGGGAAGACACATTATAGTAAATTGTTTGAAAAGTTCCCGACATGGAGCATTGTATGGTGCGTCAGCTATCAAAATAGCACGTTTTTGGAGTTGAAAGACCCTAACAAAATGCGGCGAATTTCCCCATGGAAGAAATCTATAATTCAAATGACAATAGAATGGTGCATGAAATGAAGATAGGAGAGAAGAAAAGTTCACCGAACTTCTAATAAGAATATCTGGGTGGATAGTTTTTTGCTTAGTACATCTATATGAGCAGGCTGTCAACTCAAGCCATCATCAAGAGACAAACCAAGTATTTTTACGGTTTTCGTTTCACATATATTCCTATTTGATGGGAGTATAATCTTTTGTGTTTTGCCTTTATTGGGATCAAGATAATTTGCTCTAAACTATATTTCAGCCTTCTTTTCAATACTGACACCTCGTTCAGTACAGATGTTTGTGGGATTGGATCAATGCAGTATCATCCGCGTAACAGATATTAAATGAAAAAGTCGGCATCACACAGGTTACTTATTCACTGGGTACTTGAACAAACTTTTCAAAACCCTGTAACTACACCAAATTTCAACTTCCTACTAGGTATGTTGAATACATACATGGGAGCGACTATTAGTGTTTCTTTTTCCCTAAAATATGGGTAGAAAGTAAATATGTTTTTTGAAGTTCATTTCATTGGAAAAAAATAGATTTATATAATCGAAGGAAAATCAAGAAACATTGCTAAACGATTATTATTTCAATAGATGTTGTACCTACACTGAAAATTCCTAGAGTTTCTCATAAGCTATAAAATCGTTTTCGCATAACTCCACGCATTTGGCTAAGAGAATGATTACACACTGTGAAAAAAAAATCGGTATTTTCAATGCGCAAATGTTTACTTTTGCATAACAGGAATTATGTTTTATACGTTTGTATTAATCTAGATAAGATAGTAAAAAACTCGAAAAAACTGCAGAAAAATCCCTGTACGGCACTGTTGAACCTGGTATCACTACTGATTTCCATGGTAATTTTATGGGTGTTGCTAAATAGTGCAATTGTTCATAGCTCTTACCCACTGCTCTAGTCTCTGTTCTGCAATTTTACCATATGCTTCCTTAGCTGCCACAGGCATTGTCGATATGCCTACCAAAGATTTTATCATATATCTCTCTATTTCGGTTTCTACAATGATCAATAAGAATAACATGCAAAGTGAATTCTAACAACCAAGATTTTTTTATCGATCTGATGAAGAAACGACCATCAATATCTTCCTCAACAAACACTCAAAATGTCTCGTATCAGTAAAATCTCTCATTCAGTCATTTTCAGCGCATTAAAACAGTTTTATCAGAAAAATACCCTTTCTTTAAGGGTTACACACTATCACACTAAAACATTTAGTTACTTTCTCGGCAAAAAACTCTTATACCTAGGTACATTTTGATTTGTAAAATATCTATTTTCAGTTCCATTCAACTCCCTTTGTTAAAATGTCGGTTCCTATGCCTTTTTTAATTTTTGACTATTTATTTCAACATTTATTTTACTTCAATAATGTCGCCTATAATGAGGGGAAAAGTAATGTTCATTTGAATTAAAAAATTTATTGAAGATGTTGTTAGTGTCATACGTGAATGGTTGTCTTGTGTAACTATTGAAGAAATGTGATTTTATGATAAAAACAACTGTGTCAAAATGTGTTTGAGTGTGTGTAGATTGTGTTGATATAAAAGAGACATTTTGAGTGTATTTTGCATGAGAAATTGGTGCTTGAAATCTACCCTTTTTTCGACCTTTTATGTATATTATACACCGAGGTTGAGATTAATATTATTATAGCCTACGCTTCCGGTTTAAGGCGCGTTGGCTATAATAGTCTTCTCAACCATGTTGTAATATATTTTTTCGCAACATAAATTACTTTATATGAAAGCATTAATATATTTATTATGGAAACGAAAATAAGATTAAATGAATATTTATTCAGTTCGTTCCTGAAATTATGAAGTCATATGCCAGAAGTAAGTACGTCCATCAAGCAGACACAAATGAATTATTGTCATTTCAATTCGTGGCCTTTTAAGTTAAATTGGGTGAAAATGCATACTGATTGTAGGCGTCTCCAGAACTGCAGCAAGTGCAAATTTAAAAACAGAAAAATCGAAGATTATTCAACTAAAAATATTCAAAAAAAGTTTTTTAACGAATTACTATGGACACAAAGTCAATGAAATTTTACATAGCCACTTATAATGGCATTTCAATCTCTACCAAAACCAACCAAAATAACTATACCTAGATAGAATTAGGTAGGCCTATGTTTGGAATCTCTTTTTGACTGATACAGCTCAAAATGATATGGTAATTGGTAGATATAGGAAGTGAAGGGTGCATGATTATGATTTGATGAATTAAGGTAAGTACATAATTAATAGCCCCAGTAACACAGTCTCATAACAATACAATACGTGGGAACCGAATGTTACCATATAATTTCTATTTGTACCTAACCTGTAGACAGGGATATTTGTAAATAGTTTTGCAATAGCAAAATGAATGATTACCCAACCAAAACAAACGGAAAAAAGTTCAGCACCTCAACATTTACGTAATTCTTCTACCGTTGTATGTTGCAAAACAGCAGAACTATACAATTTCCTGTATTTTGTTATTTCTGACATTCCTCAACAGCAAAATGTTATGTGACCTTGATGTATTGCACGCCAGTATAGGTATTTTATTGCATATATAAATAAATGCAGGCATACCAATTCATTTTTATGGATGGATTATTATTAGACAAATGATTACTGTCAACAATGAAATGTCATTAAATAAACAAACAAAACAAAATCACTGCTCCGGTATTCTCGAAATTGTTACGATATGTGCCAAATTAAAATACATTACTTACCTTTTCAGGTAAGAACCAGAGTGAAGAAAATCCTTTAACACTTTTAACTGGCACTGTCCGATAATTTTACGATTGTTTTCACACTTTTATGTCTAATTAGGCACTTGCAGTAAATATTTTCTGAAAGGTGAACGAACGAAATTCTATGCCGTGTTGCCAACAGCTAGCTCTGACGGGCTGACATTGGATGGAAGTGAATCCATCTGTTCTGTGGTGAGCACATCCACTACCACTGAACCGCTCGCGAACTAAAAACTGAACTGAATCAGTGAAACAAGATCCTTCTCAAAACACGAGAATAACTGCACTTTGTTGCACGCAAGCGCCCCGTCAAATGTTTTCAAAACATTCTTTTTCAATGATATTCTTTATGATTTGAACAGGTATTCCGATGAAGTGGCAGGGTAATAGAAAAACGGCAGGAATAGACGAAAAGTAATTAAACAAATCGATAATTTGATACCTCTGCGGAGTATAGAACACAATCCCCATAGGTATTATATTTAATTGTATTTCCTTCCTGTTGCGGTCGCAAAAGCGAGACAAAAGGAATGGATACCTACTAGTGGATAATAAAACCTCCCTTTGAAAAAATGTAGGAACTTCACTTCAAAGGATATTGGGCAACCAGTGGCGGGCCTGTTTATTTAGAAAATTTAATGTGAAATAAAATTCAGCTTCGATCAGGCGCGGCCATAGGAAGCATGGGGGCCATGTCCCCCTTGCGTTTCCAAAAATTGTTTATTGATTTGAAGTGACACATTTTTAATTAATTTATGCATTTCTAAGTTCAAAGTTAGTTCATAATTTTTTGATGTCATTTCCATTCCATGTCTAGTTCAGAGACCCCACAACAGGATGTATTTGAACAAGCGGTAATTCGATCAAAGACAGAGGAGGCCAATAGTTTGACCGATCACCGAGACCCTGATCCATTTTTGCACGCGGTAACTAGATCAAAGACACATGATGCTGACATTGCCGACAGGAGTTTGTAGTTTGACGAATCACCCAGATACAAGTTTTCAAGTTTCAAGTTTATTCAATTCAAAAGTAAGTAACATGACAATTTCACAATTAATAATATTATTTCCAGGTGTTAATTACAATTTCAATTTAGTTATTACAATTTCAATATAGTACCGAGCCATCTCACTCCATATACTGGAGACCTTTCACCTAAGCACAAGCGTGCTTGTGTTGTGTCAGGTATCCGATATTCAGAAGGAGTTTTTTTCTATGTCAATTGGCGTCTATTTGGTGATTCTGGAGAATGGAGGTTTGGAAAGTGTACGTTCAATATAAATGTTCAAATGTAGATTGATTGTGTCGTACAAATGATTTTATGGCTATTTTGTATTTGTTAATATTTGTAATATTCTTGGACTCAGATGGTAGTAGGTTGAAGAGTTTTGGGCCAAAATAATGTACAAATCTCTGTGAATGACTTTTTTTAAATAATGGCATGTGAACAGACCCTTTTATAACAGATCTGGTTTCTTTCTCAATAGTTGTCCTCAGATAGTTAGCTTTATTGTGAAATATCCATATTAAACATGACTAGGAATAAAGACTTCTTATATTGAATAATTTGATTTCCTCATAGAGCTTTTTTGTAGAAAATAATCGGGCCTTTTTATAAATAATTTTTAGTATAGTGTTTTGCGTTGTTTGTAAGCTTCCTAAATTTTTTTCAAAAGTTCCTCCCCATGCTGTTATGCAATACTTGAGAACTGACTCTGCCAGTGCATAATATAAAGTGAGCATGTTTCTACGAGATAGGATATCTCTCAGGGAATACAATTTATGGATGAGTTGTCTTAGCCTCTTGGTCATGCATAGCGTGTGTTCATCCCATCGTAAATGTTGATCCACTATAAAATTATTGTGTTATTTTTTATTTTCTCTGATTCGCTGTTTGTCAGTGTGATGGTCATAAATTTTGTTTTATCGACGTTTAGGCTAAGAAGATTATAGTCGAGCCATGCTTTTATCTTTCTCATTTCATTTTCTGCTTTTTTATAGACTCCCTGCCATGATTCACTCGAAAAAATAATGACAGTATTATCAGCGTAAGATATAATATGGCCCAAAAAGTTTTTGATTTTGCTAATACTGTTTATATATACCAAGAATAGGATGGGCCCTAATATGGTACCCTGAGGTACACCTACCGTAACTATTGATGTGTCACTGAGTTCGTCATTTATCTTTACTCTTTGTGTTCTCTGTGATAAATAGTCTCGCAATAAGTTAAGTACCAGTCCCCGAATTCCATAACTATATAATTTATTCAAAAGAATTTCGTGTGAAACGGTGTCAAAGGCCTTGGCAAGATCAAGGAAAATGGCTATGCATTTGTCCGATCTATCCAGTGCCTCCACACCGCTCCTCACAAAATCTAGTACCGCTTTTTCCGTATTTGAATTTTTTATAAAGCCGAATTGTCTGTCTGTTAACACTTTATTAGCATCGAAAAAATTGATAAGTCTTCTCTTGATAGTATGCTCAAAGATTTTTGCAAAACTATTTATCACAGAGATTGGCCTATAATTGCCAGGTTCTCCTCGATCACCTGACTTGTGTACTGGTGTGATAATAGCCTGTTTCCATTGCTTTGGTATTTTACCTTTAGTGTAACAAAGGTTTATCAGCTGTTCCAATGGTTTAATAATATGTAAATGTATAGACTTTCTTGTTTTTGTGTTGATTTTATCTGGTCCAGGGGAACAGTTATTTTTTAATTTAGATATAATGTCTATCAGTTCGTTGCACGTTACTGGTTTTAAAAAAAGTGTTTTGTTAATAAAAATATCCTCCATGAGATCTTCAGATACGGATCCATTTTTTGCATTACCCTTCAGGAAGCTTCATGGTTTTGTCAAATTAATATTTTCGATTATCGAACAGTCCGCTTTATATTATTCTCTTGTACTGTAGGTATACTTCTGCCAGACATGTAATAAAAGATACTCATTATAAATGCTAATCCGATACCGTTATCATGGACCATTGTTCGAGGTGTGAAATTGGATAGAAAAAGGGCTGGGGATTCCAGATACGGATTTGAAAATACGTAAATTATCTCCTATATTACATTTTAATGCGCTAATTAAAATTCGTATACGTAATTTGATATTTATGACTAATTTGATTGATTTTTAACCTTTTATATATTAGGTTTGGATTATGTTATGAACTAACTTGCTTAAAATAATCTGGACAGGCCGTCAATTGAACATATCATCTTGTGTGAAAATTCGACCGCTTAGCCTTATCGGTAATGAATAATAATGAGTCTCTTTGATGTATTGCAGTACTATACTCTCACAAAAGGAGAACCGATGCACCATTCGCTTCACTGCAGAAAAACTAAATTGACCGAAGAATGCAATAATACGCTCCTCTCATGTACAAAAGAAAAGTTTAAAAATTAAATTGACAGCAAGCAAACAACAGGATTATCTTTATTTGACAGTAAAAAAAACAAGTCGGACGACAAACAAAATGAGAAGTTGTTAATATTTGACATAGGTCGAGTTTTATCCGATTATGAGAAATATAATTATCTGAAAAATATGTGGCTTCCTGTGGTTTGCTTTTTCTGAAACAACAAAAATAATAAAATTTTGGAAAGGTATACTTACCTATCGGACATCAACATATAAAGAAATATGAATGTATTTCGTATGTTAAAAAAGGTATTTTTTGCAAATACTACATAATTTTAGTTACAAAACCCCTAACTAAATTTTCAAAATTAAATGGGGAAGATGATGTGTTAGATTGCCAAAACAATACATCATCAGGCAACTGTAAGTACTGAAAACTTCACAAGTTCTTACGAAAATTGGAATATTGATTTAAGAAATATACTAGATAATGCTAGGGACAAACAACCATAAATCGTAGCAAGGCAAAACATTCCTCTCCGTGAACATAGAGCTGACGGTGATTTATTGGAAAATAGTTCAGTCAATAAAGGTAATTTTCGTGAATTACTTCGATTTCGTATTGAGTCGGGGGACAAAATATTTGAAGAATCATTTGAAAAAACTTCGGTACGAGCTACATACATCAGCAAAGGGATACAAAATAGTTGGTATCATTTGTGACAAGAACTTCTTTCTTTCTTTGCTCCTTCTTATACCGCAGTAACGGCTTTCTTTGCTTCTTCTTGTACTGCAGTTACTTCTTTTTTGCTTCTTCTCGTACTACGTCAACTTTTTTCTTCAGTTCTTCGATGTGTCCCTGGTTTCCTGGAACATCTATTCAAGAAATGGTTTCGGTTGTTCTCGCTAAATATTTTGTTGTTCCAGTATTTTCCGGAAATATCCGTTCCTCTTCCTCTGGTTTATCTTTCCTTGTTTTCTTCTCCTCGGCAAACTGCTGCTTGATCATTTCCATTATGGCTTACATGTCGTCGTAAGGTGTATTTCTTGTATTTACCATGAACTTTTTTTCAAATCAACCACTAATATCCCCACTTCTGACGCCAACTTATGCGAAACTGAGTTTTGTCTTTATTAAAATATCGAAATAATTATTGTCCGTTTATTTACACTTCACAAAAATAATAAAATAATGTACTTTGACAATTAAATCAATTAATCACAGTTCACTGTTTAAATACCAATCTCGCCACTGTCGAACTTCACCTTGAATAACTGTACTGACAACTGATAAATAACTAACTGCCTCCAGTGGCGGCTCGTCCTTTTATATAAGGGTCATTAGCATCCAAAAAATTATCGCACCTGCTTCTGAAGATTCACGATGTTACCATTCGAGGAGCGATATGACGTCACCTCGTGTGGACTAGAATACAGTGGCGTATGGTTATTCGTTTCCATAACAATATGATCTGAAGTACATTACTTTGAATTCATCTATTGGTCATTTAGCGTTGATGATAAAAAAAATATTACAGACGTACTTGGGCACATTTGAAAAATTCAATATATTCTGTCTACAGGCCCTTCCCAAATATATTTCGGTTTTTTTGGAATCAGAACGTCCCCAAATGTTCATAAGACGTCGAGTGTACCTAATCGGGACATACATACGATTGCTATATGAGTGGCTTACTGGAATTCTATCGGAACAAATTTCTTTTCATTTGTTCCGAATATACGATACCGAGCCACTAAGTCAATCTTTTAGGAAAATTATAACAACCAACAACTGAAAACATTCTGTTACTAACCAGGTACAGTATCGAGTGATTCATAAAATGCTCCCAAGGGTAAAGGGCGGGTGGCACCACGAAACACTATGGGTATTCTTTATGATTCGGTTGGCCTACTTCCAGGCCCTCTATGTCTATAAAGCTCACGGGGTATTGCTAAACTAAAGATCGGAGAGATAGGTACTAATCAACAGAACTCTTCCTCAATATCCCTAGGTAGCTACTAGGGTTACAGCATTTTGTATAGAAACTGTGTTGTTCTAGGATACTGTGCCGGAGATACTCTTATGCCGGAATTAAGCTCGAAAATAAACGAACATAAACATTTGTCGACCTACAAACTCATCTGTCTGCTCATTAGGTGAAAAGTAAAAATTCACGGAGTCCTAACTCTAAACAGGATTACGAAAGTTTAAATAAGGAAAGGAGCTTCTAGAAGGAAGGGGGTATACTCTTACGAGCACCGCACCTCACTCTTAAGATGGGCACTTCAAGCGACGACTTATCTAGACCGTCCGTATTTGAGCCCGTAATGCTCTATATTATATTATGTATAGTAACAGATTCGCTTGACGACATAGAAATAGCAGTAGCCACTTTCCTGGACATCGGGGAAGCTTTCAACAACTCATCCGCAAAATATATAGTAAACCTCGCGAAAAAAGAGGGTACCGCTCACTATTTGCCAGTGGATCAAAGCCGGATGAAGGACGATAATGACCACTCTAGGAGAAGCGACCGTATAGGCAAGAGGGGTGGTTTCTGGGAGGCATTCTATCGCCAGTGCCCTGCTCAACTCTGGTGAACACCCTCCTCAAAAAACAAAACCTTTCCGAAGGTGGCTTTTACTCCCTAGGATACGTAGATGACCTAGCAATAGTCGATACAGGATGATTTGCAGACATTATATCAGAACACAAAGGGCACTAAACATAAAAGACAGATGGTGTAAGCAGGAGGAACTATCAGTAAATCCCAAAAAACCACTGTCGTTACATGTCCAGGAAAAGAGCATTAAGATGCCAAAAACCACCAATGATCAACGAAGAAGAGATTCAATTCGCCATGGAAATTAAGTACCTAGGGGTAACTTTTGCTCATAGGCTCACATGGAATCTTCATATTCAATAAACGACACACAAGGCCAGGACGGTTCTCGGGATGTTTAGAAGAATGCGCTGAAAAAAATGGGTCAGACAGAAACGATGAGACTACTAAGTGGCATGGCTTGGAGTGTCTAGTCACTTAACCCCTAATACCTATCTTCATTTAGGAAGAAACAATGTCCGTTACTCACAATCTGATGCAGGGGCAAACCCCGATAAGCCGAACACACATATAAAAGACCATCTCAAGCTATAAGAAGAATTGAAGGAAGATCCCATCCTTAGGATTACATGATTCCAAGAAACTTAAATACCCAGCAGAAAGGACTGGCAGAAGGAGCATCCGTGGAAACGGAACAGAGTGGATCACAGATGGCTCAAAGACCAATGAAGGCATGGCAGCCGGTATATACGGGTCAAAAGGGAAGACTAAAATCCCAATTAGCTTAGGAAACATGCAACGGTTTTCCGCCAGACCGCGGTAGCGACCATAGAGCACTGAGACTGGAAGATACTGAGGCAGAAAGACGAAAACAAAATCATTGAAATCTACTCAGATAGTCATAAAGGTACTCAGAGCACATCAGGTCAATTCCAGACTGCATCACTGCGTTGAGCAAACTGGGCAGCCACAACAGAGTCACACTGGCCTAGGTGCCCGGACACGAGGACCACTATGGCAATGAGGATCGGAAAAAGCCCCATTGGAGCCCGAACCTTTCTGCAGAATTTCGAAAGCAAGCATAAAAACATCCATTAGCAACCCATTTCTCGAAAATGGTGGAATAACACCCCTAAATCAGGCATTCACGTCCATGGACGTCCATATTCACGTCTGCTGTGAAAAAACAAAGGCTACAGGCTACATGAAAGAACCGCTATCAAGACTCTGGAGTCTGATAAGAAATACAAAGCTAGACAGTGATCTCTAAAATCACAGAGGGAGCTCCACAAGAGATATGCAAAGGTCGCGGTTTATCCCTTGAAGATGTGAAAAATTGTTCAGTGTTCTATATATTTTAATGGACATATTGTACAAATATTGCGGTTTTTCCCGATTTCTGCTTTGGAGGAGAGGTGATTCCCAAATAGGTTATATTTTATTCGCGTAATTTAAGAAAATTCAATAAAAATGCGAAATTTAAAAAAAAAAAAATTTCGAGAAAATGAATTTGGGGAAGAAAGTACGAACATTTGAAAAAAAATAAAATAAAAAAGAAATGGCAACATTTTGAAGGAAATCAAAATTTCGAGAAAGAGAGAAGATAAAGTTCGAAAGCAAGAATTTCCATACTTCCTTATTTTTTCTATTTATTGGTTTATGAGATTAGGCCCGTTCGCTTGTGTCTGTCCCTCCATATGCCTGACTGTCACAGGCATTTTTCTCAGGAGCTATTTTACGTAGGAAGTTGAAATGAAGTAGGCTAGATTCTAATTCTGACTACTTTAAGCTGCAAACAAAAAAGCTTGAGCAGCTTTATGTAAAATATACTATTTTTATAAAATAGTTGGTACGTAACCACATTGCACGAGTTACACTCCAACTTGACCGCTTCACGTTAGATGGTAATAGGTCAACAGATAGGTTAGGTTTTTTCCTTGTTTCCCTTTTAATAGCAATTGGATTGCGAACAACTAATATCTATCGATTAAAATTCAGTTTTACGACAAAATTAAGGTTGATTACTCTTATTTCGGACATCTATCGTCTTAATGGATTTAAAGGTTTTCCGTGACATTTCGTTTTGGGTAAATACTGAGAAGCTAAGGTGCTACTTGGTATTTTTATAGGTCTGTCAGTGCATTGATGCGTTTAGTTTCGCGCCTCTGCAGTCTGCCAGAACTAACAATGAACGGTTTCCATACAATCCTGATATCAACGCTTGGCGGACTAAAGGCGTCATTGGCTGGGATGTAGGCAATCTCTTTGGATTTTCGTTCGAGACAATAGACATACTTTAAGCAATTCTCGATTTCAACGTCTCCCCATCCATTTTTTCATTCTGTTAATCGTACAGATGCTGGACTTTGATATGGGATTTCAT
The DNA here is from genome assembly GCA_018342105.1 of Gonioctena quinquepunctata. NCBI lineage: Eukaryota > Metazoa > Arthropoda > Insecta > Coleoptera > Chrysomelidae > Gonioctena > Gonioctena quinquepunctata. Next base: position 1,460,796 of record JAFIRS010000048.1, read on the forward strand.
AAATACAGTTCTTTCTAATTTCGGTTCTATTATCAGGTCTGGTCTTGGTGAGGAAGCTTCGTAAAGTATTGCCTCATTGGGAGCAGCTCTAGATGATGTACTTGTTTCCGATCCTTCTGATCTTCTGGGAGTTGTTCCTTCGGGGTTCTTATTGGTTCTTTCTAAGTATACTGAAAAAACTTGAAATAATCAAGACGCCGCAGAACAACAACAAAGCCCAGTTATCTATCTTCCATACATCACGGGTGTCTGTGAGAAGATCAGAAGGATCGGAAACATGTACAACAAGAGCAGCTTTCGATCCGGTAGTAGGTACTTTACGAAGCTTCCTCACCAAGACCAAACCTGTCAATGGCAAGAACTGTATTTATGAAGTCCCATGTAAATGTGGGGATTCCTACATCGGAGAGACGAAGAGACCAATCAGTAGAACACAAAAAATTACCTATAAAATACCAAGTAGCACCTAAACTTTCAGTATTCACCCGAAAAGAATGGCAGATAAAAGCGATCGAAACGTCGTGAAAAACCTTCAAACTCATTAACACAATAGAATAGAATATTTATTGGTCCTTTATGATCAAATACATGATATAGGATAGATCACAATGGGCATATAGTCCATTATGTCAATGTACAAATGACAGAAATTTTAATATGTTGGAGTAGATCACAATGGGCATATAGTCCATTATGTCAATGTACAAATGACAGAAATTTTAATATGTTGGGTTCGGAGATTCAATGAAGAACCACACAAGTTATGGAGCCACAGAGTTGTGACATAGAAATATAAAATAGGTCACTAAGTAGCCGTGTTATCATATATAACATCAAATAATATAACGATACATCATAAAAATTATGTCAATCGATTTGAAGGCGATAAATTATTCAAAAACCCATTCAGATTCCGAAGATATTTCATTGAAAAAGAATGATTCAACATTTTGTGATATTTGTAACAGAAAATTCCAAACTTCCAGGGGTTTGAAAATTCACAGAACCAAAATTCACCATTCATCAATACCTTCTCAACCATCTACAAAAATTTCCCCAAATTCACCAGAAAAATCACCCTTTCCTTCAAGTTCAACCGAAGCTATTAACGCCCGTCTTGCTAATCTGAAGCAACGAACCTTCATAATCAAGAGAATTCCTAAAGCTGCAAGAACTTGTGCTGCAAGAGCGTTGAGCAAAGCAATAAATGAATGCATCCTGAATAATTCTCTGGAAAGCTGGGAGTTCTTGCTATCCTTCGCTTATAATTATTTCATTCTTCCACCATCGAATGAACTCTCTTTCCACATTTATCAAAAGGAATATCAATAACACCAATTCCACTCCTTCATGTATTTCTGAATCGAAGCCTCCATGCAAGAAAAAGATAAATCCTATCAAATCCATCATAAATAAAGTGTCCGACGGTGATCTTTCTTCCGCAATCAAACTACTAACTTCATCTGACAGTATCGCAGATTTCAATGAGTCGACCTTAATGGAACTCCAGTCAAAACACCCACATGACATCTTTCAAAATGATAATTCTAATATAGGGTGTGGAAATTTCACAACACTGAAAGTCACAGAAAAAGAAGTTATGAAAGCAATCAAATCTTTCCGAACCAGCTCAGCGGGAGGATTGGATTCTTTGAGGCCTTCCCACCTCCAAGATCTTATTTCAAGGAGTTCTGGTTGTGAAAGTGAGAACCTCATATCTTCACTAACAAAATTATGCAATTTGATGCTATCGGGTAAGGTAAACCAAGAAATATGCCCAATTCTATACGGTGCCTCTTTAATTGCTTTGAAGAAAAAATGTGGCGGGATCCGTCCAATCGCCGTTGGCACAATTTATCGCCGACTTACGGGAAAATTATCATGTATGAGTATATCAGCAGAATTAGGTGATTCATTTCGACCAGTTCAATTCGGTTTTGGAACTCCAGGAGGTTGCGAAGTAGTTGCTCATGCTGCCCGCCGTTTTCTCAATCAACATCCAGATTCTTCTTCCCAAGTTTTCCTCAAATTGGATTTTAAAAACGCTTTTAATACGCTTAAAAGAAATATAATTTTGCAGAAAGCTGAAAAAGTGATTCCCAATATTTTTCCCTTTATTAAGCAATGTTACCAAATACCGACATATCTCAACTTTGGTGAAAAGGTAATTATGTCAGAAAGTGGTGTACAACAAGGAGATCCCCTGGGCCCAGCCCTTTTTTGTCTAACCATAGACGAATTAACCAAATCGATAAAGTCTGCTTTCAACTGTTGGTACCTCGATGACGGATCTATTGGTGGGGATAGAGATGTTGTTCACGAAGAATTTTGTAGAATCATTCGTGAGTCAAAAAATTTGGGTTTAGACTTGAATTTCAACAAATGCGAACTTCTCACTTCTGACAATATATCCTTCGAGTACTTTGGGTCTATTGCTCCAGGTATCAAATTGATGAAGAAAAGGGATTGACTTACTGGGAGCACCACTTACTTCAGAATCTATATCAGGCTGCCTTATACAGAAAACAAAGTCTCTCAGTTTGATGTCTTCCCGCCTCAATGAACTTCCATCCCACATAGCGTATTTTCTTCTCAGAAATTGTTTATCGATACCCAAATTATTATATATACTCAGATGCAGTCCAACTTGGCAATGCCAGAAAGAACTTCAAGATTTTGATTCGATATTGCGTAATTCTTTGGAACAAATTACTAATAATAAATTCGATGGAAATACCTGGAATCAAGTAACTCTTCCCGTGGAATTGGGAGGCTTAGGCATCCGTTTAGCCACTTCTCTTTCTCTGCCAGCTTTCCTCGCTTCCTATAATAGTTGTGAATCTATGGTATCAACAGTTCTACCAACATGTTTCCTGAAAATTCAAGATGAATATTATTTGGAATGTGAACAGAAATGGATCTCACAACAAAAGTTGATCTTCCTGAGAATAAGAAATCTCAAAAACCTGGGATATTCCAATGACCGATTCAATATACGAACAACTCCTTGAGTCAGCTGCAGAATCTAAATTTGAAAAGGCTCGTCTCAATGCTGTAAGTTCTAAAGAATCAGGAGCTTGGCTTAATGCTCTCCCAGTAGCTTTTTTGGGTACTCTATTAGACGACCAATCGTTCAGGATTGCAGTTGGCCTTCGTTTGGGAACATCACTTTGTGTTAGCCATAGATGTAAATGTGGATCTATTGTTGAAGAAAATGGAACACATGGTTTGAGCTGCAAGTTCAGTTCGGGTCGTTTTTCGAGACACCATGCTGTAAATGATCTGATAAAGCGAGCTCTTACAACTGCGGAAATTCCCTCAGTATTAGAACCTGTTGGAATAAGTAGAGACGACGGAAAACGTCCGGACGGAATGACCCTCATACCCTGGAAATTTGGAAAGCCTTTGGTTTGGGATTTCACATGTGTAGATACTGTTGCAGCCTCCCATCTTAAAGAGACCGGAAAAAAGGAGCTACTTCTGCTGAGAAATTGAAAATTCGAAAATATTCAAATATAGAAGAATTTTACACATTTTATCCAGTGGCAATTGAAACATATGGAGTATTTGGATCTCACGCCCGGGAACTTCTAGAAGAAATTGGCAAAAAAATTATGAAGTGTACTAATGATTCTAGATCATATGCTTTTCTGATTCAGCGCATCAGTATGGCAATTCAAAGAGGAAACGCCGCATCAGTTATGGGTACACTTCCCTCATCCCGAAAACTGGATGAAATTTTCTTACAGCCTCAAAAACCTTCTATTCAAAGACGAGTATATCTTGATAAATTTGAGAAAAATACCATTCTGACGGAACGAAGCAATAGAAGACTGTTTGATAGAAATTATTCCTTTGATGTCAGCATCAATGATGTATGCAGTTATAACTACAACAACACCATCAGTCCACTTGTGAATGAAAATGCCCAAATTTCCGGACTTAATGGATTGAAAAACATTGGCAACACCTGTTTCATGAATAGCGTAATACAATGTTTATCGAATACCAGATGGTTGCTCGAGTATCTTAGAAAAGACGAGCATATGAGGGATATCAATACAAGCACATCAAGTATGAAGGGTGCTTTAATAAAATCATTTGCAGTAGTGATAAAAGAACTTTGGTCGGAAGATTTGACTGATAGGGTGGTGAATACTGTTTCTTTGAAAAACCAGATACAAATATTCGCACCTCGTTTCGGGGGCTACGCTCAACAGGACGCTCAAGAATTTATCAGCTATTTATTGGAAGGTCTTCATGAAGATGTAAACAGAGTAATAGAAAAGCCCAAACCTATCCTGACAGAAATTGATGAGAAATCAAGCGACCATGAAAAGGCACAGGAGTCTTGGTCAAGATATCTAAGAATGGACGACTCAAAAATTGTTGATAACTTTGTTGGTCAATTGAAATCAACGTTGAAGTGTACTTTCTGTGGCCATTGTTCTGTCTCTTTTGACCCCTTTTGGGACCTTTCACTTCATATTCCAAAGAGAACTGGCCAGCTCAGACTGTCACAATGTTTAGATTCATTCACTGAAGTAGAAACTTTGGATGGCGAACAGACACCATTTTGTTGTAAATGTAAGGAAAATATTAAATGCACTAAGTCATTATCCATACATAAATTCCCTAAAATATTAGTAATTCACTTGAAACGATTCTCGCTGATGGATAGATTCGGGGGAAAATTAAATGTCACCATTGACTTCCCTCTTGAAGGATTAGACATGAGTAATTATTCAACAGATAACATAATTCCATGTCGCTACAACTTGTATGCTGTGTCCAATCATAGTGGAACATCCTATAGCGGACACTACACGGCTTATTGTAGGCACCCTTATGCAGACACATGGCACGAGTACAATGACTCAATAGTATCACCGATATCACCAGAATCCCTTATAAGTGGAGAAGCATTCGTCCTCTTCTATGAGCAAGAGAGCACCAAATCACTTATTTGATAATTTTTTTTTCTTCTGTTGTATTGTATTTTATACTCAAAGTTACTTGTTATTGATAATAAAATTTATTGAATTAAATTTAAAACAACATAGGAATATATAAAATATAATATAAGATTACATATAAACATAGGTTACCACTATAACAATATGAAAATACAAAATTCCAAAAATCCCCACAAAGTTAATTGACATGTACAGTTTTTCGATCACCTGAAATTGAGATATTCTATGGTGGAGTAGAAACTATGGGTCTTCAAGAATAACCAGAGTTTTTTTTTTAATAACTTTAAAGGCTTGACATCTTTTATGTCAGAAGGTAGGTGGTTGAATAATTTTGCTCCTGCCAGTGAAGGAGTTTTTTCATACAAACTTGTTGTGTGTTTTCGGATTCTAATTGAATCAGCGTATGTGGTTGGATATTGGTGTATGTATGAGTTCTTCGCTGAATCTTTCAAATTGCGTTTAATATAGCAAATGCAGCTGTATATAAACATTCAGGGAACAGTTAAAATATGGTGTTCCTGAAAGTAGGATCTGCAGGAGTCCAATTTCTTCATATTGAATATTAGCCTCATAACCCTTTTTTGAGCCACGAATACTCTATTGATTTATGAGGCGTCCCCCCACAGAATTATGTTGTAGGACAAATGAGAACGAATAAGAGCGTAGTAGATATTTATGAGAGTTCATCAAGTTCATTTTTTAACTGGAGTATAGAATAGTACCCACTGGAAACTCTCTTGCATACATGGTCGATGTGATGCTTCCAGTTCAATTTCTGATCTATATGTATTCCTAGGAATGTTGTGGTATCTGAGGATTCAACGATATTATTTTCAACGGACCAGTATGAGTTTTCCTACAAAGAATTGCATGAGGATTGTTTTTTTGCCATTTACCACTAATCTATTTGTCCTATTAGGCCGTGAATTGGTCTGCTATTACTGATAGTTTAATATGTAGATCTGAGGGGTTATCAGCTTCCTCAGCTATAGTTGTATCATCAGCAAACAGGATTAGACATTTAGAACATATATGAGATGGCATATCATTAATGAACAAAAGAAATATTAATGGTCCCAGAACTGATCCCTGTGGGACTCCCAGGCCCATTTCGTAAAAATCTGACTTGCTGTTCCTCAGTTCTACCAGTATCCTTCTGGAACTCATAAATGACATAATCCACGAAAGAAAGTTGCCCCGAATGCCTATGGAGTTGAGCTTTTCTTCAATGAATCTAAAGTTTATCGAGTCAAATGCTTCGGTGAGGTCGAAAAACAATGCTCCTACATACTTTCCATCATCCATACGTCTGTAGACGTATTCCATGAAATCAACGGCGGCAGTTTCTGGTGATCGGCCAGGATGGAAACCATTTTGTGATTTGCTGATTATATTGTATTTCAACAAAAAAGGAAATATTTTATTGAATATACAGCGCTCGATCACTTTACTAATTACACTAGGAATAGTTATTGGTCTATAATTATCAACTAAAAGTGGATCTTGCTGTTTATGAATAGGAATTATTTTTCCAATTTTCAACATATCAGGAAATACTCCAGACTCAACTGAGAAGTTAATTATATGTGCCAATGGTTTGGCGATATATTCGTTTATTTCTTTCAATACTTTGGTGGATAGGCAGTCCACACCAACTGAATTTTTGTTTTTTAGTTCGCGAATCACTGAGATGATTTCTTGCTCGTGTACTGGAGAAAAGTAAAAAGTGTTGGAGATATTAGCCATTTTGGTACATTCTTCAGTTAAGTTATTTCCAAACTTTGATTCAATTATGCTTGACACATTTACAGAGTAATGCTTGGCAAAAGCATTTGATATTATGAGAGGGTCAGTGGTTGTTTTACCGTTGATGTTCATTTGAACTGGAAGTTCACTTTCGGTTTTTCCGGTTTTAGCTTTAAGTGTTTGCCAAACTATTTTTTCCGTTTCTCGTGGATCAATAGAACTGTTGATTTTGTCTTGGGTATATTTAAATTTAACCTGAATGGACTACCGAATCATCGTTAGGATTGTCTAAAGATACACATAGTCAGTCAATCTCTATGGAAAAAGTATTGGATACAATTCGCGATCGCCATCTATTACACTTTCAGGGAAACTGTTCAAATTGTATTCCGTAAAGTGGCGGCACCACCGGATGGCAAACAAAACTGAACTTCTGTTTCATTTTAGAAAAAGAGGAATCAGTAACAAAATACAACATATAACCATTGTATATAATTTACAAGAAAATCCCAAATGAAATAAAAAACATCCATAGTTCTGGCATTTTCAAAAATAAAATAAAAATATGGCTCTTGAATTTGGGTCCCAACCAGGTTCTTCAAATATTTCAGAGAGAATCATAAATCAAACCCTATATAACACAAAAAAAAATATATATTCTATAAACCGAGTCATGTATCCCATAAAGTCACGAAATAATTTCAATTTATGGCAGCCTTGCACTAAAATAGCTCTTATACAAAGATGAAAACCAAAACAATAAATGGCAGAAACATTTTATTTATTTATTTACTTATTTTATTTTATTCAAACTGTAATAAACATACTGAATGTATTTGTCAATGAATTACCTACTGTTTTACAATTTTCATGATTCTATTATTTTATAATTTATTTGCTATAATTTGAATGTGTTGCACGATTCAATGTTTTATTGTATTTTGAGCAAAATTATTATATAGACTATATACAATAAGTTATTATTTTTTACCTTACCTAGATATAAACGTTGGACAGTGCACTCAGGTAATATTTATCTCTTTTCCAATTATAAGTAGTATAACTAATTTCCTGGCTAATACCACGGAGAATGTTGAAAGATATCTGCTCGACATCCATGCAATAATTCATATAAATGAATATTAAATTGCAAATGTTTCTTTCTAAAAGACATGATTGTGTTTAGTTTAAATCAGTCTTGCCTGACACCTATAGACCGGTTTCGGGTTGTTAGCCCTCATCAGTATAGGGCAAACCCAGCCAAATATCCGAAGATCTCTGGCTGAAGCGAGACTGAATTAAACATCGACACAGCCATGCTTAACACGTTAGCCGCCACAATGTTGAAACAAAAATGTCCCCCTGGGCCAAATGGCTTTTTCAGCTAATATTACTACTGGGGTGCGTGAGACACGGCTCCCGTGTCTCGTGGCCTATACGCACAGAAATCTGAGACACGCCATACGTGTCTCATGGCGGCTAACGTGTTAGTGAAAAACGGGTACATGTTACGAGGTAAATTTTAAATTCACCTGCGAAACGGGCCTGGTGACAGAAAGAAACACCGCAGAAACTCCAACTGCCCGAAACCGGTCTATAGGTGTCAGGTGAGACTAATTTAAACTAAACGCAATCATGTCTTTTAGAAAAAAATTATTGCAATTTAATATTCATTCATATGAATTATTGCATGGATGTCGGGCAGATATTCAACATTCTGCGTGGTATAAGCCAGGAAAGTAGTTGTTTTCTGCTCTTCATCTACCTACCTTTAGTTTAATTTATATTAAACTATCATGGAGGAGACTTTGTTGAATAGTCCTCTGCATTTTGCGAAAACAGTGGCTTTCCTCAGTATATAACTAAGATTCTTGGGGGTTTGATTCGTATAAAAAATAATGATTTCTTTTCAAATAATAATTTATTACTATTTATGTCCAACTTTTCAATTGTGACCACAGTCTTCTTGAGGGATTTTTTGGAGCTAAAAGTTATGTTAAAAAACAACGATGCAATGTGTTTGTTCTTGTTCGTATTTTTCAATAACTTTTAGCCCCAAAAAATCACTAAAAAAGACTGTAGTCACAGTCGAAACATGGATCATTTCCGATACGAACCAAACCACTAAGAAACAAAAAACTTAATTATATATACATATATATTTATTTCAAATTAATTAAAAAAAACAGGATAACTGGAAGTCCACTTGAAATGTCGATGATTGTAGGTTTTAAATTCAAAATAGTTCAAGGTATGGAACATAGACAAATTAAAAATAAAGAGACTGTTTGAAACATTGGCGATCTTGACCACCAAGTTTTTGGTATGGCCAGTCGCGCATGGAGGAGCTGCCCGCAATCAACAGACGACTGACATGATAATTTTCCAATTTCGACATTTGTCAGAAAATGACAAACCACGTAATAATTTCAGAATAATTCTACTGTTAATTGTCATCGAAAAAAATTATTTATAGAAATTATACTATGGACTTGAATTATGAACCCAACGCCGAAAATGGAATGTTTTGTTATCCGAGTTGACGCTGAAATTCCTCGAAATATTCTTTTCCCCAAGGTAAAATATAAGCTGCTTTTCACAAACTGATACTTATTTCCATCCATCAGTTGCAGAAATTTTTCGCAAACTGATACTTATTTCCGTCCATCAGTTTCATTTCCTATCACCATTTGAGGAAGTCGAAGATTATCATCAAACTGATTATTTGTTAAGTATACCTACTGTTCTCCTTTGTGCTAATAAATGAACAAAATTATTGAAGGTTTGTTGTAAATGTAATTTGTTTTATTTTGGTTGATTTGATGAAGACTGAAGAATATTTTAAATTTTGTTGTTTTCGGAGTTTTTTTTATTGTTTTGTCTGTAGTTGTACCTTTGTCCTAGATACAATAAAATGTGTTTTTATAGTGTTCAACTTATTATTCTTGTTTTATAAGATCTTTAATTTTTTCCTGATATCATGAAAAAAGTTGGCTTTGTATAAACTAAGATTCTTACGGTTTGATTCGTATAATAAGATTTCTAAATAATATTATGTTATATTTATGAATTCGATTGTGACCATCTTCTTATTTTTTAGATACAAATTATATTTGAATAACAAGATAATGGTCATTCGATACTTTAAAACTTTATACCAATCATAACTTATATAAAGTAAAGATCATTTGAAAATCCACCACTCAACAAACAACTTAATTATATATCTATAGATTTTTTTCAATAATTAAAACGGTTTGGGAGCCAACTTTACTGCAGAGTTTGCAGCTCTTTAAATTTAATAGTTTCTATGGTATGGAACATTTTATATGCGCATTTGTAATATTATGAAAATTGAATGTATAAAACCACATTAACGAATTATTAAGAAAAATAGGCAAACTCAAAGTTTGTGAAAAGGTGATAACCACAATATTTTACCTATATTTCGAATGAATCTCCTTTTTTAAGTCGATTAAAATGGTTCCATTTCTCTTTATTTCGTTCCGAACAACTAGATAGTACTAATGATCTCATATTATTTTAAGTGTTTCAAATATGATATATTTGATTCATTTTCTTCAAAGAAAATAACAAAAAAACTCAATTGATAGGCAGAAAACGAATTGTTTCTTTTTTTACCAATAGAGCAATATAAATATGTCTAATTACTTAACATTAAACATTTATTTATTTTCATATCTGAGATCACAATGAAATATCTCAACTGATAGGCAAATTTTTTCTTTCTTATAGATTTGTTTCACCATATTTGGAAGATTTGCATCTAATCCCTTATCCCATGTATCGAGTTATATCATAAGAATGTATTTCGATCAGTATGCATACCAGAGTGAAACGCAAGAGATTTTTCATTTCCATTGGCATCATCTCCTCGATCTACCCCACCACTGAGCCATAAAAATTGTGCGAGGAAGAGGCAACACCTACCGCTACTGAAGTCGGACCTCAAAAATTCTGTTCAAATCCAAAGTGCAGCAAGAAAACTAATTTTTATGTATAACCAGATCTTTTGTGGCTCAGAACAAGAACTGTTTTTATAAATTGCATAAAAAAGTTGATACAGACCAAGTGTACAAAAATTTAATAAAAGTATAAAAAAAATTGTTTGGATCCATAATTGTAACCACCATACATGAAAAAAATATCCAATTCATCTTTTGTATCAGTTGCGATATGGTGATATTTTTCTGCCATCATTTCATCACTTCTACAACCTATAATGTAAAATCTATAGTGTGGTTTTCATTACAATCTTAAAAAATTCAATATATTATATATTTTAAATAAAAATATAGCATATGACTTTTCTCTGGGTCTGTGACAAAACCATGCAAATAGTTGTATTCAAAGTGATTAGAAAGTTTTCTAAAAAATGGCAGTCATACATACATGTGAGATAGATATATTTATTTCATACACAACAGTGACAATTATTTGTCTGGGAAATATATCATAACATGAAATATCATTAGTCTAATTTGAAAGATTAACACACATTTTAAAAATATTTGATCTTTTAAAGTAGGCAATTTTTCTTTATTTACTTATCAATGCAACAGCACAAGAAATAAAATAAAATTTGAAATTTTCTACAAGTCAGAAAATATTGCTTGATATCATATTCCATAATTCTTTCAGAAATCTCATAGAAACTTTAATATTTCTTATATTTTGCAGAAGATTGTTATAAAATTTTATCTTACTGTAGACGGTGCTCCATTCATATAGGGATTTCTTATGAATGAGATTTAATATTTTTTCATATAGTTTCATAAATATGAGTTTGACGGTGTATTTCAAAATGATCTGGATGATTCATAAGAAATTAATTCAAAAATATAGATTGCTGGTTTGGCCAGTACTTTGTATGACTTGAAGATTTCTCTGCAGGAATCTCTTATAGATTTTTAAAAAGTATTCTGATAACTCTTTTTGCGAGAGAAAAATTCTGGTCACTTCAGCCTCAAATGACTATTCTCCTAATAGAATAAAAAATTGCATAATATACAGTTATCAGTACTTCAGCATCAACACTTTTTGAGAACTATTATGGCATATGTTACTCTAGATAGTTTATTGCAAAGCTTGTCTATATGATATTATATCTGCAATATTCTTATTTATATTATTGATAAATATATTAAACAAAATTTGACTAAGAATACTACCCTGTGGGACTCCCATAGACGTACTCAAGGCAACGGATCTTACTATCGTTTCTTTTCGAGTTCTACTTATTATTTTCTTTTTCAAATATGACTCAAACCAGTCATAAGAATTTCCACAAATTCCATATTAAGTTTCCCTAAGTGCGAATTTACACGATCCCATAAATTGGTCAATTTTGTGAGCTTGAATTTTATTGATAGGTGTAAACAGAAAATTATCTTTCGTAGCATGCATGCATGCATACTGCAGTTTCGTAGTCGCAGAAGAAATTCAACTACTTATCAGAGAAACTTGAAACACTATCACGATTCATTCTATTCATATATTATTTTCGGTCATTTTGAGAATGAGAGGAACAAATCTACCCTCCAAAAAATTTCATTTGTATATAGTTTTTCAAGATCCTCTGATGAGTAGTCAAATTTCTCTGCCGAAACTAAGCTCAATCTCCTTCAATGACACAGAAACTAGATGCATCTCTCAAATTGTGCATGGAAATGTATAAATGGATGGAATTATATTTCATTATTTTTAAACTATCGTAATTCTAAATTATTGTATTGTATAAATGAAATTATTATAGTACAATTGTTTGAATTTTTTTCAGGTTTGGTGAAAAACATCCATGGCGAAGTTCAATCTCCCCCCGGCAGCAAAGCCACACCATCTTCATCTGCGAAAGGACCTTCCAATAGACCTGCTGGGGGGAAATCGGAGGACGAAACAAAGGCCAAGATGACTAAACAAATTCCCGACTGGGAATGTGAAAGCCTTTTTCAACATCTAAATGAAACGCATCATGAGAATTTGAAAGCGAAATCTGCTGGTAAGTAATCTGTTATTCTTTCTTGTATGGCTTATTCGGACTGGTGCAGGTGATGTATAAAAAATATTCAATTTCAGAATGGGAAGAGAGACACAACCCGCTGATCTTGAGCGTCAAAACTTGGAAATGGCAACTAAAAAAATTTCGGGAAATTTTTTTAGTTGCTATGGTATCGATACAAAATTGGTATAACTGGAGTTTTAACATTTCCAAGTTTTGACACTCAAGATCGTTATACTATGTTTTTAGCTTGTTGAGTCTATCTTCCCATTCTGAAATTGAATATTTTTTATACATTACCTGCACACTTGGACCAGGCGGAATAAGCCATACAAGAAAGAACAAGATTACTTACCAGCAGACTTCGCTTTCAAATTCTTATGCTTTTCATTTAGTTGTTGAAAACGGCTTTTATAATCCCAATCTGGAATTTTAACTTGTATAGTCATCCGGAAAATTTTTCTCCTCCTTGGGGTAAGGAGCATGAAATTACACTGGATTTTTTTTGACATTATGAGATAAAATGACATTTACATTTAACTTCAGATTATGTCGAATTTATTCTATAAGCTAATAAGTAAGAATCATTTATTAACAGTTTACCATATTGTAACGAACCTAGGCCGGACCTGTACCTCAGACGTTGCCATCGACAACGATGATGTCATCCCCGGAGATATTCGAGAACAATCCAATCGCGCCGCCGCGGATAACAACGGTCAATATTGGAAGCAACTGGAACATGCTGGTTTCCAACCGCCAGAATTGGAAAGGTCGAGAATTCTGTAACGGAGATAAATAGGCAGCACTCAAGAGGGAGTGGGAGTCTCAGCAGCCGATAGCGTCGAGCGATACAGTGGCGTAGTTAGTAATATGAATTAGTTGTAAATTTAAGTGTGAAATAAATTAGTAAAACCAAGTTAAGTTTATTTACGTTACAATATAATATGTACTTGAAAATTCAAAATTTACAAAAACACATATGTTACTACGTTAGTTCTTATATTTTAACACAAACAACCATTTTTAACAAAGTATCTAAATGTTGTTGAAATTCCTTAGCTACGTCTTCTTTCTTTAATGGAGAATATAAAAGCGAACATTCACTAAAATGTATAAATTGTCTGTTTCATAAAATATATGTAGTACTTTAAAACAATCTTATTCTGCTGTAAACCACGAAGAGCTCCATATTTTGTACACACCAGAAGCAAATGATGTTTGATAATCCCAAACAAATTCGGTGAATAAATTTCTGGTCCGCATTCTTCTAATAAATACGTTAAAAATGTTAGGTTCCGATGATACATTTTAATTTCACTAACTTCATTACAAAACTTGCATAAAACATATTTCACAAATCGCTCCATTCTTATAAACTCTACAACACAACGAATTTATTTAGATAATTTATACTCAGGTAACGTCAAAAGTTAGAATTACTAGGTTTGACATGAATTCCATGGCCTTCTATACGTTTAACTACAATGAACTAATTGATTATCTGTATACTCTGCCCGTTTTGGAGAAAAACCTATATTTTGACAACTATATAGTAGATTAGATTCATTCAAAAAAGAAAAATTAAACCCTTATTAACTTTTCTGTAAAAGTTTTATTTAACCAAAGTGGGTAACTAAGAAATTATGTCTCCTCGAAATAATAGAGAACTATTATTATACTATTACATATTTGGTTTACTTGCTTAGTAAAAATTTAGAATATTTAGAATAGAAATTTAGAACAGATTTAGAAATGAAACCACCGATATTGATATCTGAATACCTATAGCTGCTTAAATATTAACCAAAAAAAAAATATTGTATCATCCGTATAAGCAAATTCGATATATTACGCAACAAAGAACATTATTAATTAATTAAAATTTGTACAATAATTATTATTTGTAACATTAAATGTACAATTATTATAAGTTATAACTGATGGTTGATTTGCATCTGATTGCACCATTTTTGACATTGAACCGTTGGCGCATCTGCCATTCGGATTACACCGCATCATTTCAACAATTTCTTTATGATGTCCTATATCCATCTGTAAATAGGGTTTTATGGATTGACTGCTACTATGGCCTGTAGTTTTAATCAATTGCTGATCCCCAATTCCCTTTTTTTGCCAAATTGGACACTGCAGTTGATCTCGCCGAATGATTCGTGATTTTCACTTTTTTTGTGTCAACACTAATCTTCTGTGCAGCCGATTTAAACCATGTTGAAATCGTGTTCTTCCCCAATGGGCAATACTTATACCCACCCCTTTGAATTTCTTCGATCCCAAAATGGATTAGGAGTTACAAACAAACGATTGGTCTCTATAGAATCACATCTTCCTGAAAAGACGAACAGGACATATGCTTGAATTATTTATATTTGTAATTAGCCACTTGCTATCAGCTAACTTTTTTGAGCCGCCTTGTGTTGTCTTCAAAAAAATGGGATTATACTCTATGCAACCAGTAAAGTTGCCCAAGTTATCGCTCTCTTCCACAAAGTATTCAATACTTGCTGCTGCACCTTCTCCACCCCTCCAAGCTAATTCGTGGGAAACATTGTGAAAAAACTTATGTTGAAGACCTTCTGGACAATCTTCATTCCACAGTTCTACAATCTTCATATATTCTGCGTCACTTAACGCCGAAGCAGTAAGCTTTCGTTTTGTTGAATCTTTTTGTAGTTCCCTACGTTTGGCATCACGTGCTGCTCTTGCGTTTTTAAACGTTATGTCAGAAAAGGAATCAAATTTAACTATATATTTTTTATAATACATTTCCTGTAGTTGTTTTGCAGTTGAATTCCACATTAATTTTACAACACTTCCTTTGTACTCTTCCGAATTTGCTTTTCTCATATTAAATGAATAATCTTCTAGAATACTAGCCAGTTGTTCAACAGGTAACTTTTCGTGTATATTATAAGACTTCTCATCGCAAAATTCTAGAAACTGCTTCTTTTCTAATTACGTCTTGGTTTTCTCTCCCAAAACGAGACATTTTAATAAAAACACTATAATATACTTTTCACTTTTGACACCACGCACATGAAAAATAACATATAAAAAAAAATATTATCCTTTTAAATTAACATACAAAGCCTACTATTTAAATTTCAAAACCATCAAAAACCGTCATTATCCTAGTATTTTTTTAATAATATTTCGATGTGAAATTTTCTAACCAAAAACCACCCTAGCTTCAATTAAAAACAGATTTTTTTTTCTCAAACACGAATTTTTCTTGAAAATTCTTCCTTGTCTTCGACTTGGGGAGAATTTTCAAAATATTCGTGTTTTCGAAAAAATTTCCAGTAATAATTGAAGCTCTAGTGGTATTATAAGTGAGAATATTTTACAGATAATGACAAAATTGAATTCTGGGTGTACACATCACAGTTGTTTTTTTTCACATATCCATCCTAAGACAAGTATTTTTTAAATTCACTATAACAGATGGATTTTTGACCCAACTCTTCAATGTTAACTGTATCTTGAAAAGGAAAACATTGTCAATTGAATATTGAATGATTTCTGGTGAGTGCTCCTCCTGGGAAAACATGTTTTTTTCTTTATCTCATTCATCTATGAGTTCTTAATTAAGACTGGAATAGAAAATAAAAAATTTTTACTTCCAGATTTTTCTTTAGTTTGGGCCCTTTTAAAATATCTATCAGATGTAGTTCAGTGTCCAGCGTGGCTTTAGCCGGGGAAGTAGTTGTTTTCTGTTAGATATTCACAAGAATAACTTCATTTTCATCGTGGATCACAGAAAAATCTTTCTTTTCAATAATCAATTGAGAATGTTTCCCTTTTCAACATGAATACCCCACAAGAGGTTATCTTGAACGATGGAAGATAGTGATTAAAGTTTATCTTTCAGTCGAAGATGATTTCACATCTGATTTTATGAACACCTTGTTCATATTTTGAAACAGGTTGAAATTAAGTGTCTACATTTATTTATTACTACTCCTGGTAATACTTTATTTGGAAATCTTCAAGTTGAATCGATAGAGAAAACTCTGAAAAAGGCTGTCTTTATATATCTGCAGAAAGCATAAAAAGGGTTGGATAAAATGAATAAAATCAATTGAACATACCCTGGAATGAATGATCCCAATAAGATATTTTTCACTCATAATTTTTCCAGTTCTTGAAAAAAAAAATTCAAGGACAGGGTGAGAAAAAACAAATGCCGAGCACAACGCAAAACGGGATTTGGTCAATAAATTAATTTACATCGGCTCAAGAGTTTTTTCAAGCGAATTAAAAAAATCAAAAAAATCAAAACTCACGATATAATTGACAAAGCAAATTCTCACAAATTGTTTTTTTTTTAATATAATGATTTGAAACAAACATTTGTTGAACTGTATGAAATAGGTATTTCTTCTTCAGTTTATGAAGGTAGATTCGTTTGTACAATAAAAATCCATATTTTTCCAACAGAGCAATGACAGACATCTATCGCCAGCAATTTTAAATAATAGGTTTATGTATAAGAAGTGTACACTGTACAAACGACTTCGATTTTAGAGGCATTGAAATTTTTCCTATCTCAAACTATTTTGTCTTGCGAAACTGAAAAAGGGAGGTTGTATGAATACTCTTTTGCCACTCAGAGTGCAATACATCGCTCTGTTTTCAAAATAATTTTTTTTATTTTTCAAAAATTCCCAACTTTTTTCTACGGCCCTACAAACAAATACGTCTTCAGAAAGTGGAGAAGGAAGGTTGTATAAACATTCTCTACCCTCTCAGAGTGTGATACATCGCTCTGTTTGGAAAATATGAATTTTTATTTTTTTCGAAAATTATCTACATATATACCTACATCGCATCTGTTGATAATAATTTGTCTCTTGTAAGTGAATAGGAATCCATATTTTTTTGATTAAATTATTATAATTGTCTGTTTCCATGGCATACTTGAAGAAGCAGAATCTCTTGATTTTTATTGCGATAGATGTTGAAGTTTGGTTAGGGAATGCTTGAGTAAATTCAATTTTCATTAGAATGGTGTAAAAAAAATAGGTGCCATTAAAAAAAAAAATGTTTTTGTCAATTTTTTTAATGCAACATTTGAAAATCGCCTACAAAATGGGGCCATTGATAAGACATTAGCAGTTAGCCTTGACTTGTTCCACAAATTTGCTTTTTATAATTATTATTTTCTTTCAAGTCGATCTACAAAATTATTAATTGAAGTTATAAATTATATAAATTCTTAAAATACTTTCTGAAATTAAAAATAAAATGTGATCAAGAAGAACATGAAAAAAAATCAAAATGGCAGTCGGCTGGCTTATTCTCAGTATGTATATTTAAATGGATTTTCAAGGAAGGTGGTTATTTGATTTCGATTTGTGGAGAATATATAGAACTCAAATCACTAATATCTGTCATTAATGGCATGTGTTTTTCTTTCATTTACGTGAACCATTTCCAAAATAAAGTATTTTTGTTAAATGACTTTCAACATCCAATATTTTTGAATTTAGATGGTCAATATGATGGTCTTCTACTCTCTCTCTTTATATTTTTAGTTCGGGTTTCCTACAATTTTAAATGTGGCTTTCTTTGATAAGAAATGAGTTCTAGTGAATAAAAATTTGCTGAAAGTATTGAAGGTTTTCGATGTGTCTTTAGTAAGTTTCTGTATAATGAAAACATCTCTACAGCTGCCAGTTTCCAGAAATTTGAATGTGGCTTCACTTCATTTAAAATGTGTCTCTTCAATTGTATTTCAGTTTGAGATATTTTCCACGATGTGATTCAATTATAGATAAATTTGGATAGTGTACAGATTTTTTTAGATACTTTCATCAAGTTTTTTTTCCTTCTAGTCATTTTTGACATTGTCTGCCTATGGCAATAATAGGCGAATTATTTATAGTTAGATTGAATATGTTCCTTTATTTAAAAAATATGCATGTCTTTGATTTTCAGTTAGCTTTCCTACAATTTTAGTGTAGCTCTTTCATGGAAGTGTCTTTTGGGTGCATCTTTCTTGATTTTAAATGTGGCTTATTGATCTGCCTTATTTATTCTTTTTTCTTTCTAGGTATGATTCCCAGAGACCATATTTCAAACCATTGACAAGTTAGCCAGATCAGAGTGGGTGGGTCTATGAAGTGAAGGTAAGCTTCATGGATGTCAAACGCAGTTCATTGGACATTATGTAGAATGAAGGAAGGGGCATCACGGTCAGCAACTTGTATATTAGACAAATAAATTATCTCCAAGAATTTCATGAGGTGATACAAGTGGCACAGAAACATCGAATGGTAGCTGCCACGAACTTCAATGAATACAGCTCTCGATCCCATGCCATTTACAAGATTTATTTATATGGTTCAAATGAAAGAGCCAAGTGTTCTTATTTGGGTTCTGTAAATTTGGTAGATTTGGCAGGGTCTGAGAGAGCGACGCATAATATAGGCGATAGGCTAGCCGAAACGCGGAGCATCAACAGCAGCTTCTCCGCTCTAGGAAATATGATGATGGCTTCGTATAACAAAGAAAAACACATTCCCTATAGGAATTCAAAATTGACCTACTGACTGCAATCGAGCTTGGGTCGTAGTTCGAAAACTCTGATGATTGTTAACATCCCTCCATTCGAGGATTATTGTTAAGACTCTGGTGAAAAAAAACAAAGCTTTGCTGACACCTCAGCTGCCAGTTTATAAGGGTAAATAATGTACGTAATTGAAAAATTTAAGAAATAATTTATGGAGTCTTTCAAGATTAACATTAATCTTTGGTTAAAAATATGAAATTTGCAAGATCTCTTTATCCAAGAAGTAACACTTTAAAATATTCTAAAAAACAACATCTATGAAACGGCAACAATTTAAAATCTTTTTACACTCTTTTCGAAAACTCGTATATACATATATATTTACAACTCCATAAAATTAAATACAAAACGTACACTATTTACCCTTATAAACTGGCAGCTGAGGTGTCAGCGATGTTGTTTTTTAGTATATTTCAGAGTGTTACTTCTTGGTTATGAAGATCTTTCAAATTTCATGTTTTTAACCAAAGATTAATCCAATCTTGAAGGACTCCATAAATTTTTTCTAAAATTTTTCAATTGTTTTGATAATCAATAGTTTGCACGATTTCATCCTCTAGACTGAATATAATTTTTAATGCTTTTCTCACTAATAATTTTATAATGTTGAGTATTTATATCTATTAATTTGGAACTGACCGATTGATAGTCGATAAAATGTGCATTTGATCTTTCAAAGTCCATACATTAATATGGTCATTAACGTACAAAAAGCTGGTAATTTTGATAACGCTTCAAAATAGTTGCGTCTTGTTTGAATGTTGTTTGTTAAAAAACTTAACATGTTGAAGGTAACAAAGTAAATGTTAGTTTCATTTGAAGTATTGATCAAATTGGTATATTTATATACATATAATTGATATAAATGTAAGTAGTGTTTTTATTAATTGACTTTTGTGTTACTAGTGTTTGTAATTTGAAATGTTTTTAAGCCATAAGTGATCCTCACGTTTTCCAGGAATAACTCCAATGTTTTTATCAAATTTGGAATAAAGAGTTCAAAAGTAAATCTGCAGATTTTTCATTGATTGAAACCCGAGTGAATTTTCAAGTCTCAGTTGCTTGTTCCTCATGCAGTGGTTAATACCAGAGGAAAAGAAAACTTTCTCAATTGATTATTGAAGTGAAGTGAAAAATCCACAATAAAAAAAGTTATTTTTGAGGGGTTGGGTTGCAGGGTGTTGGACAAATAAAACTATTCTACGTCTTCGCTATCGTTTTGCGAGTATATTTCTTGCTTCTTCGTAGCTATAATAAAAAAGAAGTTTTGTTAGTTCACAACTAGTTCCGTATAAAAATGAAAGTCAACCTACCTTAGGCTTAATCAATCGACAAAGTACTTCGTTTAGGGTGTTTGAGATATGCATTGTTGCAAGTTGTCGAACTAATGTCAATGGATTTATTGTTAAAAATAAACAAACAGTAGATCCATTTACATTAGTCAAACGACTACTTGCAACAATACATATCTCGTACACCTTCAACAAAGTAATTTGTACGATTGATTATGCCTAAGGTAGGTTGACTTTCTTTGCATACGGAACTATAATTGCATTAGTCGTGAACTAACAAAACTTCTTTTATATAATAGCTCTGAAGAAGCGAGAAATGTACTCGTGAAATGTTAGTGAAGACGTAGAATAGTTTTATTTGTCCAACACTCCACCTCAAACATAATCAATTTGGACGCAATCATAGAAATAAAAAAAGTTCTTGTGAATATCTAAAAACAATGACTTCTCCGCTAAAGCACGCTGGACATTGAATTTCTTTTTTTGGAGGACGGAATATTCTTTATGAACACTGGTATAGGTTCCTCCTTAGTGTAGGACTCCAGCCGTGGCCGTATACCCACTAAAAACCACCCTTTTTAGTGGGTATACGGCCACGGCTGGAGTCTTACACTACTGGGGAAAGGAGGAAGGTAAATAATTTTTCACCCACCAAAAAAAAAGTTCAATGTCCAGTGTGCCTTTAACTTAGCTGAACATTGAACTACAACTGATAGATATTTCGAAAGTACCCTAACTCGAAACAAAAATCGGAAAGTATAAATTTGATTTTCTATTCCAGTCTTAACACGTAGAGTATGGCGTCATGGAAAGGTAATTTGACTGTTCATAATGGCCAATAATTTTTGTTGTTGATTTTCATTAAAAATGATCATACATACATATCATCACCAGTTGCTTCGAAATTCATTCAGTTGTAGAAAAAAAACATTAAAAACGTGGTGGACAGCGTTAATCCACCGCGGCCACAGTGACTTAAACCGTCGATGTATTCTGATTGTTTACAAAGAAAATGGGAAGAAAACTTGCAGAAAATTAAACAACAAAAAATACCATTGCGACATATGTAAAAAGCATTCGTGTCTAGATTGCTTTTTTGAAACTCATTCTTCAAAATTGGAAATATAGTTGCTTGCCCAAAATGTTTTTAAATTTTTTTTTTCAAATTGTTTTGAATAGTATTTTACCTGCTAAGATTGAATAAACATATTTTCAAATTAACGATTTATGTTTTTTGCCTATATTGTTTAATTCAGATCGTAAAATAAATTTTAAGTGGTTAGAAAACTTCAAAATTATATGGTACTTAAATTTCGGCTATGGTACTTGAATTTCGGCTATGGTGGAGCACCAGCGCGCTAAAAACATTCTAAATCACTCCCTATATATTTAGCATGGCTCTGGTGGACTACTGTGATATACCGCGGCCTGAACTGTGAAGAGGTATGGTGGACAACTTTGACCCACCACGGCCAGTGTGGAAAAATAAAATCATCTCAAGTGGTGGACATCATTGACTGACCACGGCATTCTACGTCTTTTAAGCACTCGTTTAGATGAATGAAAATGTTTTCCACTCACCAGAAATAATTTTTGTAACATTGATCGCTTTCACTAGTTCTTGCATCAATGTTACAAATGATTTCTGGTGAGTGGTCCTTCTTGGATTTTTTTCTTTATCTCATTCATCTACACGAGTTCCAAATTAAGACCAGAATAGAAAATTAAATTTTTACTTTCGGATTTAGGGTCCTTTCAAAATATCTATCAGATGTAGTTCAATGTCCAACGGGGCTTTAGCCAGGGAAATAGTTGTTTTCTGTCAGATGTTCACAAGAATAACTTCATTTTTATGGTGGATTTTTCAACTGGCAGAAGTCTTTCTATTTAATTGAGAATGTTTCCGTTTTCAACATGGATGAAGGGTGTGCCAGGACTTCCTCTTGGGAATGTATAGATGGGGTCAAAATATCACAAATTCTTCGTATATCTTTTTTTCAAAATCCTTCGTTACCTACAGGCCCTCAAAGTTACCGAATGAAATATGTTCTTCTTTGATAACTTTTCAAGTGAATATTGAGAATCAACCAAATTCTGGTGATTGACGAAATAAGAAATAAATGAATTCCTTCGATGGTTTCATGCACCAGTCAGTTGGTTTCACAGACCACATATCCCAATGTGGTCTGTGGTTGGTTTGCTACAAAGTCAGGAACGGACTGCCCCCGATGGTCCACACTCCAAAACTTTGAAATGACTGAAACTCTTATTACACTATGCCATTTTCGTGCCTATTTTTGTGCTTAATTTTAGGGCTATTTGTTGGCTAAATTTCCCCAAATAACTGGTACTAATACAACGTGCCTTTTTCATGATTGTTTCAGGCCCTAATTTCAGAGCTGCAAACCTAAGGAAAATTGACATTTACCTTAAATGATTAAGTAATTTAGTATACCTGGACTATTTGTTTCAACTTTTTCCTTACCTGGTACAAGATTTTTTCTTTTCTGTCATACTGAACAAAACGAAAAGTATGTGATTAATTTCATTTATTTGTTGGTTATGTCAAGTCCACTAGATAATTACTGTGTTGGCAAACCTGACATTTACACAAACGTCCTTGAAATCCCCTCGATTCAGGGGGGAAAAGTGCTGTGTTGACATTATACGCGTTATAGTTTGTTTGCATTCAAAGACTGACAAACACAACAAAAAAACGCGGTCGTGAGGTATTCACTGAACGCACGTATTAGCTTTATCATTTTGTTGATATTTCAAAATACGTGCGTTTAGTGAATACGTCACGACCTCATTTTTTTGTTGTGTTTGTCAGTCTTTGGATGCAAACAAACCGTAATGCGTATAATGTTAACACAGCACTTTATCCAAACATTTTATTTAGAATTCTGGAGATATTAGAGTGTTGTTGCCACGTCCGTTCTATAGTTCTTTTAATAAAGTTTCTTTTATTTTGATATATACGCATGCGCATTCTGTCCGACTTTGAGGATATCCTCAATCTAAATACAGGCATCCCTTACTTTATTTAAATAAAGGTCAAGAACCTTCTATTAAAAGTTCCTTTTTTATTTTGACTTATTTGTTTTTTTTTGGTCATATATCTGTCGCCAGTTGAACATCTGAAATTTGTTAAGCACTGCTCGTCTATATATTTTGAAAATCAAATAAAGCAGGTTCATTTGGTGGAGGTATATTTTCTACCCCAACAATATTGTGAAGAATTAATTCGTCCAAGTGTCACTTATGCGTCCAACTAACGAACAATAGTGTGATTATTTTCATAAGTTTATTTTTCTGGTGAAACAATGACTGAAGAAAAAGGGAAAAAAAAGATTGAGATTCACATTCGAAGACGATATAATTTTATTACGTGAAGTTCTTTCACATAATTTGACATACTTACTTTTCAAAATAGAGCTTGAACATAAGCATCTTGAAAGAAGTTTGTTGCAATAACACCCTTTCGAAATCGCGTTAGAGGATACTTTAATAGCGGATCTTTTAATAAAGTCAGCGCTTATTCCGTTAAGTTGCAATAACTCTCTATTCAAGCACTTATAGCAATATGCTTATACGGTATTATGGGATTATAATACGTCACGACCGCATTTTTTTGTTGTGTTTGTTAGTCTTTGGATGCCAACAAACCGTAACGCGTATTTTGTTAACACAGCACTTTATTCAAACATTGTATTTAAAGAATTCTCGGGATATTTAAGGACTTATACAATATTATGGGATTATAATCAAAGAGAAGAACAATAATCTTTGTTATAATACGCTTTGTTGACATCCAAAGACTGATTTACACCAATAAAAATTGGTCGCACTAAACGCGCGTATTGATTGGTTCGCTATAATACAATACTGATTGAACGCGGCCAAAGAAATCTGCAACGCTGTTGACATTTGACATTTGAATGGTCAAGCCAGACACAAGACACAAGAAATACGGCACAAAATGTTTAGCAGTGTTAGGCACTAACTACAACAAAAATATTCGCCTTTGAATATATCAGCGTGAAATGTACGTTAGTTGTTGTAAGTTGTGAATTTTGGAAAAAGGCTTCGAATATTTTTATAAAATCGGCAAAATGAGTAAATTCTCTTCATTCATCGAACTGTTGGTTAAACAAACGTGTCGTCGAGCTTCACATGAATTTGAAATGGGCTCCAGACATTCTTCGGCACCTCTACCTGTTATACCAGAACATGATGCTACAGGAAAATATTCCTTGGAGTTTTTGAAGGCTTTGCATGATAGACCTAGGGATAACATATACAAATTACTCAAGGTATGAACACAATCTACCCAAAATCGCTTACAGTGCATTTTTTGAATCCTCTTCTCACAACAGAACACTCAGAGTTATCTTTTTCAGGCTCCAGAAGATCTGAACAGTGTGCAAGCCCCCCAGGGAGTGAATTGGTTGAATAGCAACGATTTCTCCATACCAGAAAGAAAAGTTCTACTTGATTTCCTCAAGAAAGTGAAGAATATGTCCCCTGCAAATGCTTCTAAATGGATAGATTTTCATCATTACATGCATTACATTTATAGAAACTTCGCTAACCCTAGTCCCGATCCTTCAGCGGAAACGCTTTCGCCTTTTTTTATTTCAGAAATGAAAGAATTGGTGAATAGGTGAGTTCCATTTTAAATTATTTCAAAGCTCTTTGTTCCTTATAAATGATATCATTTATGATTCATGATGCTGTCGTGACCATTAAACAATGTATTGCTTGTAGAAATATTCCGTAGCGTCACCTTGCAAAACTGATTTATAAACTATTTTGGAAATTCCTCAAACCAAAAAACCTTATTACGGCTAATATATTACGTGTTCAATTCCAAAAGAATGCCTAATCAAATATTATGTTTGTTTATATTGTTTGATATAGTTCATTAGTTTCTTTAAGGTCACTCTTCTTGGT
The DNA here is from genome assembly GCA_018342105.1 of Gonioctena quinquepunctata. Lineage (NCBI taxonomy): Eukaryota > Metazoa > Arthropoda > Insecta > Coleoptera > Chrysomelidae > Gonioctena > Gonioctena quinquepunctata. Next base: position 1,486,380 of record JAFIRS010000048.1, read on the forward strand.
ACCCATCCATTGATATATCTTAGTAAACAATAATGTTATGTAATGGTAACAGATTCTTAGTACAAGAGAAGCTTTGAAGGTAATTATCCGATTAGTAGACTCCCGCGATTTGAGATGCCGTTGGTCAATTTTTGTGAATTCTTACCTCCTGAACACGAATCCAAAGTCAAAAACGTGACGGTCACAAATACTTTTCGAGAAATGGACCTCCAAAAGTCAAAATAATGTAATTTATCAGCATTATTTTTGGCCACTGGAAACACTAAACATTCATCTTTCTGTTAACCACAACATCACACACACCATTAATCACGTGTTTTTAGCAAATTTTTGTAATAAAAACTGCCTTTGTCCAATATAATCACCCTTCACATCGTGAATAGGTCATCTGATTTCATCTCATAATCTTCAAACGTCACCAAAGCCACGTTTTACTATACTTTCTCAAAATGGGAGGACATTCGGTGTTTTTGCCTCCTAAACACGGATTTGAAATCAAAATACCACACACACATTCCCCTCAGTAACCCACCTTTTTCACAATGTAAAAACGTCCTCGATTTTGGTGATACGCGAAAATTTCCCTAAATTTCATTTTTACCATTACTTATAACACATTTACTAAAATACCTGCTCCTATTGAAATCTAATTCAGTGTACTTGCATCTAGCGACTGACTGTCATTATTGTGCCCAAATAATAATTCGTAAAATCCGAAAAAATCACCGCTACCGAAGTGCCTGTGAAGTGTAATTCGAAAAAGTTGATTGGCCCCAAAGGCGTGTCTTGGTCCGCTCTAAATATCCAGTCAATTTCTTATGTAGAAGAAGCGAACACAACCTAACCTAACTTGGCTAACCTTGCTATCCAAGTTGATGGCCAGCCAATCAACTTTTTCAAATTACGCTTCGCTCACAGGCACTTCGGTATCTGTGATTTTTTCAGTTTTAACGAATTTATTTGAAAACAATTAGTGGCCAAAAGCAGGGCACCTTGTTTTAAAAGTATATCTCTTTCATCTGCGATAATATGGACCAATTCAGAAAAAATAAATATGCTATCTATTAACGAAACAAAAAAGTAAATTTTCCCAAGGATTGGAGATCAAAATAACGCATCTTCAATTTGAGATGTGATGATGTCCAAATTAAGGGTGTCAATATCGTAAGAATAAAAATCAAAGTGTTTGATGGTTATCAGATGAATCATAAGTTGTGAAGAAACGTGATTTTATTGGAAAAAGGCAGTTTTTATTACAAAAATGTACTAAAAACACGTGATTAAGGGTGTGTGTGATGTTTTGGTTAAAAGAAAGACGAATGTTGAGTGTTTCCAGTGGCCGAAAATAGAGCTGAGAAACAACTTACATTATTTTGACTTTTGGCGGTCCATATCTCGAAAAGTATTTGTGACCGCCGCGTTTTGACTTCGGATTCGTGTTCAGGAGGTAAGAATTCATAAATATTGACCAACAGCATATCTCAAAGCGTGCAAGTCTACTAATCGGATAATTACCGCTTTGAAAAAAAATAACATTTTACTCGGTATAAGAATCGATCATAGACCTTATAACTGATGGACTGGCCGTCACGTGACTTAAACACACAGTTCCTGGCGGACTATATATGAGAGAGAAATGTTGTGAAGGATAGAAATACGACAAGGCAGAAGATACAAATTGGCTATGGCATTACATTGGAAAAACCTATTTCTTGTTATTTTTTCAAGGGAAATATTGACTACTTTGAATGAGATGAGTTTTAAAAAGTTCAAGGAATCACAGTGAGGAACTTTATGCGACATATTTTCATGATATCTTTCAGAAACAAAAGAATTCCATTGAGCCTCCATCTGAATGAAAATGATTTTTATATCTCTTCCAAAGGTTTCAGAAAGTTCAGGAATTAAAAATATTATTGATAATTAAATTTATATTAGATATCAAGAAGTTAGAAGTGCAATTGAACTAAATTGGGAACTCCGGCGATTTCAAAATTTGTTATCAATAATGCCTACATAAAAAACGTTTATGTAATCTATAAAATTTCGTGTCTGTAGAAAAAATGGCCCAATTAATTTTGGGAAATACTGAGGAAAATAGTACGTGTTATTGGGAATGAAAGTAATATTTTTCTATCGAAAGGAGGAGGTCGACGGACAATCCGTAGGGAAGTCTATTCCAGCCTGGCGCTGTAAAAGAAAATCTTTACTCCGGCGGAGTAAAAGTATGCCGTTAGTTCCAACGGAGTAAAAATTCCATGTATATTTAAAACGTTTGAAGAAAACATTCTTCGATTTAAAAACATATATGTGTGCGTTTGTTCTCGGAAAAAAGGAAAATTTTGGGAATCAAATAAATCACATTATACTTTTATAAATATTATTAACCAACATTAGTTTAAGCAATTGCTCGGGAAAAACATCAAATTCTACCCCGAATCAAACAAAATCCTACCAACCCACCTATGATACTGTAACGTAAATAAATTTAACTTGGTTTAACTAATTTATTTCACACTTAAATCTACAACTTAATTTATATTACTACGCCACTGTATAGCTCGATCGTATGGGCTCGTTCAGACTGTGTGACTCCACTTGAGGGTTGCCTATTTATCTCCGATACAGCATTCTCGATGTTTCGAATTCTGGCAGTTGGCGACCGGCGTGTTCCAATTGTTTCCAATATTGACCGTTGTTTTCCGCGGCAGAGCGACTGGATGGTTCTCGAATATCTCCGGGGATGATCTCATCGTTGTCGATGGCAACGCGTGAGGCGACAGGTCCGGCCTAGGTTCGTTACATTGCCCCCTTCTTAAAGACATTTCGTCCCGAAATTTCATCCTTGGAGTGTGACGATATCTGCATGACTCCCCATATCTGCACCGTGAAGTTCGATGGAAGTAACACTCCACGGTCTTCATGATCGGTCGTGGAAGAGGGTTACAGCAAACCAAAATCTTGACGCCGCTGGATCTGAATATCGCCTCCAGCATACTTCTTATGACTCTCCAGTCCAACCCATCAATACCACAGGACAATTTTGGAATTGCTAGATCCACCAGATTCTGGTCCACCATAGTATCTCTTAGTTTGGTGAGACTCTTCCAGACATCTTCATAGGACGGTTTATCTTGGGAATGCCTCTTGGTAACTAGGTAGTAGATGTTTCTCTGGCCTTTCTTCAACTGTAGCACCCACCAACTTCTGGATTCTGCCCCGCAGTGTTTGGAGTTGACCAAATTTCTTGGAGAACACTACGGCGATGCCCCTGGACATTCGAAGATCTTCTGCCACACAGTGCGCTAGTGCGTAGTCAGCAGGCACCTCGAAAAGGTCTCGTGACTCCTCTCTAGTAACCCCATGTAGAACTTTCTGCCCGCTTTGAATACAAGGACATAAACTTCTCAACGTCATATCATCCTCCGGTGGCTTGAGGGTGCGAACTTGGTCATGGTTTCCAGCGTAGGGCCAACCTGTTGAAATGGACGACCCTTGGTTTCCCTCGGGTGGCTTATGGATTCGGTACACAAGGTCGTTTATCCTTTTCACGATTTTATACGGGCCTTCCACGAGTTCCGCAACTTTGGTGATAGTCCACGACGACTTTGGGGTTGTACAGCCAAACCAGGTCATCAACCTTAAATCCTCCAGCGTCGGCCTTGATGTCATAGGTCTTCTTCATTTTATCGCTGGCACTCTGGATGTTCAACCGACTCGTTCGTGGATGTCGCCCATTCTCTGCTGAAGTTTGCTGACGTAGTCCTCTCCCGCAGTGTCTTGTCCTGGCGGTATCCCAAACTTCAGGTCACAAGGCAGTCGCAGTTCTCGGCCCATTATAATACTAGCAGGAGTTTGACCGGTTGACTCGTGTACTGCGGATCGATAGGCCATCAGGAACAAAAGAATCGATACTGGTCCCAGACTCATTGATGGTCAGAGACAAACTTGGACAAGTGGCGGTTGATCGCCCTGTTCATCCGCTCCACCATTCCATCGGACTGCGGATGTAGGGCCGTGGTTCTTGTCTTCGGATGTTCAGCAGTAGACATATTTCTTGGAAAAGGTTGGATTCGAAATTTCTGCCTTGATCCGAGTGCAGCTCCATTGGAATACCGAATCGACATATCCATTCTTTCACCAAGACGTCGGCGACGGTGATGGCTTCCTGGTTGGGCAGGGCATAGGCTTCCGCCCACTTACTGAAGTAGTCCATTGCCACAAGGATGTATTTATTCCCGTGGTCGGATACGGGAAACGGGCCGGCGATGTCAATGGCGATTCTCTCGAACGGGCTGCCTACGTTGTACTGACGCATCGGGCCTTGGGTGCTATTCGAGGTCCATTGCTAGCAGCGCATACAGCGCACTTTCTGCACCAGTCCTGGACGTCAGCTTGACAATTGGCCCAGTAAAACCGTTGCCTCACTTTCTGCAGGGTCTTCTCACTCCCAGATGTCCTCCGGCGACTCCATCATGGATTTCCGCAGCACTTCCTCTCTTCTGTTCCTGGGAACAATTATTTGGCGTCTGTCTTCCCCACCAATATCGGCCTCCAACACCCGTTTCAGGATCCCATTGTCCAGAATAAGAGAGTTCCATTGTGCCCAATAGGACTTAACAGCCGGCGAGTAACCTGCGACTTCCTGCCATGATGGTCTTCGATTGCCCTTCTTCCAGCTGACGACTAAGCCAAGGTCGGGGTCTCTCTCTTGGTCTTTCTGGATCTTGCTGTCATTCCAGTTGTCATCCATTGCCGCGGTTTTACAAAGTGTTGCTTCTTCCTCTTCTGCTCGTCGGCAATGTGAGCAATCATCTGGACATGGTCTTCGCGACAAGGCATCTGCATTATTATGGCTAGTTCCAGCTCGATGTTCGATCTCGAAATCGAATTCTTGGAGTCTCTCGATCCAACGTGCTACTTGACCCTCAGGATTTTTGAACTGTAAGAGCCATTTGAGAGCTGCATGGTCAGTTTTCAACAGGAATCTTCTTCCATACACGTACTTGTAGAAGTGTTCCACTCCCTTTACAACAGCTAACAGCTCTCGCCTGGTGACACAGTAATTGCGCTCTGGTTTGCTAAGCGTCTTGCTGAAATAACCAATGACCTTCTCCTGTCCCTCCTGGATCTGAGATAGGACAGCTCCGAGTCCCACGTTGCTGGCGTCCGTATCCAAAATGAATTTCCCTTTGGGTAGGGGATAGCTCAGTACAGGTGCGTTGATCAAAGCTCCTTTCAGCTTCCTGAATGAGTCTTGACATTCTTCGGACCACTGTAACTTTGTTTGGCCCTCCGTGAGCCTGGTCAGTGGTTTAGCGATGTTGGCGAATCCCAGCACATATCGGCGATAGTATGTGCATAAACCAAGGAAACTTCGAAGTTGGTGAATGTCTTTTGGGATGGGCCAATCCTTAACAGCTTTGATCTTCTGGTCATCCACTGCTACTCCTTGCCCAGAGACAACGTGGCCGAGGTATCGTACTTCTTTTTGGAACAGATGGCATTTCTTAGGGCTCAGCTTCAATCGAGTTCCTCAGTCGCAGGAATACTTCCTCCAAGTTTTCACGTGGTCCTCGAACGATCTGCCGACCACAATTATGTCGTCGAGATACACTAGACACGTGTTCCATGAGAGTCCCTTCAGCACTGTCTCCATCAATCTTTCGAATGTGGCGGAGCATTACAGAGCCGAATGGCATAACGGTGAACTGCCACAATCCTGAGCCGATGGTAAAGCAGTCTTTTCTCGATCTTCCTGAGCCAGTTCTACTTGCCAATATCCACTCTTCAGATCAAGGGTCGAGAAAATCGTGGAACCAGCCAACGTGTCTAGGGTGTCATCTATTCTCGGAGAGGGTAACTGTCCTTCTTCGTGACATTATTAAGTTGGCGATAGTCTACACAAAAGCGTGTCGATCCATCCTTTTTCTTCACCAGTACGACTGGAGAGGACCAGGGACTGTCAGATGGTTCGATAACTCCTTCTTTTCCCATATCGCTGACTATTTTGTCAGCCTCTTCCTTCTTGGCAAGAGGAAGTCTTCTTGCTGATTGCCGGATCGGTCAGGCACCCCCAGTATCAATCTTGTGCTGGACCACATTAGTTCGACCCCCTTTTCCTTGTCCGGTATCGAAGATGTCTTGGTACTTTTTGACTAAATCTCTTAGTTTGGGCTGTTGAGCTGGTTTTATGTCTTTGGAAGAGATGGCAACTAATTTTTCAAGTTCTGTGGGCAAGTTGTTGGGTTGGCTAATCGTACCTCGTCGCCCGGATCACAGATGAAACTGACGAGCAGTGCCCCAAAATTGTTCCTTTCTTCAAGGTCACTGGGAAATAATTGACATTCATGACCCTTACCGGACAAATTTGTCAGCCGCAACAAGGTCTTCCCTAGTGCAATCCTCGTCCAATTTTCTCACCATGAAGTTTGGGCTCGAACATCACCACGGCGCCACTGCTCACACTCCCGTCCAGGCGAGCCTCCAGAATGGTTTCAGCCCTCCAGGTACGCTTACATCTTCAGCCAACAGCACACGGATCAACTCCTCACTCCTCCCATGATGCACCAGCTCTTCTCCGTTGACACGTAGGCACGCCGTCTTTGAAATCCAATTCAAACCCTCTGGAATTCATGATGTCCATTCCGATGATTGCATCGTCTTCGATGTCCGCTACAAGTGCCTGATGTTTCACTTTAGTGCTGCCCAAAATTATTTCAATCGGTAGCTCGCCATATACAGTAGCTGGCTCCCCCGTTGCTGTGCGTAGCTTCCAAGTTGTCGGTTCAATCCGTTCGGTGTTCTGGCAAAGGAAGGCCGAGAATTGTCCTAGTCGCACCTGTATCTAGCAGCATGGTGCAAGGCTCGTTATTGATGAGACCGCCTACGAAGACACCTTTGTTCTGTCGTTGAAGGATAGCGACATATGCGTTGTTAACCGGGGCTTGCCGGACACATGCCGACGATTGCCCTTCTCGTCGACCTTCTTTAGTTTTCCTGCATCGGAGTCGATGAATGTTGGACATTTGCTACGCACATGTCCAATTTTGCCACAATTCCAGCATCTTATCTGTCTTTTCTCAGGCAACACTTCCTTAATCACTTTTCTTATGGCAGCTTCCAAGTTAGCAGGCTCCTGTGAGTCTTCCTCAATCGTTCGAACTTTATTTTCAATCGTTCGAACTTTATTTTGGTTTTCGCAGCATTGTTTTGCTGCTTCGAATTCCAAAGCGCGTGCCAGTGCGTCTACGAGATGTGTTGGACGAGCTAATATCAATGCTTGTCTGGTTTCTTGGTCACGGAGTCCATCCAAGAATGCCTGAACCGCTAGTCGCTCCATTACATTTTCTGGTGTGGCTGGATATGCGAGACGAACCAAGCGTGCAATGTCAGTTTCGAATTCTTGTAAGGATTCGCCCGATTTCTGGCAGCGATTTTTCAGTTGGGAGTGGTATACGTGTTCCAAATGGGCCTGGCCATATCGTAATTCTAGATGTTTAATCAGCTGATCATAGTCCTCCTGTTCTTGGGCGGTAAGAGTTTGTAGAATATTCGTCGCTTCTCCACGTAATGCAAGTGTTAGTGCTACAGTTCTTTCCCCTGCATTCCATCCATTTGCTTTGGCCGCTGCTTCAAACTGTCGGCGGTAATTTTCCCATGGAGTTTTTCCGTCGAATTGAGGCGGCTTCATGGAAAGCTTCCCTATTTCAGAAATGACCTTGACATCTTTTATACCCTCTTGAACTTTATCCAAGTTCAAACTCACGTCCAGCATTGCATTTTCGTTAACCATCTCTGTGGAGGGCGCACTATTAATTCGTTTTTCCAGCTTACTGATCGTTTCCTTTATTTTATCTACCTCCGTGTTCATTTGCTCCCTAATTTTATCTATCTCTGTCTCAACGGTTCCCATTCTTTCTTCTAGAAAATTAGCCACACCACACAATTCTTTTTTTAGGCCTTCTGTGTTTTCCAGGAACTTCTCTTCCAGGCTTCTTGCATTTTCTTCCAGGCTTCTTGAATTTTCTAGAAGCCTCTCTTCAGATTTCTAGAATTTTCTTGAAGCTTCTCTTCCAGATTTCTAGCATTCTCTTCCAGGCTTCTTGAATTTTCTCGAAGCTTCTCTTCCAGATTTCTAGAAAGCTTCTCTTCCAGATTTATAGAATTTTCTTGAAGCTTCTCTTCCAGATTTATAGAATTTTCTTGAAGCTTCTCTTCCAGGCTTCTTGAATTTTCTTGAAGCTTCTCTTCCAGATTTCTAGAATTTTCTTGAAGCTTCTCTTCCAGATTTCTAGAATTTTGTTGCAGCTCTTCTTTCAAGGATTCTATTATCGGACTCAAATCACCTCCGGGAACTTTGAATAAAAATGTTTCGGGTCCTCACCTTCTTGTATAAGTCCTTCTGCAAGTCTTTCCTGGAGTACTTGCTTTTTACCCGTTGTTTCCAGTTCTCTTTCCTCCAATTCCTGTTTCAATTCCGCTACCTTCAAATCCGCAAGGCGCACTTTTCTTGAACACATTTTGTCTTTGACGAGGTATCAGTCTGTTTCACACGAAAAGTTCATCAGTTTGTTAAAAATTCACTTCGCGAATTCTTTTCCACGGGCCACCAGTCTATTGTCTGTTTCACTAAGAGTGTATCAGTTTATATTCCCAGCACAATTGTCTACTTCGCGAAAACCGGCCACTGTCTATTTTCTGTTTCACGCGAACAGTGTATCAGTTTATATTCCCACGCACAATTGTCCACTTCGCAAAACCGGGCCACTGTCTATTTTGGCGATAAAAGGTCTATCAATTTATTTTTCTGACTATCCACTCCACGATCACTTGTTTATTTTCAAAATCTCACTTCCGACACCAATTCTAACGTAAATAAACTTAACTTGGTTTAACTAATTTATTTCACACTTAAATCTACAACTTAATTTATATTACTACGCCACTGTATAGCTTGATCGTATGGGCTCGTTCAGACTGTGTGACTCCACTTGAGGGTTGCCTATTTATCTCCGATACAGCATTCTCGATGTTTCGAATTCTGGCAGTTGGCGACCGGCGTGTTCCAATTGTTTCCAATATTGACCGTTGTTTTCCGCGGCAGAGCGACTGGATGGTTCTCGAATATCTCCGGGGATGATCTCATCGTTGTCGATGGCAACGCGTGAGGCGACAGGTCCGGCCTAGGTTCGTTACAATACTAATAATTAATCTATTAACTTCATCTACAATATAAATAGAGGCACAAAAATAAAACTAAGTTATATAAACAAGAGAAGTCACGTAAAATGTTAACAGTTTGTGCATGACTGAGAAATTAAATTAACATTTTCTCATAAGTTCGGAAACCTGTGAAAATCTGTTAAAGAAATCCACAAATCACTACCTATCCTCCATGCTTACCTATGAAATTTCACATCCAGCCCTTTTTTGTATCTAACTACACAATTGTAGGCTGCACACGAAGAAGGCATATATATTTAAGAATGTTTATTACTTGTCAAACAGTTTAGAAACACTGGATAAATTTATAAAAAACTTTCAAAACACCACACGAAAACACAAACAATATACGAAACCAATGTTATGCCTGAACTCATTCTGTCCTTTTTCACTGGTTCTGATATCAATGGTATCTTTCTCACAACCAGTCCATATTATTATAATGTCTATGAATCGATGGAGAAAAATAATAGAAGGTGGCCAAATATTTTGGATTTCCTCTTATCCCAATCTCAATAATTAATTGTTCTCAGGGCAAGTTTTATAGGTTTGGTTTAACACATTAAACCCCTCATGGCATTTAACTGATGCCTCTCTTCAATGTACCCTTGGGTAATGATACACAGCAGCATTAAGTTTAAAGCTGGCTAAGTGACTACATGCTTCAATGTTAATGTTAACGCAAATAAACATGCCCGGTCCCAAGAGTACATTGCTGTTTTGGGTTGGGAAAATTTAAATATACAATATTTAGACCTGGAGCTGATCCCCAAAAAGGCCAACTTATTGAAGGGTCGAATTACATAATTAATGAAAGGGAACTGACGGTCATAGCGCTGGTAGTGGATACGTTATCGCAGGACCAAGTAGCGAACTTGTCGGATAAATTACTGTTTTGAACGATTTTGTACACAAAAATATCTTTCATTTTCGGTAGTTTCTGAAAAATAATCTGGCGGAAGCAAAATGCCATACTCATGCCGTGTTGCTTACAGCCCGCCATACCAATCGAAACAGTTAATTTTTTTTTCTAAACAACTTCCTACAGGCTAAAGTTTGTTTCAAATAATTCGTTTTATGTACACATTCACGAAAATCGCCACGCCATACCATTTTTATGGATATAAATAGTAAAGTATTCGATTTTTTGAAACTTTTCCTTTCACCATAAGTATGCCACAATTTTTCCGAGGCATATTTTTACATAATTTTTCGAAAAATCAAAACCCATACTGTAGCAAATCATTTAATATTATTTTTTCCCACATCTTTACGCGAGTGTGGCAGTCTTCAGCATCGTCACAGTATGGGATATTTTTTTTTAGGTACAATCATATTGAAGTAAACTGAATACAATTCTGTTCTAAAGCTTCCTTAACTGTTATTTTTGCGGATGACACCAACATCTTGGTATCTGCGAGTACTATGTCTGAAGTAATTAAAAAAGCTCAGGAAGTAACTGATCAAATTTCTGAGTGGTGTTCACTAAATGGCCTGCTTCTAAATACTGCCAAATTCAAATGCTCAAGTTTGTCACAAAAAATACAGCAATTGATATAAGCTATTTGGTTAAATTAAATAATGTATCTTTACATCAAGTAAATTGTAGGTACTAAATTCTTAGGGGTCGAGATTGATGATAAACTTACCTGGAAGTACCATGTTGATAGTGTCAAACTTAAGCTTAGTAAACATATATATTTAATTCGTCAGTTGAAACAAACGGTCTCTCTTGATGTTCTCAAACTTCTATACCATAGTCTAATTCAATCAGTTATCTCCTATGGTCTTGAACAATGGGGTTTATCAGCGAAAGCTAACGAAGTCTTTGCTATTCAGAAAAAAGCAATTAGAATTTTGGCTGGTGCATCTTCAAGAGAACATTGTAGGCCATTATTCATTCATTACAGTTTTTTAACGATGCCATGTTTGTATATATATATACAATACTCTGATATATATTAAAAATAATATTTCAAAGATTCCAAAAAATGAACAAATCCACTATCATTTTACTAGAAATAACTCGCATCTACATCAACCTTATAGTAGATTGACGGTATCACAGAATCATCCCATGTACTGCTAAATAGTGACATTAAACCATCTGATATTAATATCTTTAAAAGGCGACTCAAAATTCTGTTATTGCCAAAAGCATACTACTCTGTTGAATAGTTTCTCCTTGAAACCTAATAGTATTACATGTTTTCATAATTGTATTTTATTTTTACAATATTTGTCCTCATCTGATGATCGAGTTGTTTAACAATTGTATCATTGACTAATGTCTATTTTTTTTTAATTAGAATTGTGTAGTACCTATATTTATTGTATCATATTAACTTTTAGTTGTTTGACCTGTTGGATTAGTGTGTATTTTACGATGATGTTATGTTCTGCTTTTACTAGTGTTATTGTGAATGATAACTAATTCAATAAATGTTTGATTGATTGATTGATGATGCAATACTGTAGTAAATAATTTTACGTCTTGCCAAATCGCATTCTAAAAACGTTTTGAAAAAAAAGTTTTTCAAGTGTGGCGCTACTTTTGGAGTTGACCAGAAGTATGGCTAATATATTAACGGTCACATTGTATCATGAACTTTTAAAAAATCGAAATGCCATACTGTAGGAAATTGTTTAGCAACTTTCAAAAATTCGACTACTTTAAGGCATATGGCGACTATTTATACCCGTCAAAACATATGGCATGGCGATTTTCGTAATGTGTACTTAAAAGAATTATTTGAAAAAAATGAGCCTGTAGGAAATCGTTTAGAAAAAAAACCGTTTCGATTGGTATGGCGGACTGTAAGCGACACCGCATGAGTATGGCATTTTGCTTCCACCGGATTATTTTTCATAAACTACCAAAAATGCAAGATTTTTTGTGTACGAAATCGTTCAAATCCCGTAATTTATCCGACAAGTTCGCTACTTGGTACTGCGATGACGTATCCACTACCATGACCGTAAGTTCCCTTTCATTAATCATGTAATTCGACCCTTCAAGGGTCGCCATACTTGTAGCAAATGAGCTGGTCTTTTTGGGCATCAGCTGTCCAAATTTTTTTTCTTCTTCAAATTCAATGGTATTGACATTTTAATTGACAAAATCAGTTTAAAAAAAAAACTGATCCCGACAGAACAATTTTTTTTCTTGTTCATGCCAGGGCTTAACGTGTTAAACACAAGTTTTAAAGGTTACGTTCATTTCAGTTATATTGAAGTATTTGTAGATGTTATAATGACATAACTTTCACAAGCATGAAATCTTGTAGTTGAATCTGAATCAGATTCAGAAATGCTTTATTTTCATTGAACATCAAGTGTGTCAACAAAGCTCACCTAAAGCTATGATGATGAAATACATACAGACATACACATCATACATACACAACCAGCTCATCATTAGATAACATTTAAAAACATTGAATAAGCTGGTACTTCGTCCGCATATAATTTATTTTTTTCCTATGTTTCTCTTTGTGTCGTCCCATCTAGGTTATGTCTGTGACTTTGCCCGCTTCCCGTTAAACCGTTATAACATTATCCCGTTATGCAAGTTCTTGCAAAATGGATAGCGCGAAAATATTCTCTGTGTTGAAATATCTGTGTATACCCAATTTTCATGGCGATTGGTTGATCGGTATAGAAGTTGATGCGCTGCAGCGCCATCTAGTAGAGAGTTGAGGTAAAATGGATAGCCTTCTCCACAAAAAATGGATGGATGGATGGATGTGGTAACTTTCATACAAAAATCCCATAGAAAAAAGCACTTTCAATTTTTCCCGAATTTTCCGTGCAACTTTTCCAATTTTTCTTTCCCTAAAAACATTATTAGGACTATTACGAACATTAAAAAAATAGCCAAATCGGTCCAGCCTTTCTCAAGTGATGCGCTTAGCAACAAACAGCATTTAATTTTTATTTATATAGAAAGAATAATAATAAAAAGGCTGATTCAATTATGCTTATTTTAGGTAAATTAAGGAATGAGCTGTGAAGATGTCAGTGTTGGTTTCTGAAGCAGGAGTATTTTCACCTCTACAGAACTTTTCATTTCTATTTATTTTTCTCTGTTGCGTAGCAAGCAAACTGTTTCCAGAGTAAAAAGACAAGTTAATGTTAAAATTCCTTGTCATATAAAAAGTTGTGTACAAGAATCTGGATCTCCTGTTCAGCACACTTATTTCAGAGCTCTTTTTTGAGATATAAATACGATCTTGATGATCATTTGATAGCGAATAAGTTCCCTTCCACCTCATAAATTTCCTAAAAACACATTAACATTAAATTTTAGAAAGCGATATCCCGATCGTGGTTGTGAACGTACGTCTTTGGTACCCAACTGGTAATCATGAGGTCGCGGGTTCGATCCCCGCCCGAGGATATCTTTTTCTAGAATTTAAATACATTAGTTGAATCTTCAAAGCTTACACTCCAGAAACATATTCCGTAAAGCAAGTGAGCATAGCATCTTGAAGATAATTTTGTACATAATTATTGATGTGATTTTAATCTGGTGACAAGGGAAACATTCTCAATTTAATATTGATACACCCTGTTCATATTTTCAAACAAAACGATTTTAATATATTATCAATATATAGACCTAAAAATGTATTATCTTGTTTTGAATCAGGTCAATACTTGGAAGTTAGAATATTTGTTCTTGATACATTGAAAGTTAATAAGTTTGCATTACACCACTGTTCAACTTTTAGATTTTTTCTCTATTGTTAAAGTCAAATCATTTATCTGTATATATAAAAATGGATGTTGGTATATAAGTATGAGATAGATAAACTCTGACACCATTTTACCGCTCACCATGAAACTTGGCTAGTGTTTTTTCATTGAGAAGCTGTTTATGCTGTCCACTTTACTTTAACTCGCCACTAGATGGCGCTGAAGCGCATCGACTTCCATACCGTCAACCGATCGCATTGAAAATTGGCATACACAGATATTTGAACATGGAGGATATTTTTGCGCTATCCATTTTGCTATAACTCCCAGCTTTAAAACAAGAGTAAAAAATTATCTCTTCAAAAACGCTTTCTATTCTCTAGAGGAGTACCTAGAAAGTGATTTAATGGTATTTTAACCTGTTTTTAATATGTAAAATGTTTGCTGTTCAATGTACTTTGTGGTGTTTCTTTTACTTATCATGTATTTCTAGTGAGTACTTTTACTCTCACTCTAAATTAATTTAATGTGTCTTACATTCTATTGTCATTTCAAACAAGTTTTATACTTTTATAAGTTTCTTTCTTTTGTACAATTTCATATCATTATTGACCTGCAAAAGCACTTTGTGTTATTTTTTACCAATAAATAAACTACCTAAACATAACAGGCAAAGTCACAGGCATTACCTGGATGGAACAACACAGAAAAACAAATTATACGCGGAACCATCTAGTATATATATTTATTTATATATGTATGTATATATTTATATATGTGTTCGGATAGGTTTCCGGGGTCATGATTATTCTGAATATTGAAAGTTCGGGTTGAACCTTGGTTGAATTTCGACGTTTTGGCTCCCATTTTGGAGCCATTTTCAAGAAAAGTGGAAAATATATAAATATAAGATATTTATAAGAGTAACAAAGGGGAAGTGATTTCCAACCGAGGTCGCGATCTGCCTACTCCTAGGTTATAGTCTCTTGGGTAGGAATGTGATTTCACCTGAGGTCTCAATCTGCCTACTCCTCAGTTGTTGTCACTTAGAAAGAAAATGAATTCCAACCGAGGTCTCAATCTGCCTACTTCTAGGTTGTAGTCACTTAGGTGGGGTTCAGGATTTTGTAACTCGACACCTGGGTCTCAATCTGCCTACTGCTGGGGAGTTTTTAAATCTTTCAGCAGCCACATTTCGAAACTATGCAACCTATTTGGCCCATCTGGAACAACAATTTAGTCAACATGTTTTTTTTTTTTGGTGGAATATCTTTCTTTTGGTCTGGTATTTTGCAGAAATGAAATTCACAATTTTAATTAAAGTAACTAATTATAAAGCTAGTTTATGACATGTTGAGTAGGTACTTAGTTAGCATGAGTACAATTTAAGATAGTGAGTGGGAAACGCTACAAATTCAGTAAAAAAATCGTGCTTTTTCAACATTTTGTAAGATCATTGTTTTTAAGTATAATTATTTTTGATTTTCCAGTTCATGGTAATAATAGGATTATGGTCCATCACTAGGTCTGTAGGTTCACTATTCAAAAAGTTGCATTCACATCAGTTAGATACTTTTCGAGAAAATTGCAGACATTCTCAAATACGTAAACTACAGGGCAAATATATATTATCCTTTTTTCGAAGTCGATTAATAATAACACTAACAAAGTAACCATATAATTTTAAAATATTTTTTCTTATTCCAAGTATTGACCTGATTCAAAACAAGATAATACATTTTTAGGTCTATATATTGATAATATATTAAAATCGTTTCCTTTGATAAGTGAGTTCATGTACTTCCTCACACTAATGGGTCGCTCTGTACAAACAAACATTCAGGTTCAGGTTTTTTTGAAGTTGATTAAAAATGTACCAAGTTGTCCCATTTAATTTTTTTAAATTTCGACCTGAAATATCGATATTGGAAAAGATAAACTTTCTCGAAAATCCCAAGTAGTTCATGAGCTTAAAGATGTATTTATATTCTTGATTAATGATAAAATATAAGGAGAATATTTATAAATTCTACGTATCTGCCAAAAACAGCCGAGAAAACATCACGAGAGACTCCTGGTAACCGAAAAAATGGCATAATCAATTATTACACTCGATATTAGACAGAAAAGATTGGTATATAACCCCCCAGACCTATTTTCAAGTTATATTAAAATTGGTTTAGCCAACCATTGTTGAACAATGTGCAATTATTTTTTCTAAAGATATACAAAATACGAGGAATCAAATGAAAAAAAAACAGTTCTCCAGAAATTCAAGTTGAGATATGAAATTGAAAATGAAAAATAATATCAGTACCTACACTAGTCTAGTCCTAACGGTGGTATTAGGACTAGCTGGACACTAATAAAATGTAATTTCGTCATGATACTAGCCTCTTGCTTTTGAAAGTGTAAGTAGATTGAATTAATCTAGCAAATGTTGAAATAATTAGGTAAAGAAGGTGGTATTGACATGCTGGAAATTTTTTATGTACACCTATTGCAAGAGTTCTTTCCCCCTCGATGAAAGTAGCTGATTCGAATTGATTACGACTGATCATTCTAAACAAACTTTAGGAAATATATTTGTTTTAATTACGATTTTCTAGCTTTTTTTAAACAAAAATGTGATAAAAATGAATTAATCAAGTAAAAAAAAACTGCTTGAATCAGAAACACCTGGGTCGGTTTATGAATCATGATGCTATCTTGAACATTAAACAATCTATTGTTCGAAGGAACATTCCGTACCGTAGATGAATCAAACAAAAAAACGTGACAGCTAATAATCATGTTTCCTTCGATTTCAATTACAAAACAATGAGTAAGGAAATAATATTTTTGTTTATATTTGGTTTGATATAGTTTATTAGTTTGTTTACTGTCACTATCATGTGGGGTATCATTTGAAAGGGCTTATTTTGAGGAACACAATTTTATTTTTATCTTGAATAGGATATTTAAAAAGATATCTACGGAATCCTCTGGATGCGAATAAAAAATGCCTCTTGACAGCTTTTTTTGCGTAATTCTGGTGGGAGATCTGGGATATATTGTACCTTTTGCATAAATCACCCCTATAAACGTATGCTAATGTTTGTTGATTAATTGCCCTAATTGCTGCCCTTACTCAATATCAAGTTAGCACTGCCAAATTGACAAATAAAAGTCAAATAAAAAAAATTATTAATATTTGTCGAATAATTGTAAAAATCAATGTAAACTCATTTTAATTATGCTGTAAAAATTTCCAGTTTTTGACAACATCCCATTTATATGAAGTACATTTGATTTATGCATTTTTCACCAATTGGCGAAATATATTCGTACTACTTTGGAATTTTAAGAAATATTTCTTTGGAAACGATACAAAATTCTAAAATTTCAATTTTTCTTCTAGTCTGAAATTTACTAAACAATTGTAAAATTACCAAATCATAATTGTACGAGTTTTGTATTACCCGAAAAATAAAGAATAATTCCGTATTTTCAACATTGCACAGTGTATGTCAGTTAAAAATTTTTTTGCTGCCAAAAACACACTTTACAAGTGTCGAACGCAAAAAACTTATTCAACAACTCGAAAATTTCATTTTTTAGCAGAGCAGTCTGAATCTCAGTTTGATATTTTTTCCTGCCGAAAATTTCAGTAATTAACCTATGCCAGTTAAAAAAAATTTCTTTCGTCCATATTTAATAGTTGTCAAATGACAAAAAAACTTTTCTATTCAATATCCAATTGAGAATGTTTCCCTTTTTCAATATTTTTAATGCGTTTGTATGCCAGTTGAATATTTTTTTTATAGCAAAAAATGTACTTAACAATTAAATGAATAAATTTTGGTAAACGAAAAAAAAAACTTGTGAACATGATTTGGAAATTATATTTGTCAATGCACCCTGTATGCAGGTTGAATATTTTTTCTCACATCCAACACTTGTCAGATGTAGTTCAATGTCAAGCGGGCTTTAGCCTGGGGAAGTATTTATCGTGAATTTTTCAATTCACAGAAAATAATTTCTATTCAATATTCAATTGAGAATGTTTTCCTTTTTGACAAAAACATAATTTCGTCTTTCTTGATTAGTTCATTTTTTGATTGCTCTTTTCTCTCTATATTCTTCTTAATCTTTCCTTTCTTATTATACTTAGCTGCTGTTTTTGCTTCATCATTTTGCCATCATGTCCTTTTTACGTTCCCATTTACTATACGTGACCCGCCACATGTTTGTTCTGCTTCTTCTATTGTAGTATTTACATATTTTCCCCATCATTCTACTACTATTCCTCCTTTATTATTTTGTATCTAGGTATATAATTTTTTTTTCGATGTAGATGCTGAGAACTCGAAATTTTAACGGACAATATTACGAAAAAAAAATGTATACAGGGTGATTACCTCAAAATGCGGAAAATTAGTAGGTAGCTTGTCCCCATCAAAAGAATCCAGAAAATGAAAAATAAATAAAATATGCCAAAAAAGGCCATATTTTTTTGTAGAAACACGTCGCCTATGGTATTAATCATTCGAGATCACAGTCACCTTCTGACTTACAAAACAGTGTTTTGTGGAACTCTTTAACGATCCGGCAGCTGTATCCACTAGAGAATCATTAGATGTTATGCAACGAAAATCAATAAACTACCTCTAAAAATATGCAGATGCTTTACCATTTGAAAGATGAGTACACCATTTCCGTATGTTGAGGTTAATCAATCACCCTGTATATTCTATAAGTATTTTTTAGTGCATTAGGTTAAATGTATTTGACAAATTTTAACAAGATTTTTGATATTTGACTTCTATTCATCAGTTTACTGTAGAAGCAGAGCTAACTTGATATCAGGTTCGCAAAAATACAACTGATTCTGGTCATCTGGTATTTCAATGGTTTCAGTTTGCTGGAAGAAGATGCGAGCCAAGTTTACCTGAGAGTATTGGCTTTACTAAGAGAATATTGTATTTTCGCCCAGTGGAATTACACTAAATATGATGGAGATCACTCTATTACCAGTAAGTTTGGACAAACACTAGAATCCCGCACTTTTAAACGTTCACCTTATTTTAGGACTGTTTTATTACTACGAATCCATGTTATCAGCAGCAAAACACATGAGTGCAGTTTTCGCCGATTTTGAAGTTATTATATACAAAAACTACTCAGTTTGTTGGATAGATTTCAATACTTGTGTATTCATAAGATACTTTTTTGAAACCGATTATGTGCAGAACAAGATTCGTCAATGCTTGGAGGTAAGTCGTAACTAGGTGGAGAAACGATACATGAATGATAAAACACGAAGAACAAGACATTGTTGAAATGTACCACTTTTGAATGAAATTTCTTTGAATCAAAGTGACAAATCTATAATCTGTGCTCGAAAAAAATTTATTGACATTAGTCATGGTTGCTAAGGATGTGGTCCAATTCTGGTTACAATTATAGCCATATTGCTGAAAAAGAAGTTATATTCCTGAGTAAAACCTGATCAGGAGAGATTAAAATTTTGTACCGAAATTTATCTTGAATAACTTATCAACTTTAATATTCAAAATGTATTTCACTAGAAGAAACTAGCACATTGTTAAATACTCTGTTAATTAGGAACTATCTTCTTTTTACATTTTATACCTAATGTTACCTGTTCTGCATATTTAAAATGAAATATCGTTATTTAGTATTATCTCTAGCGAAACACCTGTCGTGGTTTTGCAAAACCAATTTAGTGAAAATAATTTGTAAATCTTTTCAATATTTGGATTTTTTGAGATCCACTTCACTTTTTAGTATTCTTAATATTGTTTTATTGCTAATCCCACAAAAGGGTTCAGGCCCTTGGCGTTTCAGCCCCTTTTTTGCGAGATTATCCGCTCGATTATTTTCCTTCACTCCGCTGTGCCTTGGAACCCACAGGAGGGTGTCCTTCTTTTGCCTGCTTGTTTAGTATTCCTAAGCAGTCCCAGACCATTTTTGAGCTGATTACGTGAGAGCTCAGCGCATCGATGGCTACTTGACTATCAGACAAGATGATGATCTCTTGTCTGCGGTAGTATCTTTCAATGTTGAACTGGAGGCATTTTCCAAAATCGTTTATTTCCGCTTGAATAGGCATTTGCCCAGACTTCCAGAGTCCATATACTCCTATTCTAGTTCCTTCTGCTGTTTTAGAGCCATCTGTGTACTATTTGATGTCGTTTCTGGTCAGCTCCGTAATGTATTGTTGTTGTAATTTTGCAGCTCAGCTGTGTGGTAAATTTTTTCACAAAGCTGAATTACTTCTGCATAGCATCCTGGGGAATGCCTCATATTTGATCATCCCCGGGAGAGAGTCTACTCTTGTGCTTAATGATTCCCTTATCATTTATGCTAATCTTTGTATCTTAGAGAGATTGATTCTATCTAGGATAAGGCCTAGATATTTAACTCGATGATTTGCCCATTTATTTTGATGGTCTTGAGATTGAGTTAAGGCTACTAAGGTTTACTAATTGTCTTAATGTGGTTTATATGGAGTCCCACCACGTGGCACGATATTTTTTATGGTTGAATTCTCTTTGTACTATATCATAGAGCAGAGGATGTTCTCAACTCTGCCTCTTGGAATGGAGTGAAGATGCAACATCCTTTGGTTGTACTAATAAAAAAAGTCTCATGACCTGTTTCCATTTCTGCTATTCTGGTAGAAAGAAGCAATTGTGACATCCACCCAGATGTCATGCCATCTACCCCCTCTGTTATATAAGTCCTGTTCATTTGAAATGCTCAGCCTGCTCAAAAAAATCATGAATATCACGTAATTGAATTGATTTTTATGATCCAGTAGCAAAAATATCCTATTGGTCAAACTCAAAAGAACACTAAGCAAATCATAACCTAATTATTTATAAACTAAACTCTCTAATAACATTTGTGTGTATCTTGAATGTTTTTATATTACTTATTTTCTCATATCAATATAATTCAAATTACCACCTGTTCGAACTAAATAATAATCCGAATTTGCATCTATCAAATCTCCATATGATATTTTGATACTATTTCTTATAATAATAATAATAATAAAGTGTCTTTATTAAGGCGGAGTTCAGTCAGTGACCTATAACTTCCTCCATTTTCTAATTGCCGCCTTCTGATCACTTTGGTTTGATTTTTCTGCTCCCTGAAAATTGTCGGAGCAGATAAAGCATGCTTTATCTGATCTGTAGCAATTTGCTCCTGTCAAACTACCACTCTTTGATCAATTACTCAGAACAAACGAACAACCAAATATTGCGGTAAAATTTGATTTTCCAGCTCCCTGAAAATTGTTGGAGCGGATAAAGCATGCTTTATCTGATCTGTAGCAATTTGCTCCTGTCAAACGAACACTCTTTGATCAATTGCTCGGAACAAACGAACAACCAAATATTGCGGTAAAATTTGATTTTCAGCTCCCTGAAAATTGTTGGAGCAGATAAAGCATGCTCCTGTCCATTTGCTCCTGTCAACACTCTTTGATCAATTGCATGGAACAAACGAACAACCAAATATTGCTCAAATCAGATTAAAGCAACGTGAGCATGACAAACGAACAGGCATCTAATGTCCTTTTGACAGCTTCATGAGGAGTATTAAGCGCCTTCTATGTACAGAAAGGCACACACCATGGTCTCCTTGTTCCAAGATTTTTGTTCTGATATAATTATCCACAGCTTTTCCATCGTTTTCAGGGCAAATGATCTGAGGCTGATTGATCTTAGGGATTTAGGAGGTGTTTTTTTCTTTCTTCCCTGCATCTGGTATGAAGGTGACTCTGGCCCTCCTGTCTTTCGTTTACTTTAATTTGGGTTTTCATCAAATAAATAAAAAATGATCTAATGGTGTTATACGAAAAATTATTTCGTTGTGCGAAATACCTTCGGAATTTGTAATCAAAAAGATAAATTCATTTTCAGTTTCTAGAAATAAACATTATATTGTGCTGATACAATTTTTTTAATGATATTTTATCAACATGTTGTAAGTTACACATAGTTCCATCCAATTGACATAATTCTTACACCAGAAAATGTGTGATTTCCTAAGGATAATTACAACTAAAATATTTATAGATCTATTCTCAATGATAAGTTGGCTACAGTTTTTTTAATACAACGAAACACGCCAACCGCATATCGTGTTTCTTAACCTTTATATACGATTATTTATCCAACTCATCACCTGATGATCTTGCAGAAACAAAAGGTAAAAACAACATCAGATTATTTGGTATCAATATTATTTATGAACATGAAAGTAGAAGCCATTTTTACTATACTTTCAGACTGGTATTTCGTGAATTGGAATATATCTCTTTTTATTTGTAGAAAAGGTACTGTGTCCCTTTTCTATGAATATTTAATTTATGGACGGATTTGATTTATTTAAGCTAAACGAATAAAACAGTCAATAGAAAATGTCAAAACAGATGACAATGGACATTATATTTCACTTGTTTCAAGCCGTTTAATGTCTTATCATGTCAGGGGTTCCCCGAATCGAGCATATAAACATACTGCTATACTTACTACTGTTTTTTCATTATTTTCTTCTTTTTTTATCTTACCTATAATATCCCCGCCCCTTTGTCGGCAAAAGTAAGAAAAAATTGAACCCCTGGCCCCGTAGCCTAATTACGTAATACTTGAAACGCCCCCTTTAATTTGATATTCTTATTATCCGGGTAGTAATATAGGATAACAAAATTGTCAGTGTTTCCTAACTTTGATATCCTGCCGATGAGAAATGTGTAAGTAAATTATTCTACTTCATGATTACTCTTGAAAATATCTTCCTATGGAACTCCGGATGTCTTTATCTGAAATTAGTTGGGAACAAATATCAATAATTTATTTAATATCTTAACACATAACTCATCTAATCGGCCTGTAATAATGATTTCTTTTTCATGACACATTCGTTGATAACATTCCATTAAATAATGAGTAACACATTTTACGAGTTATATTTGTTCGAAGTGGATTCAAAAATGTGTTACATTTCCCGAATCATTGGTGGAATAAAACCCTATTTTATGTTGTCCGTTCGTATTTGATTGAAATCATTGTTGTAATGATAGATGATAAAGTCAAAATTGCTGTCTTCACACTACACAAACACAAAGAGTTGATGTATTCGATAAACAATATATTGTCAGTTTATAACAAATTGTTGAAAACCAACGTTAAAAATCTAACGTTTATTAACCACTTTTAAATAATGTACATGTGCCATTGGGTGTCGACTTGGATTTACTTCTATATTATTATTGGAATAATGAGATATCAGATCAAATAAAATATCCATAGAAAAATGCCCGGTACTAATAAATAGTACAGTTAAAAAGACACCCATTGCAATATCTGTAATTTCTACAGATATATTTGTGATGGATGGCCTGTATTTCATGCACTGACGGGATGTGATACTATTGAAAGTTTATCCTTCAGCTCTATGGCCAGGCTGATTTGAGAAAGTGCCCCAAAGAGATCCTCCACCTACATAATATGCCCTCCAATTACAAATGTGGATTGTACGTGGGTCGATAAGGCTTTTCAGCCTCTCAGTACTTGACCTATATGATCCTTTGTACTCTGAATCTGATTTGTTGAAAATATAAACAGGATGTTCATAAAATCAGATTAAGACTGGAATAGAAAATCAAATAACTATCTGAATGAAAATGCAAATTTTCAATTTCAGATTTTTTCTTTTGAGTTAGGGCCTTTTCAGAATATCTATCAGATGTAGTTCAATGTCCAGCGTGGCTTTAGCCGGGGAAGTAGTTGTTTTCTGTTAGACATTCACAAAAAATAACTTCATTTTAATCGTGGATTTTTCAATTCACAGAAAAATCTTTCTATCAATATTCAATTGAGAATGTTTCCCTTTTCAACTCTGAATCTATTCAAAACCCGGGATTCCAAGTTCCCTTGCGAAGATATTAGTTTCCTGGGAGCTAAGATCCTAACGCCTGAGGGCGCCAGTGAAACCCCTTACCCGAACTTAAATTTAAGCCTTTAGCAGAATTGCAGTCGCAAAGCAGGTGTTCTGCAGTTTCAACGTAGTTTTCGCAGTAATGGCACAATTCACTGTCTGATTTAAGATTTTTTTTGAGGTGGTACCTAAAAAGACAGTGTGCGGTGAGTAGTCCTGTTACCGGTTTCAAGTCATTCTTGTCCAACTGGAGAAGATGTTTGACCTTCTTTGGCAATGGGCTCAGAAGCCTTTTCGCTTGTCTATGTCCTAGAACCGAATTCCAGTCGGTTTTGATTTGGTCAACTTCCCAGCGTCGAAACTCTTCTTTAATGTGGGCTTTAGGGAGACCACAGAAGGGTTCTGGGCCAGGTAGTTGAGTGTTGGTTGTCTGTTTCCTCATTCCCCTGTGATCTGGCACGGTGACCTGATTTTTTCCAGTGAGTTGTCTTAGAGATAAATAGTTTTCAGTCCCAAGTCAGTCTAGACTTACAAGTGAGTGACTTTAGAGCTTTTAGTGCTGCATGGCTATCTGATATTTTTTACCCCCGTTCCCTGATGCCCCTTGAAAGGCATTCTTGGGCACATATTTCACAATATCAGGTAACCTGCAACTGAGTGGTAATACCCACGTTGTCTTGGATGAAACTGAGTTAAGTTCGGGAAAACTCAATGCTGCAGGAATCAACAACGTGAGAGCCATAGCTATCAAAAACCAGAAGGTAGCTTATGACTCTAATTATTACCCCATAGAATACGACTGTGATATACCTTTTCTCATTCTGTCGGAAGGAAAATCTATGCTGCATAGAGATGTATATGTTCCTTTGAGACCTGCTCCTATGTGTATTAAAACTTGCAAGGAAATTCTCCAAAATATTAAACATTCTATATAGGTAAATGAAAGCACATTTAGCTACACCCTGTGAATATTTCATTAGTATGGTGTAAACCCAATAACACCATGCAGACGGCGTGCCTCGTTGTGTTCGAACGACTGTATCCAACAACAATTATTGGGAATAGATGTGTTTATAATTGGATGAAATGTGCGTGACTTACAGCGTGTTGAAAAAATATTTGAATAAAATTTGAGTATCAGCCAAAATAATGTTTATTTTCAGAAACTGAAAACGAATTTGTGCAGAGAAATAAATTTTCGAGCACTATTAGATCAGTAGACTATAACATTTGGAGTTATGGAATACTTCAAGTTATTTACGTAAAATAAGGGAACACAACTCAACCTTACATTGGCTAATTTAGCAATCCAATCCCTATCTAATCTTGAAGAAGAGGACCCAATCCATCTTTAGCTAGTTTTTTTTGCTTTTTATGAATCAAATCAATAGTATAATAATAATGTACATCATATCTTGAGAGGCTTTTTTCTTTGTCAAAACGATCAACATGCTCTATGTGCAACCCTGATTGCCATATTTCTCAAGCTCGGAATATAGTTATGGAATCAGTTCATATTAAACTTCGTTATAACAAAAAAATGGTAGCTTGGAGCGTAAATTGTATTGAAATGAATTGATGGAGTATGTAGCAAAAAACCCATTTAGTAAATGTCAATGGAAGCCTGATTTTTTTTGTTGGTATCCCAATTAATTTTTTTTTAGACTAGAGTAAGCCGTGGGGATACTCCTGCGATGTTTAATTTACTGGAAGATTTGAAGAATCTGTGGATCAGAGAGCAGAGGAGAATCAGGAAAATAAAGTAAGTGATTCGATTTTGCAATTCATCTCTTTTTGACATTTACATTTTTTAGTGTACATTTTCCCATTGAAATTTGTGGGGATTTCTGTTTATGGAAATTATACTGAGTATATTTTAAGTATTGTACTCCCCTGAAAATAAAAAAATCTTCAAAGATTCCCTATTTTATGTAAAAATGGTGAAATTTTGGAACCACTAATTGTCCCTCTGCGCCAGTAACCCGTTAGTGGAAAGCGTTTCAATTATTTCAGCAGATGCCAAACTTTGGAATAAAACTTTATAAGAAATATTCTATTTTTATTTTTTGTTTTACTTTTAACCCTTAGCGGTAGTAGAACAAGTTAGTTTAGTATATTACCGTGGAATTCCTATATTATTCGTCCTTATGAAATGAAATCTTTATTTGAAATAGGAAGTCCTAATATACAAAATTGATAGTAAAGAAATATACCTAGTGCATCATAGTAAACACACAAATTAAGTTTACGAATATCTATACATATATATATATATATATACATATATATATATATATATATATATATATATATATATATATATATATATATATATATAATATATATATATATATATATATATATATACACAACACATACTATATATATATATATATATATATATATATATATATATATATATATATATATATATATATATATATATATATATATATATATATATATATTTAACTGCTTCTTTTTGAGGGCACAATTGGCTTCTCTTTATAGTTCGGGGGTGGTTCTAATAGGCATGATGTTACTAGATTTGAATAAATGAGTTTTTGTTTCTATTTGGGCGCCACTTAGTTTAAGGCAGAACTAAGAACCGAAAGAAAATTCAACATGTTATAAATTAAACTATATGATGGGTTCAGTGATTTACTACAATGATTTTTCATACAAAATAGATGAATTGGAATTATTTGAGTTGTAAAGTCAAAGTTTATTTACAATTTACTTTTGGTACCGATATATAGCTATATTTGGTTTACACTTTTGTTTGTAGTGAAATACAGTTTTAGCTGAAGCTCAGCTAAACTATGTTAAAAATAATGATAGGAAAAATGATAATTCTGGAATGTCTGGATATCTTGTCGCAAAATTACTGACTGGTAGGACTGGTACTTTGGTGATATTAAATGGAAAGATCTAACCTTATGGGCTTTTGCCGCCCTTCCCTTTCTGTTGACTAGTATGGTGTGCAACGACTGTTGCTCTGAGGCCCGTTTCTGGGTGATGACAGTTTTTATTCGTTCCCCAAATAATTTTCCGCCGTGTGTGGGATCCTATCCCGTAGGAAGTTTCTAGCAATCGAATATTTACTGGATACGTGACCTACGTAACTCTTCTCAATGTGAAATTTGTGATAGGGTTGAGAAAAATGGCCGGCAAATCTAAAATTAAAGTTTAGCTACATTATTATCAGTCCTTCAATGAATTTACAGAGTTCAACTCCCAAAATGGGGCTGCTCAAGATTAAGGCAAAACGAAAATTCCTACCTTCAACAATTGAATGGCCATTTTCGCACATTTATCAAACATTTACGGGGACACATAGCTTCGATGACGTTCAACAGAAAATGATCGAGTCGCGCATATCTCTTCGCCAAATTTCGTTCGAAAACTTCGTTATCGGTTCTACCGAAAAACCATTTGTGATCTTTTTTCTGGGCGGCGCCTCCTTCTGAGGTTGTAAATAAAATATCGATTTCTCCTACCTACAAGGTGGGCAAACATTTTAAATTGATTTCTGATACCGAAATGATTTTTGAAAGCTACTACAGTAACCCGTTTTGCGTTTCATATAATTGCTCAAATTAATCCTTACGTACCTAAGCTAACTTCTTTGACGATATAATTTACTGTTACAATATATATATATATATATATATATATATATATATATATATATATATTTTATATATATATTGAGACATTTAGACATACAAAAGTTAAAATTATTGTACCAATAAAATTAAAATAAGATAAAAATAAAATAACCACCCTAGGAAAACAACAAGATGTACAGATGGGTATAGATACTGACAAGTTGTTAGTTGTTATTATATGTTATATTTACTGGTTTGATGGATGAATTAGCTTTCTCAGTTGGTTTTTGAAAATTTGTAGGGACACCTATTTTTTACTTCAGTGGGTAGTTTGTTGAAGTCATCCAATCCTTTGATAAATTTAGTACTACTTCCCAATCGTGTTTTAGGAATATAAAAGTTATTTGTGCTTCTGGTGTTATAGTTATGTATCTCGTTGTTATAAGTTACGAAAGGGTCCAGATAATCGGGTAGTAGATTTTTAGTGAGTTTGAAAATAAAGACCATGGCCATGAAGTAGAGTCTTTTTTCAACACAGTTCCAATCTAGTATTTCCAACATAGATTTTATTGGTGTGTATCTATTGGATCTCAAAATAATTCTCATACCTATATTTTGGAGTTTTTGCAATTTCTGCAACTCGTTCTTATTCATTACGTAAAGTAATGTTGGACAGTAGTCGAAATGTGGTTGGATTAGTGTTTTATAAACCATTATTCTACTCTGTAGAGATAGAAAGGCGGCAATTTTGGCAAAAAAAAAATTATATCTTAGAAATTTTCTTACAAATATATTCGCAGTGGCCCTTCAATGATAAAGTGATCAACTATGAATCCCAGGTATTTAAACTCACTCATCCATTCAATATTATCATTTTTAATTTCCAACTGTTGATTGTCATAATTAATGTTTTTTAGGTGTTTATTACACATAATCATGGCTTTAGTTTTTGTAACATTTAATTTCAATTTATTAGTTCCTAGGTATATTTCAAGTTTTTTTAACATTTAATTCAATCTAACAACTATACTTTCAGGGTCAGTTCCGTAACATGCGGCAAGAGTGTCATCTGCAAAAAGATTGAGAAAGTCACAGTCATTAATATAATTGATATCATTTAAATAGATGATGAACAGTAACTGACCCAAAACGCTCCCCTGAGGTAGACCTATATCGTTTGTTAATTCATCAGAGACTGATTCACCTAATTTGCAGAGTTGCTTTCTATTTGAGATATACTCTTCAAACCATTTCAACACAGTACCTCCAATTCCATAGTATTTTAGTTTTCGTATTAAAATTTTCCTGTCAATAGTTCCAAAAGCTCTCTTGAAATCTAAAAATACTGAGATAGGAAATTTGCCCTCATCAATCAGTTGTTTCCATTTTGAAATGGTGATTTGTAATGCAGTTTCACAGGAGTAATTTGTTCGAAAGCCTGATTGATTGCCAGTGAATAACTTTTGAAGTATTTAGAGAGCTGATTATAGACTTCTATTTCAATAACTGTTTCAATTGGGGGTAGTGTATTAATTGGTCTGAATTCTAATGCCTGGGTTGGGTTGGGAATATTTGCAACGGGAATCACAGAACTCAACTTTAATTTGCCGGGAAATGTACCCTGTTCCAGTGAGGAGTTTATGAGTACCACATAACCAGTTGTATGAAAAGTTTCCTTATGGAATTTAACACTGAGTACTTCATTGGAACTGCCTTTGTTTTTAAGTGAGAAAACGATGGATTTCAAATCACTTAAGGTTATTTTCTCTAAACTCCCTAAATCTATTTTCAATTGCAACATAGGCCTCAGAAGACCATTCAACAGCGTTATTTCTGTTACACTATCGATAAAAACAGAATTGAATTTATTGGTGGCTTCCACTTTCACTGAATTTTCATTGCCAAAGTTAATATTAGTGTACCTTATTGGCTGGTTTTCACCTTTGATCAATTTTTTTTAAGTTTTCCACATTTCTTTTGTATCATTCCTATTTTCATCAATTTTATTCTTATAATATTCATTTTTTTGAGGTTTATCAAATTCACAACTGCATTCCTTTTAGTTTTAAATAATTATGGTATGTGATAAGCGAGAATATGCTTTTTACCTTCTTTTATTACCTATAGGAATGAATATATTGGTTGTATTACTATAATAAGTGTGATCCCCTGTAATAAATAAATAAAAAATAAAATACACCCCATGACGATATGGAAATTATCAAGCAGCAGTTTGTCGAGGGAAAGGAATAAAGACAGAAAGAAAAAGAAAATAAACAGTTGCAGGAAAGTTTTCGCAAAATTCTAAAAGAACCAAATATTGAACAAGAACAACAGAAAGCAGTTTTTGAGCAAATTTTCCAGAAATTTGATGGCAAATCGTAGGACTGAAGGAAAAAGTTGATGCAGTACAAGAAGAAACAAAGAAAGAAGTGTGGGTGGTGCATGAAAAAACAATGAAGCATTGAAAGAACTAGAAAAGAAAATTGCAATGTTACATACCATCCTGGAAGACTGGCATCGCAAGTATCGAGACCTGATTGCTGTTTTAGAATTGAGATACGGCAATCAACATAGAGAACAGCTTGTACCAGACAAGAGTTGAAAACATTAGTGCAAAAGTTGGGTGGAAGCCTACAGGAGTTTGAAGCAGGGTTGCCGAGGCTGATCCAGCCCCCCACATCCCTAATAACGTACGGGGACAGGATCATCCAGAGAGCCCTAGGATAGGTACCAGGAAACTTAGATAAGCCAGCGTATCGGGGTGCATGCTGGCTAGTTATAACGGAACCACTAGGGCCATTCATGTCAAGAGTATCAAAATAACCACTAATAGTTTAACCATCAGAGAAAAGATTATCGTTGCCATGGACTATTTTAGCAAAATGGTAGAAGCATATGCCGTTCCAGACCAAGAGCATCCGCAATAGCAAGATCATTGGTGGACAACATCTCCAGATTTGGAGTACCGATGGAGTAACATTCTGACCAAGGAAGGAACAGACAGTGAACTGTGCCATTTCTGCGAGAACTTGGCTGAAACTGCAGGACACCTGCTGTGCGACTGCCAAGCACTGTGTTGCAAAAGGCTTAAGTTTCTCAAAGGGGTTTCATTAACGAACTCAGGTATCAGTAATTTAGCTCTCAGGAAACTGATGACACTTTGCAAGGAATCTCGGAATCCCGGGTCTTGAATAGATGAAGGGTTAACATAAAAAAAAATCTTAAACGACGAGGTACTGAGAGGCTAAAGAGCCATAACCACCGTCCTACAATCTACAAGGAAGGAATTTTGAGTCAAAGATATTCTAGAAAGTTTGCGAGCTCAATCGGATGGCATGGTTGAGGTATTTAACCTAACAATGGAAGAACATGTTTTCAAGGTTGTGGAACAACATCAAAAGGACTGGGACAGGCACCTTCCATTATTTCTGATGACATATAGAGCAGCTGTCTGTCCTGGCTAGCTTTATCTTTTGAAGAGAACTCCAATAATTGGCCCTGTGACTTGGTGTTCGGATTACCAAGCACCAAAGAGGTAGAAATGCTGGACTGTGCAAATAAACTGAGGGATAGCTGTTGAAAATTCACGAAACAGCTCGGAAGAGATTGATACTGGCAAGTGACAGGATGAAAGCTCGTTATGATTTGAAAGCTAAGTCAGGAGGATTCAAAGAAGGTGACCAGGTTTGGCTGTACAATCTACGTATATATCTCCTAAACTATCACCGTTTTGGGAAGGTCTGTAAAAGGTAAAGAATAAAGAAAAAGAGGATCAATGACCTGGTTTACAGAATCCAACGCAACTCTAGGACTAAGATGAAAGTTGTTCATCTGGAAAGACTGAAGCCCTACCTGGGTAAAACGATGGCCTTTGATCGTGACGATCGAAATACACGATGCCACTGCATGTTGTCGCGCCTGGCTGATGTAAGAATTTAGAAAGTACTTGGAGGAGGCTCTGGACCAGAGGAATTTCTAGATTATTCATGAAGCGGCTGCACGAAACTCTCTAGAGGATTTTACCTCGATACCATAAAGCGTACGCTAGCGGCAGTTGGTTGATTCAGATTAGAAGTAAGTTAGATTACAGTCCAGTGAAGTGCGCGGTATATTTCAGCAGTGAATTTGTCTTGGGTTAGTTAATTATCAGAGTTTATTATTGTTTTATATTGTGAAGAGTAAATATATGGAAATAAAATTGTAAGATTTCCAGAGAATTATCTAGCAATTTTAGGTATTTATACCAAACTTCGGTGTTTCAACTTCTTCAAGTTGAAAAAAGCATTAGCGGCAATATCCCGCTAAAATATCGCCAAACAGAAGATCAAAACTATTATGTTTTTTTTTCAGTGATGATCACAGTTTGGTCGAGGGCACTGTTCCATATTACATCGAAGCAGCAATGATTGGGAATCACAAGAAAGTCCTAACTAGCAATTTTTGGGTGGAGAGAACCCAACAGGAGTGAGTTCCATGATTTTTCTTATTTTTATATTTTATTCCTGTAGTTCATCTGAAAAATTCAATGTTTTTCACCAAATAGTGTCTGTCGGTTTTAGAGTGGAGGAATATTGGAGCCCATTTGCTAATGGTATATTATACAATAAGGGTGTAGTGATTGCTATTACTTGTGAGAATGAGTAGTAGCAATTGCAACGAGTAGAGTACCATACTTTTAACTATGGTTCCACTATCACTGCCACTGAAAATATATTTATTGTTTGAAGATGACATGATTCCTAACTAAACACATTATCCAAAAATTGTTGCAGTTTTTTTTTCATTATTTGAAAATTTAAGATTCAGTATTTTCATCAAATTGCTCAACAGTTTAAAATTTCTTTTGATAAAATACGGGGTTCAGGAAGACCGGGAGCCCGACTAACAAACTTTTTTTTTACATCGATACGATTTTTGGGGTTCAATCCTTTGACAACTTTCCAAGGAAATATACCGGGTAAAATATAACACCCTGAATACCTTGAAAATCCCCGGTGATAAATTTGCCCTGATCACGAATCTTTGGATTTTGATTAGCTTATTCCTAAAGTTATTTTTCGGAAAAATTCGGAATTCTACTTAGGAAGATACCCCGGTGATTCCATGAAAAGTGAGACAGATTCGGATTTTTCGAAAATACGGTAATTCCATCGCCCATGTATCCATGTATGTCCTTAGATTGAACCCAGATAATGAATACATCATGAGAATGAGACCCACTGTGTGTTACCAATGATGGAAGTGCTAAGCAAACATTCTCAGTGATAAAACGTGAAACACTGTTGTATTGCTCCTCACAATTTTGCCAAATTGCCTAGGATAGAAAGTAAATCAAACTCAGTATCTAGTATCAAACTAAGAGGCAAATTGCATCCTACCATCTGGTAATAATACTTTTGATAAACAATCATGAACAAGTGCATAGTTGCAATTATACAGAGAAGCAACTAGTGATAAAAAAAATAATAATAAAGAAAAAAGTGGTGATAGGAACTTGCAATATAAACACAGGTGTACTAGTCCAGTGAAATTAGGCAAAATTCAAGGTTCGAATGAGCAACTTGACAATGAACCAGTGCTACAAAAAAACAGGTTTTAAGTGTTGTAAAAATAAACCTTTTTTGCATTATATCTGCATAAAGTGTCATAATATACTTCATAAAAGTTGTCTGCATAGAATGCTGGGAAAAGTTAAGATGCTAAAAGAAAATCAAATTATTTTTTGTGGTGAGCTAGACAATATTGAAAAGAAGGAAGAGATGGAATTGAGCATCTTAGAAGAAACCATTACCGACCTCATCTCTGACAGCTTGAAGGACAATCACATGGAAAAAATGAAACGCGAATTATAACTGATCAATTGCGAATCAATAGAAATGGAATCCAGCCTAAACCTCCAAATTGCTGAACAGCAAGAAATTGAATGAATGTGTTTTTTTGTGGAGGAACAACGTTTCTTGATATGTTTTTTGGTGAACGCAATAACTTATCGGGGTGAACTAATTGTTTGCCCTTTCTAAACTGGTATAGATTTTCCTGATTATATTTATTTTCATTTTCAGACTGTGGAAGGTTACCCAAAAAACATGCCAAGAATTAAGAAATGATAAACAGTCTAAAAAACCAGTTGAAAACACTACAAAATCTAAACGCCGAGATAGAGGCAAAAACTGACAAGAACATATGTTCATCAATGGACACGATTCCTATGACTTATGCTGACAAAGTCTACTAGAACAGAGTTAGTGACAAGATAATATTCAGCACCCCAGAGGCATAGATAAAGGATCAATGACAGAATCTGGAAAAGGAATTAAAATTGACTGCGCAGTTCAGACAACTGAAGTTATGGAAACTAATGCCAAGGAAGAACGAAAACAATTGAAATTGAATCATTTCTATCCAAAAAAACTGAAGAAATTACTAACAGCGTGAAATAAAATAATAAAATAATAAATAATAAAAGTAAAAAAGAAAACTAAGGCAACCAGTTGTAAAAAAACAAAAAGTTCCTTCAAAACGCACTATATCTTCTCTAAATCACTGGAAAATCGAGAATATTCCCATTAAATCAGTAAAAGCAAAAACATCAGATGATAATATTTCTCGGACTAGAACATCGAATATTATCCATTTATCAGCTGAAATCAATGTGAATACCTCCGAAAGCAGTGAACTCACCCAAAATAAAAATAAAAGTAATCTTCAAGGAAATGAACCTGTTCATGCTTTTCCAATTGAAGGGTGTTTTTTATCAATTTTTTTTGTTGAGATATTCGAAAACAAATGGTGACAAGCTGTAAAAAATATAACTTTATCATATTTCATAATTATTTGTTTGTGTATACCGTTTCGTTTTTAGGAAAAATGATCTGGATCTGAGAAGACTAGACCATCACTTCTTTCGCCTACTGAGTGATCCCTTTTTCCACCCTGCCGGACCAATCCTGGATAGGAACGGCCAGTGTATTTGCGAAGAATGTCTCATTGCTAAATTCGAATCGATTCTAGAGCTGGATAGAAACGCAGTGAATGAAAAATTCCTCAAGGATCGTTGATCGAATGTCGTATTGTAGACGGTGTTGCTGTCTTGTGGAGCTTGAAACTTTTCATCTACATATCAATGGTAAGATTTCCCGTAATCTGTCTTGATCTTAATTTTTGAGGTTTTGGGAAAGAGAAGGTTGTGGATTCAACAGGTATGTATGTTTTTCCCAGGTATGTGTTAAACTGCTTACCACTACTTACACACAAAAAGTAGTTTGTTTCTCAAAAATAGTAAATATTTCAGATAATACTTTTTTACTTCATTACAAACTGACTCTAAAAAGAAACTTTGTTTCTCAAAAATAGTAAATATGCACAAAATTTCAAACCACATAATACTCCTAAAGCGACGAGATATTGATTTTGTCTCATTCTCCAGGAAAACTAAACCATTCTTTATGTAACACAGAAAAACAGGGAACCTTGTAAGTTGTTCCTTAATACATCACAACCTAACCTAATTAGGGTTACCTTAATGTCTAAGTTGTTTCTAATTGAATCACCATCTAAAGTTAAAGAAGAGGAGATACTTGCTTACAGAGTAAATATTTATTTTGGAAGCGTTGCCGGGTATATTCATTGTTGTAAGAATGCTGATCACTTACTAAATTTGCTATAATTATAGTATTTGAAACACAGTCATTACTAATACAATAGGAGCTGTTCTTATGCCGATAAGTTTAGTTTTTCAATCTATTTTTTGGAGAGATCCTTTTTTTCCACTAGGTGTTGATTTTTCAATGATTTTCCTCTAAACATTTTTGAAAGAATAAGCCCCCAACTTGCATGACATAAATGTTCTAAATGCAAATTTAATGTTAATAAATATTTGATCATGAATGATATTCAATGAGAATACTTTATAAATCGCAAAACTTGAAAAAATATATAAAAAAATCATTCTTCGTTTTTATTTTCAACAGGAATGAAAAATAAAAAATATAAGTTAGTGTTTATTTGGAAGCACTCCAAAATAAAAAATGAAATCACATAATTCGCCCTTCATCTCTAATTTTGACGAAAATTCAACATTTCTGACCCCAAGATCCCTCATACCAATTTTGAATAAAATTGTTGAATTTTGACAAAAAATAATTCATAATCTCTGACCCCAAAAACGCCTATACCGGGTGACACAGGATATCGGGCCACCCCTGTAACTTCTGCATTCGTGAACGGATTTTTCTGAAATTTGATACAGTTATATAAGCAACCATTTCGGATTTGATCACATTACAATCCAATATGGCGGACTTCCGGTTTTTCTGGAAATGCCAGTAACTTTGTTTTTTCAAATAGAACACCCTGAATATTTTTACATACTCAAGTTCAACAGGTCAAAACAAGTCCAAACCTTATGTCAAATGTCATTTTTTTAAAACAATTGAAATTAAAATTGTTTTTTTATTTTACCTCGTGGATAAATGAGATTTGGACGAAGCTATTCAAAATGAGTCTCAAATAACAGAAAAACTTAATTTTTTCCGAAAAAATATTTTTTGTGTCATTTATTGATGAATCAATTCAGTCACATCACATTTTGATCAAAAATTAATTTTTTTCAAATGAAACCCCTATGGGCCACCTACCTGTCTCTCTAAAACATTCATTAAGGAAAAAAAATTACATATCGTTTTTGTATTTCGGTGCAGTAACAAATTGTATACATTAAAAAATCTACAACTAGTTTATGAGTTTCCTTGCAGTTCGAATAATTTTTCAACTTAGTAAGCTGTGGAAAACAACATTTCTGAATCTTGTCAACTAATTGTGTTTCGCTGTCATCTTTCATCTCAACTCTCTAAAATTAGTTAACTTTCGTGAATTAGTTAAGTAGAAATGTAAAATCAAAATTATAGG
This sequence comes from Gonioctena quinquepunctata, assembly GCA_018342105.1. Lineage (NCBI taxonomy): Eukaryota > Metazoa > Arthropoda > Insecta > Coleoptera > Chrysomelidae > Gonioctena > Gonioctena quinquepunctata. The sequence goes on from JAFIRS010000048.1 coordinate 1,522,781, forward strand.
TTCACAAGAAGTGAACAGGTTGATATGTTGTTAATTTACGGAGAATGTCTTTAAAACAGTGTCGCCGCTTGTCAGTTATACCCAACAATGGAGAAGATGATCGTAAGTGAGGAGGCAGAAATTAACGTTTTGCTTATGTTGATTCTGATCCAACCGCTTCGACGCTGGAATTGGAATACCAATGCAATGTAAGTCGAGAAAACGCTAGAAGAATTAAAAAAAAAAACACCATTATCGTGCTTATAAGTATAACTTACACAATTAGTTGACAGGATTCAGAAATGTTGTTTTCCACAGCTTACTAAGTTGAAAAATTATTCGAACTGCAAGGAAACTCATGAACTAGTTGTAGATTTTTGAATTTATACAATTTGTTACTGCACCGAAATACAAAAATGTTATGTCATTTTTTTCCTAATGTATGTTCTAGAGAGACAGGTAGGTGGCCATAGGGGTTCCATTTGAAAAAAAAGAATTTTTGATCAAAATGTGATGTGAGTGAATTGGTTAACCAGTGACACAAAAATATGTAAAAATATACAGGGTGTTCCATTTGAAAAAATAAAGTTACTGGCATTTCCAGAAAAACCGGAAGTCCGCCATATTGGATTGTAATGTGATCAAATCCGAAATGGTTGCTTATATAACTGTACCAAATTTCAGAAAAATCCGTTCACGAATGCAGAAGTTACAGGGGTGGCCCGATATCCTGTGTCACCTGGTATACCAATTTTGAATGGAATCGGACTATGAATCACAAAACTCATCCACTGTCTTGTTGCAGCCATCTTAAATTTTGTAAAAAAAAACATAAATCACACAACACGTCCGCCACATTGGAGCCGCCATTTCAAATTAATGAAATTTGACAAAAATTCATAATCTCCCACCCCAAATATCCTTATAAACCAAATTTGAATGGAATCGAATCATGAATCACAAAACTAAGATGTCTGAAAGCCATGGTGTATTCACTTATGCCTTTAAAAAATTGGGACAAACTGGGGGACACCGGCCCACATGATAAAGAGATATGTAGAGTTTCAGATGGCGCCGACGTCGTTTCTTGTTATAATTCAGTACACATCAATTACAGATCACACAGGGTGTATTCTGTCTGTGACTGATCCGTTCTGTCATTTCGCTCAGTGCTGTTTGTCCCCCAAAAATTCTAAACAAAGTTTTCAGGCATCTTACACAAAACTCATCCACCATAGTAGAGTAGAGTTTATTTCCATCAATTTGTATGCATGTTTCGTCTACAGTAATTAATCGGCGCCAAAACTGTATTTATTGAGCCTGAACTGCAACAACAGAGTGTTGGAACTGTTCATTTGAAAACATTTTTGGTCTAACGCGAGCATGCAATATGTGACAATCACGTTCTTTGGACATATTCATAGCCTCTCTCACTTTAATTCAACGGTCGTCTAGCACCATTTGGTGAACTTGGGCGATGTTATCGTCAGTGGTTGCAGTTTTTGGACGTCCACATTTAAATTCAGCTGCCCAAAATTTCACCATGGCAAATGAAGGTGCAGAGTCCCCATACACAGCGTCCAACTTATCTTTGATTTGCATAGGCGAATTGTCTTTCAAAAACAAATATTTAATGACAGCTCGATACTCAATTTTTCCATTTTCACAAAAACCCTCACATCGACTCACTGAAACGATTGTCAATCAACAGGTTAGGGTAGGTTCTTTCCGAGTGGGGCGATAACCGCCCCTTCTATGTCAACGTTTTCAGATCTATTGTGGCTCGATTCTAATTAAATTAGAGTTCACCTTCAAGTCCCAATCTTCTACAGAAGTTGATCGGTGGTGCTTTTTACTTTCAACTCCCTTTATGCTTTCGCAGTCTACAGTAACTTGTCAGTAGCCCTGTTATAATCCTCAGATTTTTCCTATTCAGATCTAACAGGGCTGCTGTTCTTCTTTTCGAAGGGTTTGGTATAAATGCCTTCGAGTGGACTTGTCCCACTGTTTCATTCCAGTACTCACGTTTTTTTCGCTCGGTCCAGTCTGAAAACAATTCTTTGGTTCTGCTCTTTGATATTCCGAAGAAGGGCTCTGGTCCTATGAACTCCTTCATAGTGTCTTCTTTTGCTAGAAGGTCGGCTTCTTCAAAGCCTTTATGTCCAGGGACCCATAGCAGAGTTATTCTGTTGTCCCTGCCTACTCTTTGAAGGGCTTTCAATCAGGATTCTATCCGACTTGATGCCAGAGCTTTCAGTGCTGCTTGGCTGTCCGACATGATTTTAGTCGATTGATTTTTACTGTTTCTGTTCAGAATTTCCTGGAAGGCAGAGTTGATTTCATGGACTTCTGCCTGGAATATTGTGGCATACTGTCACTAAGGTTAAATTCTGGTTGCACTCCGGCCCCAACTTCTTCCGTTTTGGAGCTGTCTGTGTACCATTGTAGATTGGCCCTTGTGAGTTCTCGTTCTTTTGTTGTCAAACAACAAGTGCGTGTCCAAAATGGCTGCAATTTTGGTGAGTACCTTTCAAAAGATGCGCAAACACATTCTATTGTTGACGAGTGCTGCCATCTTCATGTTCAGGTCGGAAACTTTTCAAACTACCCTGGTACTACGAGTTATATAGAAGTTTTACTGATCACATTTATTAAATCTGGGAAATAGTAGTGTTTGCTAGGCTTCGTAGTGAAACTTTTGGTGATACCGATAGTAACAACCGTTATTTTTATAAACTGCCATTACACTAGTGATATGAATAATCCCTGTAAACATATTTTGAAGGTTGGAATAAATAATATATAGCTGCATATTTTTCTGGGTATTTCTTTTGTTGTTATTAATATTGTATGTAAAGTATAATGTTGAATTGAAAAAAAATATAGTACTTTATTTCGCAACAAAGTTACAAGAACTTAACAAACCTTCTGAATTCCAATCCCAATAGTGCCATCAATTCGGAGCTTACCAATAAGCAAGTATAATTAAAACATTTTGAAAATAATATCAAAACTAATCGAAAAGTTGAATCCAATTTAGACTTGTTAATACCACCAGACAGACACAAACAACGCCCATACATAAATCAATGGATAAATAATGGGACAATAATGGAGAGTTATGATGAAAACGAATGTAGAAATACATTTTTAAAGAGATAATAATATGCTCAAAATTCAGAATAAACACAATGTCACCTAATAAAAATTTTTAAACAGTTTGAGGTTAGGAGGTCTCTTATGTCGTTTTTGTGTATGCCAGGTGACTTGAAGTAACATCACTGCAAGCAGGAGTTAATTTCAGTTCCCTTACCTCCCAAGAGTGCCGGAACGCAAGGGAACACACGTAACTCTAAAACTACAAATTTAAAAAAATTATAAGTTAGGATCAATTTTAGGCTTTGCTCGCGAGCGGCTCGTAAGCAGATAATAAGCGCCCTAACAAGCAATTGTGATGCACCGAATCAGGGAGGGAGGTCAGTCATCTCGTCCGCGCCACACAATAACAAAACAATACCCTCCGCCTACTGGCCTACCCCCTCCATTTCTTCACCGCACACACATCACAGTGGCAGTGGCAACACTGATCACAGTATAGGTTACTAGAGAGGGTGGTTTATAACACTTAAATGTAGCGTTCCTACACTTAAATGTTTAGAAATTAGGCACTGACTGCAAGTAATGTTCGTTATTATAATTAATATAAGATATTTTGATGGCCTGCAAGAGACCACTATATGACTTAAAAGAGTATAGTCAACCTATTGATATTTGATAACAATATATTCCCATCTTTAAAGTATTTTGACATAATATAATGCAAAATGAACATTCACTTGTTGAATTGAGGCATTGTGAAGATATTCTGGGTTGTTCAATCATCGTGGTAAATGATAAAAAATGTGATACGATATTAAAATATGAATTGAAATTGATTATAATTGGGTATTTTGAAGGCCTCTGGGTGTTTTGATTGTGGCCTTGTTGCAGTAAAAATACGTTTTCCACTTTGATTTTGATTCATACCAATGCCATGAAGTCTGAACATAGAAAACGGTAAATATTTCATCCATTTCCTTTATTATTATTTCATATATTAGGGAACTTATTATAATTTCGAAACGAGAAGAAGAAATATTACCAGGACCGTTACATGCTAGTTTCATATGGTTAACCAAAACATATATAACACTGCATTACATCACTGAAGGTGTCCAGTTTAGTTATGAATTTGGAAAATTTTGTTACTATGGTTACAAAACCCAAAGCTATATAGCGTTACTTAAGGTAGTTCCGCCACGAGACATCGAATTAGGAAATTATTAAAATTTGGCATACGTATTGTTTAACATGTGAACAACACCTCTATAAAATTTTAACAAGTTTCACCATCCCGAACCCGAGATATATATATATATATAATTGAAGTTGACTCAATTAACACGTAACATATGGATCATGCATAGGCAAACAGCACATTATTAATTCTACCGTTAGTACTAAAATTAGGAAGTTTATGAAAAACGAGGAGGAGCTAGAGCAGGATATCACAGATATTGTGAAAAAAATCAAAGTGATTGACCATCTAGTTTGACAGATATAATCAAAACTACTCTCGTTATTCAAAATAGTCCACGGGGAAGCGCACATTATTAATTCTACCGTTAGTACTAAAATTAAGAAGTTTATGAAAAACGAGGAGGAGCTAGAGCAGGATATCACAGATATTGTGAAAAAAAATCAAAGTGATTGTCCATCTAGTTTGACGGATATAATCAAAACTACTCTCGTTATTCAAAATAGTCCACGGGGAAGCGCACATTATTAATTCTACCGTTAGTACTAAAATAATGAAGTTTATGAAAACGAGGAGGAGCTAGAGCAGGATATCACAGATATTGTGAAAAAAAAATCAAAGTGATTGTCCATATAGTTTGACAGATATAATCAAAACTACTCTGGTTATTCAAAATAGTCCACGGGGAAGCGCACAGCCTAAAGGGGGGGTCGTAGAGAAATGCGGATTGTGTCAGGGGACTTTTTAAAGAAGGACGGGGGACCATTTGAGGGTCTGAACGCGAAAAAAATATTCCTTCTCCTAGTTGACCCCATCGATTTTAACGATATCCCCCCTTCCCCCAAAAAAAAAGTTCAAAAAGAGTACTACAAATAAGTCCATTGACGTTTTATCGAAAAACGATAATTTTTTTCCCATGACGTATGATTTCTAGTGAGGGGGGGGGCGGGAATTTTTTTTTGCTGCGCTTTTCGGGGACATCAATTTTTTGAGTCGCCGACTTCCTATAACGAAAAAATTTCTAGAGTCATTGGGGCAAGGCCCCCCTTCAAACTAATTTTTTTCACGTTTCAAATCAAAAAGTCCTTTGAAATTTTTCGATTCCGTCGAAAATAATTTCCTAATTCAACTGTCTCGTGGCGAAACTACCTTAACAAAACTGCTCAGAATCTATTAAACGCCCCATTTGAGTTCTGTAAGGGATACATAAGAGTAACAGAAATTGTTCCCTTACTAAACTTAATAAACTGAAATCACAATTTAGGAGATGGAATATTTATGGTGACTATTATATATGATATTATTATTATTACTATTCAGTAAGGGATGTTATGATTGAAAAAAATATGGAAGGCAAAAGAGATCTAACAGTGTTATGATTTTCAATCTGCCAAAAGGTAATTCTGCCAATATGACTGGAGGCCTGGCCATGGAAATGGTAGACCAAATTGCTATTGCCGATGAGAATATTTCTGCTGTGATACGATCGAATAGGCGAAATGGAGTCTGTGTTCCCTCTGTGGCATTAGCAAGAAACGAAAGAGGAAGGGTTGTAAGATTAAAGAGGCCTTATACAAGGAATATTCATGCTCTTCTGACACCCTGCCAAAAGCATGTTTGGAAGAAAATAAAGAGGGATATCGAACAAAAGCAACTGGAGGGTCATAGTTATGTAACGCTAAAATACAGGAATTGGTTGCCACATATGATTGATTAATCCACAAAACAGTGCCCAACAGTTATTTTCAAAATGTTGGGGGAATGTCAACAAAAATATTAGTATTAATTAGTATTACACAAACCAGTATACCATTTATGTATACAACAAATTTTTTATGGTATAGAATTAGAAATGGAATAATTTGATTTATGTAGGTTTGATTGAGATGAAGTTAGCTCTTCAAATGCTGGAGCTGCAGAAATTGCTATACAGGGTGTAACATAAGTACGTTAAAATATTCAAGTGACATATTCCTGAGACAATTAAAAAAAAAAAGTATATAAACTTGTGTCCGGAAATGCTTCGTTTCGGAGATACAGAGTGTTGAAATTGAATTTTTTTGTTCGCTTTTTAAAAATAACTTTTGCAAAAAATAAGTTATTTGCACGAAATTTGGTACCCGGGGTTTTTTTGACGTGGGAAATCATAATTTCGTATTAATTTTCATGTAACATCTAGAGGGCGCTGCGTACGCTGTCATTATTTATTTCAAATTGCCCTAACATTTTTGACAGTAAACTTTTGGTACTTTTCATGAGAAAACCTTATTCCCACACCTTTTCCAATTAAAAAAGGTACACTTCCTCAACAACGCTGGAGGTGATCGTTTTCGAGATATTTACAATTTTATATATTGATGCATGCTACTTAGGTCCTAGGGCGCTAAGTGAAGTTGCTGAGAACATTACAAAAAATAAGTATGTGGTAGGTCTCGTCAAAATAAACTACTTTTTTCCTATGAAATGTTTATCCAAAAATGATTTGTTTTCGAAATACAGATTGTTGAAATTTTTCAAAACACGGTTGGTTTTTGTCATAAAGTTTTTTGCAATTTTAGTTATTTTCATCAAACTTTAAACACAGACTTCTTTCAGACTGAGCATTATCAAACTGCTTAATCAATCCAAATTAAAAAAAATTGTCAGTTTAATTATTCAATTAGAAAGTGCTACATTTCGGAGTTTGTAAAAAACATTTCGGAGAAGTACTATGTTATTTATTAGGCAATTAAACATATAAAAATTGAACGAAACAACTATTACAACAACTGTTCAAAGTGACGACCCCCAACAGTAATACAAGCTTCTGCTCTCCTCATCAAAGATTTCCGCACCTGTTGAAAAATGCCGGGAGTGTTTCTTATCATTTTGCAGCAAGCAAGCTATGATGCGATCCCTTAACATTTCCTCGTTTTCAATGGAGCTAGCATAAACTAGTGAGTATAGGTGTCCCCAAAAGAAAAAATCGACGTAATTGAGGTCCGGTGACCTCGGGGGCCAATGCTGAGTGCCTCCTCTTCCTATCCATCGTTGGGGATATGCTACGTCTAAGAAATTTCTTGCTATCAGACTAAAATGAGCAGGGGCTCCATCGTGCATAAACCAAGAGTGATTTCGGAAACCAATGGGAACATCTTCCATAAGCTGGGGAAGCTCGTGTTCCAATAAATTTTGGTAAGCATCTCCATTCAAACGGAAGGGGAGAAAATAGGGCCCAATTAAATAATCCCCAATTATGCCTACCCATACATTAAAAGAGAATCTGTCTTGGAAATGAGTTTGCGTTATCGCATGTGGGTTATCTTCCGCCCAGATGTGGTTGTTATGGAAGTTCATGATAGCATTTCTTGAAAAATTGGCCTCATCTGTGAAGAGGATTTTCGATAAAATTTGGGGATGTTGTTCGACTTTTCTTTGAAGCCATTGGGCAAATTCGATACGTGGTTGAAAATCACGTAGCGTAAGTGCCTGGACACGCTGAATATGATAAGGATATAATTGCTGTTCCTTTAAAATTCTGTAAACGGTCATGTGACTCACATTTAAAGTTTGACTAATTCTTCTTGTACTTGTCTCTGGATGTTCACTAATTTCTTCGAGAACCGCCTCCACCAATTCCACAGTTCTTGTAGTCCGTGGCCGTCCTATTGCAGAATTTCTTTCAAAGCTTCCAGATTCGGAAAGTCGCCGGAAAAGATTCGCAAATGTCGCTGCACAAGGAGTGACGCGTTGGGGATACTTTTCCTGATAGATGCGTCTGGCCTCGGTTGAATTTCCGTCAGCCAAGCCGTATGCAAAAACCATATCAGCCATTTCAGCATTCTTAAAGTCGGGCATGGTACCAAAAAATCACTTTATAAACTCCGAACTGTGAATTTGTTAATGAATAGTTAAAAATGTGACAGCGAACTTCTATTTTTATAAACGAACGTTCATAGCCTACTCGATTTAATTAACTTAATTAGCAAGCGGAGAGTGACAAAAATTATTGAAATCAAATTTGGCTATACTGATTAAGCATGTTGATTATGCTCGGTTTAGAAGAAGTCGGTCCGGGTATACTGCGTATAAAGTTTGATGAAAATAACTAAAATTGCAAAAAACCTATGACAAAAACCAACTTGTTTATTTTGACGAGACCTACTACATACTTAGTTTTTGTAATGTTCTCAGCAACTTCACTCAGCGCCCTAGGAGCTAAGTAACATGCATCGATATAGAAAATTGTAAATATCTCGAAAATGATCACCTCCAGCGTTGTTAAGGAAGTGTACCTTTTTTACTTGGAAAAGGTGTAGGAATAAGATTTTTTCATGAAAAGTACCAAAAGTTTACTGTCAAAAATGTTAGGGCAATTTGAAATAAATAATGACAGCGTACGCAGCGCCCTCTAGATGTTACATGAAAATTAATACAAAATTATGATTTCCCACGTCAAAAAAACCCCGGGTACCAAATTTCGTGCAAATAACTTATTTTTTGCAAAAGCTATTTTTAAAAAGCGAACAAAAAAATTCAATTTCAACACTTTGTATCTCCGAAACGAAGCATTTCCGGACTCAAGTTTATTAGACTTTTTTTCTTATAATTGTCTCAGGAATACGTCACTTGAATATTTTAACGTACTTATGTTACACCCTGTATATCAAAGAATAACTGAATAATCTTGCCTAGAGAAGTTTAATCTGGTGAATTCCCATCAGTTTAATCGTCAATCCTCAAATGTGCGCTTTCTTTGCTTTTCTGCAGATGCTGCATGCATTACGAATTGCTTTGAACCTTGCCTATCTGATTGTTGCCAGAATGTGTTATTCAATAGGGTTGAATTGAAATAATGTGTAGTTAGCTGTGGTATCCCACAGTGCTAAGTGTTGGAACCTCTTTTATGCTTGTTATATGTCAATGGTTTGACCCATATATACATTGAAGAAAATTGTAAACAAGCTTTTATTGAAATGAATCGAAATAACCCTTTTTCTCAGCTCTCACACATTCTCCATTCACTTGTAGGGAACTTATGGACAGTTTTTGAGCGATAAGAAAAATATTAATTTGGTTTCTTGCCATAGGATCTCGACCGATTAAGATCAGGCCTCAAACAACAAAACTTAGCAATTTGGGTTTGAGAAAGTGGCTTCCATTTTTTACTGTACTCTGTACACTCTATAAATACCCAGGATGTAAATAAATGTTCGAAATTTTATTGCCGATTATCCAATAGCAAATGCTTTGGTCATGTGCCGGCCATTACGTTTCAATGTTTGTTTGCATCGTGGCTATTTATGCCATAAACAGTTCAGTGTTTGGCGCGTTTCTTACTATATATTAGCTCGAGTCAAATCTGACGGTAATAATAAATTTCGTCTGACATATTGTCGCCGCCATTTCAAATTTTGATAGAAGAAATTTGTTCAGTTGTTAGCGCCGCTATTTTGAATTCTGAAAATTTATTTTGGAATTCGTAAAACCCCTATGTGTTAATTTTGGATTAAATCAGGCTATAAATAATTACATTTGCTGCCATATTAGCACAACCGTTTTGAATTCTCAAATATTGATTGTTTTTAAAACATAATCCGTGTCCTTGCGGAAAATGAAAATAGCAAAATACCAATTTTGAGTCTGATTGAATCATAAATTATTTCAATTTTGAAATTCCTGATTTGCGACCACAAAAACCTTCAGTAAATCGATTTTGCAGGTGAATCAGATCATAAACAAGCAAACTCGTCCTTCTCATTAGCGCCCCATTTTAAATTTTGATCTTAATTTCATTCTCCAAAATTTTGAGTTCTTAAGGTAGTTCCGTCACGAGACAGTTGAATTATTAAAATTTGGCATACGTATTGTTTAACATATGAACAACACCTCTATAAAATTTTATCAAGTTTCACCATCCCGAACCCGAGATATATATAATTGAAGTTGACTCAATTAACACGTACCATATGGACCATGCATAGGCAAACAGCACATTATTAATTCTACTGTTAGTACTAAAATTAAGAAGATTATGAAAAACGAGGAGGAGCTAGAGCAGGATATCACAGATATTGTGAAAAAAAAACAAAGTGATTGACCATCTACTTTGACAGATATAATCAAAACTACTCTCTTATTCAAAATAGTACACGGGGAAGCGCACAGCCTAAAGGGGGGGGGTCCTAGAGAAATGCGGATTGTGCCAGGGGACTTTTTGAAGAAGGACGGGGGACCATTTGAGGGTCTAAACGCGAAAAAAAAAACTTCTCCTAGTTGACCCCATCGATTTTAACGATACCCCCTCCTTCCCCCCCAAAAAAAAAGTTCAAAAAGAGTACTACCAAAAAGTCAATTGAAGTTTTATCGAAAAACGATAATGTTTTCCCATGACGTATGATTTCTAGTGAGGGGGGAGGGGGGGCTCGGGTCTGAATTTTTTTTTTTGCTGCGCTTTTCGGGGACAAATTTTTTTGAGTCGCCGACTTTCTATAACGAAGAAAATTTCTAGAGTCGAATAGGGGGGCAAGTGCCCCCCTTCAAAAAAATTGTGTTTTCGCGTTTCAAATCGAAAAGTCCTTTGAAATTTTTCGATTCCGTCGAAAATAATTTCCTAATTCAACTGTCTCGTGGCGGAACTACCTCAATAAGCTTCCTTGAAATCATCACGATATCGATATTAATTTTGGTGCCGCCATCTTGAATGTTCACATTTTCTATTGTCACGCCACCATATTGATTGGACATGTGGTAGTAGGTGAAAATCAATACAATACATTCAGTACAACCCAAATCTCGTAATTTTTATTAAACATTGTCTTAGTCAACAGGAACAACGAAAAATCATACTCTTAGAAATTTCATCAGCGTTTGCGCTTGCGCCCTCTTGAACATTACCTGAAGTCCACTTACATATTACTATTGTGAGAAATGTTTCTTCTCATTATTTGAGGAACAACTACATTAAGGCATTTGCTTCTAGGTTATGTATTCATAGTATTTGTTTGACATGGTATTCATTCCACGGAAAAATGCCATTGTGTTCAGTCTAGAAATATCCAACATATGTTTGAGGTTTTCTGGCCCCTATCGGTCATGATATCTCGAACATCTGTCACAGGAAGAACAGAGGTCCGAATCTGTTTCAGGAACTTGATGATTGAGTACTTCAGACTGTAACAGTAATCGTCTTCATTTATAAAACCTAACTATAGTCTAAGCATTTTGATAGTCGAATTAGTGGAATAGAATCTGGATAGATAAAAATATCAGAATAAAATAAATACCACATTTGTCCCTCTAGCCCTGAAAAAAATAAAATCGGAAGGATTTTAGGAGAAATTCTCGGAGGTCGATTTTTATTTTCAGAGGGGCAGCTTTTAATATGAAAAAAAATCAATGCCTCCCTAATCCTCAAGGAACCATCGTATAATTTTTCAATGGAAGCATAGTCATAGGACTTAGGCAAACTCGTCGGTATAGTGTCACTTATCTGCATTTACCGCTTTGATAAAATAAAAAGGGTATTTACAAAGTTCAATAGTTTAAATTTTTTGGTTGAAAACATCAAAACGGCGTTTGTGTTGTAATTCGGCGGGTAAATAGCTTCAAATCAAAGAGAGGCCCAGTGTCGAAAGTGCGCGTACATACAATAAATGAACGAGTCGGCAGATGGTTTGCCCATAGTTGTTCTAAACATGTTTTGGACGTCCTTCGGTGAGTGTTTATGTATGAAAATATTGCGTAAACATGTTTACGTGCTTTCGCTCTGAAAGGGCATGATGTTTTTTTAACTTTGCTGTTACAATCAACCTGCAAAAGGAATAAATAATAGTTTAAAAAAACTGAAAAACACGCTTTTATAGAAAACTAGACTAAAAAATAGAAAATAAGAAAAAAATGTATTTTATTTAAGAAACAGCGTAGGGTGCATGGTATCGCCTCGGCCAACAATTACCCGTGATCTGAGACATTTCTTACTTTACTGCCCTAGGTGTGTAATGTACTATATAATTATTGATACCATGCACCCCACGCTTTTTTTTAAATAAAATAAATTTTTTTCTTATTTTCTATTTTTTTAGTCTGGTTTTCTATAAAAGCGTTTTTTATTTTTTTAAACCAGTTTTTTTTTTTTTTTTTTTTTTTTTAGTTTTTCAAACAATCATTATTGTTATTAAATTTTTTTAACTATTATTCTCCAATATTGAATAGAATCGGACCATAATCACAAAACTCGTGGCCATTTTGGAGCCGCCATCTTGAATCCTTCAATTTTGACAAAATAATCATAATCTCCGACCCCAAAAACCCCCACATACCAATTTTGAAAAAAAACAGACCATAATCACAAAACTCGGCCGCCATCTTGAATTTTTTAATTTTTACAAAGAATCATAATATTCGACCCCAAAAACCCCACATATAAATTTTGAATAGAATCAGACAATAATCACAAAACTCGTTCACCATTTTGGAGCCGCCATCTTGAATTTTTCAATTTTGACAAAAAATCATAATCTCCGACCACGAAAACCCTCAGATACCAATTTTGAAGCGAATCGGACCATAATCACAAAACTCGTACGCCATATTGGAGCCGCCATTTTGTTTTTTTTCTCGCACAAAAATTTCTTAATGCATTGTCACCGGAATTATGTACACCTGCCAAATTTCAAATCATTCGGACGTCTGGAAGTGGGTCAAAATCGCTCCCAAAGGAGTTGGTTACAAACAAACATACAAGTGAGGCTAATATAAAGCGTGTAAAAAAGGTCAATTGAAAAATTTTTCAATAAATATTTCTGATCAATTTTCATTTTGATATAAACAATTCAATTTCTTTATACTGATAATTACAGAAATCTAAAAAAACATGAATGGCACATATTTTTATTTATGTAATAGACATTCAAATTATTTTTTTTTAGTAAAATTCTGACAGTAAAAGAACAAAATAAAAAAAACAAATATGTGAAACTTATGTAAGTAGAAAAGAAAACAATATTTTCAATATATAATTATTTATATTTCTTTCATATTTTTTTTGTTCGTTTAATTTACTGCGACATTAGACATGTAAGTTTTTATTAAATTTCATCAATTGTTTGTATTTATTCACCTCTAATTTGACAGAGTACGTACTAATTTGTTGACAATGCTGCTTGGCTAATCACTTTCGGATGTATGCTGCAATTTTTTTTTATTTCCCGCACCTAACACACGTGACCCAATCGCACTAATGCTGCTCCTTTTTTACAAACTGATTCTCGAAAACATGGTGGCTTGTAATGGGTAAAAACTCAGTTGCAAGCACTTGCCCCATCACGAATATGAGACACTTTTCAACTTGACAATAAATTACATGTAAACACAGGCAAATAACGTGTTCGCAGAGCACGTGTTCAACCCTTTGTGGTTAGCAGACGACTCGTCTCAATCTGATTTTTATTCATTACTAGTGCAATTTCCGAAAGCAGGGCTCAGTTATTTCAAAGTTTATATACGCCGAATCACAAGGCCACTGCAGTTTTCAGAAAAATTAAACTGTCGAACTTTAAAAACAATATGGTGATCAAAGGGTCAAATACGAATAAATGGTACTATGCTGATGAGTTCGCCGATTCCGCCACTGCGGCTCCAAGTCCATACATCCTTTGACAGATGTTTCAATACTATTTTCCATTTTCTTTATCGATTCTATAGTTTTGGAGATATTCAACTTTAGTTTCCAAAAGTGCTCCAATTGTTTTTCAACAAGTTACCCAAGAAAATATAACTAAACAACTTCAAAATTGAACATTCTTTTGAAGAAAGCTCCCTCGCCTCTGTGCCATGGGGCTGCACTATATTTTTTTGAGATAAAAAATACCTCATAGAAAGCCCGTTTGTTTCTGATCAACAAAACTTTTTTTGATTTATTTTTTATCGGTTCATTAGTTTTTGAGAATTTCAAAAGTACTAAGCTGAATATCACAAAAACTAATGAACCAATTAGAAAAAATAAAAATATATTGATCAGAATCGAAACGGCTTTCAAATAACTTATATTTTGATCTATACATATTTTTTTGAATGTAAAGGTGTTATCCTGGCAATAAAAATCGATCTGTTCGGGGATTTTTTCCTGAAAATGTTCAATTTTGAGCCATATTTGTTGTTGAAAAACAATGGAGTGCTTTTTGGAAATTCAATATCTCAAAATCTAACGAATCACTCAAAAATAAATATATACTCTGTTACTTTTGAGATGGAACACCCAGTAGGTATATAATATGAATCTACATCCCAACTCCTACATTGGCTCTTACCCAAAACTCGAACATTTATTAAACCAGGAAATTATTTATACACCTTCCGATTGCCATGAGAAATATATAAAACTGGCATTAATTAAGGCAAGAAATTCAAAAGCTATTGATTGCAACAGCTTATTTCACTACAGATACATTCTATGAAGTTGCATCCACTTGGTTTTTCAGAATATATCCACACTCTAAGCAATGTGATTCAACTAGTTTTATTATTTGTTTTGTCTGGCTGTGCTTTTTACATTGTATTATTTTTATCATTTATGACATTGGTGAAGATAAATACCTTATATAATCTAGTTAAAGTAGATAAGAAAGTCCAGACTTCTGAAAAAAATTGTCCAGAGCTGAAAATTTTTGGAGACCTTTGAAACATCACTATTCATGCAATGTCAAAAGTCCTAATTGTTCCCGATTCTGCAAACATTTTTATTCAAGCTCAAAAATAGTTTTTCGCAAATATCTCGTTAACCGTGTTATTGTAAAAATAGTTATTACAAAGTTTGTTGATTATGCGATTCTACTCATGAGGTATCGTAATTTGAGGTTGAGATTCGAGGTAGAGTATTTTTTATGTACTTTATCCTGCAGGCATAATCCACAATCTGACTAACCGAAGGACATATTTCTATTGGGTTAAAAAACATGGTACTGTGGTTATAATCATCCAGAATTGACTAGTATTTAATTTTTAATAATCTTCAAATTTCACTTCAGCAGTTGTATGTCCTTATCTTATTTTCACTTCACCTTATTTGCCATATTTTTATTTCTCTTGTTGCTGGATGATCATTCGTAGAAAAAAGTATAGGGATACATTTTCCTAGCACATAATCAACATACTTAGTTTAACTATTTTATTTCAACATCCTTCAAAAGATATTTGCGAAAAAACATTTTTTTTACCTTGAATACAATTTTTAGCACAAGTGGGATTGATGAGGATTACTTCCTTTGTAATTAATTATATTTTTGAGGTCTGTACCAATTTCCTATTTTTTTCGAGGTTGAATATATATTTTGACTGGAGTATATTAAAGGGGTATACATTTCACCTGCTGCTAATAATAGTTAAAAAAAAATAATCGAACATTCCAGATGCAAAATGAGGTAATGACAATTTTGGTGGGAATTGTACAGTGAACTCTCCAGCATTATTGAATTCTTTCAGTTATCCTAATTCGTAGCTAGTAATGTAATGATGTATGACAAGTATTCTTAGATTTATTATTTTGGGGTATTAATCTTTCTCGGGTTGTTTTATTTCTACTTATAGTTTTTTTTATTGGGGTACCTTTCGGAATGTTTTACTTGCATGGGTTTTTTATATTGGGGTACCACTCGGAATGTTTTAGTTTTACTTATGTTTTTTTTTATATTGTAGTACCTCTCGCAAAGTTTTAGTTTTACTTATTTTTTTATATTTGGGAACTAATCCTCGAAATGTTTACTTATGCTTTTTTAACACATTGTATTTTTTTTTGTTGACGAAATAAAATCTACAACAATTCGTATTTTACTTAACCTAGCACAGTTGTGAAATTTGATTATGGGTTATAGTAACTATCTAACAGTGATATCTGAAGTATAAAAAATTTCAATCTGAAAAACTATGGAAAAAAAAACACAACCAAGCCAGTAGTCTGTCTCATCTGTGGTATTTCAACATTTTACAACAGCAAGCTGAGTCCATGTCCTAGGAAGGATCCCTCACTGCCAATTGGAGATGTTTGGAGCAGTAGTTTTTGTCTAGTCTAGCAAGAAGCCAGAAAGTCAGTCAACTGTATATAAAACCATCCTTGGTACTTTCACGCATTGAGGACATCTGTAAAAGTTGATAGTAATTCCTACTTTGGAACCAAGGGAAACAAAAAAAAATGAGCTAAAAAATCATACCAAAGTAAAAGAGTATTTCAACCTAGGGCAAATATGGCAGTGTGAATAGTTATATCACTGATCTCTAAGCACATCTGGTGAATTCAGACAACTAACAGGTAGGTTCGGTTGGGTTCTGTATGCAAATTCTCATTAAGAGCGAAATTGTACACGAATTTTCAGAATATTCTGATCAGGGCGAGAAATTTACTAATAAGGTATTAGTAGCTAGACAAATAATAGAACACTACACGGTGGCTATCTCTTGAAAGTTTAGAGATATTTCGCGAGTGCCATCTGTCGGATATTCCGTGAACCTCCGCCAGATCTCTGGAGCCATCTGTCGGACATTCCGTAAACCTTCGCCAGATCTCTGGAGTCATGTGTCAGAACCTTCTCGAACTGGTTGAACAGGCAACTGCATGAAACAGTGAGGATTTGAACTGTATATTCTTATGTAAAATCGTTAACCACAATATCTATACACACGGCAGTGTGTCAGCTAAGATCGGAAAAAAGTCGGTGCACTGATTTTTTGTACACAGTCCATTTCGAGCTACTTTTGCCTTCCCCCTATAACTCGAAATCTATGCGACCCGTAATTTCGTTCGTTCAGGTCCCCTCAATAACCTAGGTTCCAAAATTTTAAACAAAAATTGCAAATAGTTCCTGAGATATTAACGTCGTCTGAATATCGTTACTTTTTCCATTCACTTACCGACTGACTCTCTTCCAAAACCTAACCTCTTTTCTTTGAAACTTGGTTAGGTCTAGGTCATTGGTTATATACAGAGAGCTTTTAATAGTCCCCCCCCTTGTTAACTTTTGAACGGTTCGACGTAGAACAATGAAAAAAAAAATTATTGAATGATATCACTACTTTTTGAAATGAAAGACATTGTGATTGCCCAATAGATGGTGCGGGGGGGAGCACATCAACTTCAAAATTCCAAACAGCATGGGGGGTTCAAGTGGCACATCGTTGAAAATATAATTCAATTCTCTTTTCAACCATCCTATTTTTTTTTGTTTATTTCGTTCAAACGTTTGCATATTGTGAAAAAACGTATTAACGAAATTGAAAAAAAAACTAGATTTCTGAAAAAAGAATTGAGTTATCTTTTTAACGATGTACCACTTGACCCCCCATGCTATTTAAAAAATTTATGTTGATGTGCCTCCCCGCGCCATCTATCGGTGTCGATGATATCATTCAATACGTTTTTTTTTTCATTGGTCTATGTCGAACCGTTCAAAAGTTAAAAGGGGGGGGGATTAAAAGCCGCACTGTATAAGGAAAACAATGAGAAAACAGCCATTTGCCTATTGAGAAAGTAAAAAAAAAAGTATGGTATGTCTGTATGAAAAAATTATTTGCGCTCCGTAAACTGAAATATTATATAAGTTATGTAGGTTATATACTAATAAACAATTAGTAACAACAATATGGTAAACATAGCAAACAATTACAGTAATAAAAAGCAAAACAATACTAATAACGTTCGTTTTGTGTGCCTATGCTGTGCGAATGCGTGAAAATGCAAAAATTGCGCCTCTAAATTATTTTTATTTTATTTTTTATTGTTGAGTATCTATAGAATATTACATATGAAATATTTATCGAAACCTCGTGCCTTCCCTTTATTTTTTTATTTTCAATTATCAGTTGGAGTCATTTAACTTTCAATAATTTGGACCTAATTATACTAACCTCTCCTAATAATTTGATTTAATACTAATTTTTACTAGCCTCTTATTCATTAATTAATACATTCTTAGGTATATAAATCACCTACTTACCTACGTACATATTTTACAAATGATTTGTCATTCTATATGTAAAATATGAGTCGTATAGTGGAATTATTGCTGGATGACTCAAACCTATTACATCAAAGTATTCATATGTCTTCCAATGGAAGTCATTTGTTCCATTCAATTGCCTTTTCACTATATAATGGCAAACTTATTGATTAACGGAAAGCATGTAAAAAAAAATGGCAGACTATTAATGGATTATATGTTCTAATATTTTGTCTATACAAGAAAACATCAAAATGATAAGGGCAAAACACGTTTTACCTTGGACATGAATGAATTCGCTATATATTATTTTTATTAAAACAACATTTGGATTATACTCATTTCTGTTACCTACATCAACCAAAAAAAAGTGTTTTTACATGCTTCCGGCTGTGCTAGAGCCATGTAAATGTTCTTTATTACATTTTCAGGTGATATTCTATTTTGTCTGGATTTTTTTTAAATTACCTTTTCTTGGCCTTCCCATAGCATACAGCACGTGCCCCATTGAAAAAAGAGTTCTGATACGTTTTCCTCCCACCGGAAATATCTTTTGTATCATAAATCCTTATCGAAGTTTCATAGCCAAAGAAGAAATTCGGCTACTCATCAGAGGATATTTCTGGTGATAAAAAAATCTTGGTATCAAACTCTTTTTTCAATGTGGAAAATTCCAATGAAAGACATCTGAAAATAAAAACATGAATAAAAACAAAATGTGATAAAAAAATCCTTTTGTATCTAATAGCAATTTATGTTTGAGATTTTTATATCTCTGAAAAATATGAAGTGTAGATGTAGAATAAATTACCTCAAATCTACGTTAACTTCATAAAAAATAACTTCTTCAGTAAACACCAAGATATTCAACACTTGCTCTTGAATGGACTTCTAACTTTCTTTTCTCACATTCTGTATCTGTATTGGTATATATTGAGAATGATACGGATCCCAACGCTGTACCCTGGACACCCTATAATCTATTGTTCTTTCTGTACTTGGTACATTTCCAATGTTGACTTTTAACTTGTTTCCTCTGGAACAAATATGATTTGAGAATGTGTAGAGGTTTTGTTCTTGTTTCCACATTTTCTAGTTTGAAAGAATATGGTGTTCAGAAATGTCAAAATCTTTTGATAAATCTACGAATATGACAAGTGGTTGGGTTTTTTTTCGTGAGTAAAACTAAATTTGTTATCTCAACAATGGCATAATCTCAAGCCAATGCAGTTTATGTCTATGGAAATAAAGTATTATTATTATAATCTCGAAAGCCAGATTGATAGTCTAAAATAACATTTTTCTAAAAGAATTAATTTTTATGCATTTTTCTACAACTTTATTCACATTACTGTTGAAATACACAATTGGAAAAATATATTTTATACTGAAATAATTTCTCCCGTTTTCTGTAATAATAATATATATCCCATACTTACTATGTTTATTTTACGAATAAACAAAAAGACCCTCCATCGTTGGAAAGTACAAGTTTTTTTGACAGTTTCGTAATATTACAGGGCACGCGATAAAGGAACCGGAAAATATTAAAATAAGTCCAGAAAATCTATCCAAATTAATATCGGAAAAAATGGGCGTGGAAAAACTAGGAAATGGATCTGAAATCCCATCTGATCTAGTGTCGACTGAGGAAAATGATGAAAATGATAGTGAAAAAGTACAAACTACTTCTGAAGAGAAGAAACCCAAATCTAGAAGAGAACTTGAACTGAAAAATACCTGCGAAATTCATTTTTCAAAACCCCAACATGATCTGAGCGAGCTGAATTGTACAAAACTTGTATTCGAGGAATTTCTCAAACACAAGAAAGAGAGTGTAAAAAAAGAACAACTACTAAACAAGAATATGAGAAATTTCATCAAAATAAAAAAAGATATTTTCAATCCAAATAATGCAGCGGCGGGTAAACCTGGGTTCGATGGAGTGCTGAAACCTCAAAATTCGTAAGTAATTGCCATGGCTGTTTCTTCTGAGAAATATTAAATCATTTGTTCTTGCAGCATTACAAAAAAGTGTGAACAAGAGATTACGAAGCCCAAGGAAGTGCAAAAAAATGGGCACAAGTGTGATAAGTGAGTTGTTGTATTTTATGAAGTATGTCCCATGACCTTCATTGTCAAAAAAGGCGCCACATCGGTTTTGTATTTTTTTTTTCAAAAGTTGCAAACATAAAAATAAAAATCGACCACCATTTTCTCAAATTTATTTCATTCTTTGTGAAGGCATTGTATCTTGAATTGTTTTTTTTTTCCAGGCCTCATCCACCAAATTGTAAACCCACTGTTGCTAAAAGTAGTTGCGAACATATCTGTAGGCATGAGGAGGAAAATGAGGAAGACGAGTATGACAGAGAACAGGAAGCAACAAGTAAGGAAGTTCAACTTTAATTTGAAATGAATATGAAAACATTATACACCCAAAACAACTTTTTCTCCATTTTCTCCCACTCAATATACATTTTAAATTTTAATATAAAAATACCCATTATTAGAGCCCTTTAGACAGAGATAGAGCCCTATAGACAAGATAATTCATCAGAAAATGATATTGAAAATTAATTTTTTTTTGGGTTTCGAGTATTTTGTGAAATCGTTTTTTTTCAAAATTTCTCATTACAATTTTCAGATGAATTCTTTTTTGTCTAAAATGGCTCTTATATAGTTAACTATCTATATAAATACTACAACATCGTTGCGACAAATATCAATATCAGACTGGTCAAAAAGATAAGTAGAATGAAAACATTATCAACATTTTCAGTTGTTTCAATCACATGAAAGACCGCTAGTGCTATACATACCAAATCTATTTCATTGCCAGAATATTTATTACCTCTAGTTCCAATGCCAATTTGCTTTGTTGCCAAGCTAACATAGATTTATTTCTGCCATGTTTTGTCACATTGGGAATATATGAATTTTAGTTCTTTCTCAGAAACATGGAAATATGCTGGCGCTATGCTATTCTGCGACGTTGCTTGCATGGCTTTCATCCTTATTTGTTATATTGGCAGGATGCGACTTTTAGTTCCTCAGCCACAGTAGTCCTATCCTAATTTGCGACGTTGCCAATCTCGCCATATTTGTTATATTGTCAGAATATGACTCTATAGTTCCTCAATCACAAATCACATTAACTCTATTCAAGTGTGCGACGTTGCCAAGCTTACATGGCTTTTTTACACATTTTTGATATTGCCAGGACATAACTTCTAGTTTTTCATTCACATTAGCTCTTTGCTAATGTTTGGCTTTGCCAAGCTTACATAGTTTTCTTATTTGTAACATTGTCAATATAGATGTTTGTAATATTGACATATTGACATTTTTTAGCTCTTTACCAGTAATGAGAAAATCCCCTCGTACTACGCAATTGCGCAACATTGCCATGTTTACACGGCCTTCCTTATTTGTAATATTGCCAGGATATTACTTCAAGTTCTTCAGTCACATTAGCCCCATTAGCGCGATCTTGCCAGGCTTAAATATGTTTTTTTGTTATTGGTAACAATGACATTTAGCTCTTTTCCAGTAACAATGCAATGCAATTATGAGACGTTGCCAAGCTTGCATAGTTTTCTTCAATGTTCGTAATATTTCCAATAAATGACTTTTTGCTCTTTCCCATCCAATAGCGCTACAATGTTGCCATGACTTTCTTTTGACTTTGTTATATTGCTAGGATATTATTTCTAGATCCACAGTCACATTAGCCTTATGCAAACTCGCGTATTGGTAAGCTTGCATAGCTTTCTTGATATTTGTACATTACCGTATATGATGATTAGCTCTTTCCCAGTAACAAGAAAATCCCCTAGCGCTATGCAATTGTGTGACGTTACTGGTTGTTACATTGCCAGGATATGACTTCTAGTTCCTTAATCACATTAACTCTATTCAAGCGACGTTGCCGAGATTTCATAGCTATTTTCCAAATTTGTTATATTGCCTGGAGATAACTTCTGGTTTCCAGTCACAGTAGCTCCATGCTAATTTACAACGTTGCCAAGTTACATAGTTTTCTTATTCGTTACATTGCCAATATCGATATTTATAACACTGCAAGTATATGACATTTAGCAATTTCACAGTAAAAATAAAAGCCACTAGCGTTATGCAAGCGTGCAGCGTTATGAAGCCTACATGGCTTTCTTCCTTATTTGTTATATTACCAGGATATTACTTCTAGTTCCTCAGTCATATTACGGTATGCAAATCAGCGATGTTGCCAAGCTTGCATAGGTTTCTTCGATATAACATTGCCAGTATACGGTATTTACCTCTTTCAAAAAGAGAATACATGGAGGAATAAGTCCATGTAGCAAGAGGAAAATGAATGAGCCATCAGCATTACTTTCATGTTAAAATACAGCAAATCAAATGTTCATAGTATGTCACAACCACTACCTACCGGTGAATTTGCATGGTTAACTCGCGAAGACATAACATTTGTTGTGGCAGACAATAATTCCTATGGGTATGTTCTTGAGCTTGACAAACATTTACCATTCAGATTTCCCTTTTCTGGTAGAAAGTATCGTTTCTCCCGATTCCAAGAGCAAAATTCCAGATTTGATTGACAAACGAAGGTAAATAGGCTAATAACATGTTTGTTGTACATACTCAGAGAATACTGAGATTCGAAATTCATGTTGGATGAAGCTGTCTATTTTAATACCCAAATGAGTAATGGATCGAACAATAAGCCTGAAAATACTTTATAAACGAATGAACATTGCAGTGGTAAGACAATGGAGAATGTTGACAATAGGATTGATGTAAGACTTTTACACATTGGCAAAGTGCCCATAGAACTATGGGAGCTGGCGCTCTCATTGCTCGACCAAACTTCAAAACTTGTACATTTTTTTCTGAACACTTTGTTGTAATTCAAATGGGTAAAGTGAAGGTGCATTGATAAATCAAAGAGAGAATTTGGAAGTTTACACATCTTTCTTCCATATTTGTAACATTGCCAGTATACTTTTATTTCTTTCTGTTATATGAAAATCCGCTAGCTCTACACAATTTTGCGACGTTTCCAAGCTCTTTTCCATATTTGTTAGATTGTAAGGATATGACTTGAGGGTTTTCGGCCACAGTAGCTCTATGCCAACGCACGACATTGCCAAGCTTGAAAAGTTTTCTTCCATATTTGTAACATTGTCTGTATATGAGTTCAGTTATTTCACAGTTGCATTAATATTCGCCCTGCAATTGCCAAGCTTATGTCGCTTTCTTCCATTTATGTGACATTGTCTGGATATGAACTAGTTCACCAGTTATATTAGCTTTATGCAAGTGGGCGACGTTGCAGAGTCAAATTTTTTATTGCAATCTTAACAATTTGAAAAGGGAAACAATCTCAATTAAAAATTGAATAGAAATATTTTTTCTGAAAATTAATAAATCTACGAAAAAATCTTTTTATTCAATTTTTAATTGAGAATGTTTCTCTTTTCAACATCAATATCTCCCAAGAGGTTATCTTGAACGTTGGAAGATAGTGACTAAAGTTTATCTTTCAGTCGCAGATGATTCCACATCTGATTTTATGAACATCCTGTTCATATCATCAAACAAATCAATCCTTAACAATTTCTTCTATATTCGCTACATCGCCAAGATATGACTATCAAAATTGAGGAAAGTAGTAGTAGTAAACTCATGAAATTATTATTTGTTGTTTCTACTGTATTTTCATTTTTACTGAAATCGTTTTCTAGATGTGTGTCAAGGCCATGTAGGATGTGATCATAAAGAATCCAAGAAGTGCGATTGTACATACTGTGAAGTATTCGGAACGGTAACAGAAACCCCTGCACCTCGAACTTTTACTAATGAAAATACTTTCAGTCTGTGACATCACATAAGAACAACGAACTTAGGGATAGGTTGAGGATACGACTGCATCAGAGGCGAGAAAAGAGAACAAAAGATACCTTCAAAAATCCTCCGAACGGAAATTGTGCTAGCGGAAATACCAACGGCCCTGTTAAAGTTAAGACTGTAGTTAACAAAGTTGAGGAAAGAGTTCCGTTACCTTCTTCTCCTACGAATATACCACCAGCGCCATCTGTGAAGTCGTCTGACTCTTCCCTAGTGACAAATTCTAAAACTGATGACATCCATGGGTTAGTCAATTATATCGAAGGTAACACGGCTTTGAACAAGATGGAGCTGGCGGAGAAGAAGGCTGCTAAGAAGGCTCGGCAGCGTATGAAAAAGGTAAGTGTTTTGGGTGATTGATTTCTGTAATCTAATCACTATTTGAAGTAGACTTGTTGGTTAAGTTGGGTGGGAAAAAACCCACACTACTCACTGGTTGATTTAGAACTGGCACTAATGACAATATTGCAGGTATGTCAAGTTGTGCAAGATGTTCATATATTTTGAATTATGAATTTTGCTATGGTGATTTGGGGTGTCCCGTTTTTGTAGGAAGAAGATAGGAGAAAAGCCGAAGAAGAACAAGAAAGGTTAGCAGAAGAGCAGAGGAGGAAAGAAATGGAGAAGAAGAAAGAAATCGCTAGGAAGTTAGCTGAAAAGGAGAAATCCAAAGCAGCTGCAGCTGCTGCAGCCGCTCAAGGTAGGTGATAGGGAGTTAAGTCTTTGAATTCTGCCAAAGCTGCTAGAATTCAACTTCTTTTTTTTTTTCTCAAGAGAATTATAAAAATGCATTAGGGCCCTAAGATGGAGCCTTGGGCTTGGGAGTTTATATATTTTCGATTTCAGCATTGAAAGAACTGAAAAAGAAATCGAAGAAGGAGAGACAAGCCGAGAAAAAACGCTTAGCACAGCAAGGAAACGGCAAAGTTTTCAAAAAACGCGATGACGAGACTATTGTGGAAGAAACAATTCCTGCCATGGTGACTATTAAAAGAATAGCCGAAAGTGGTAGCAGTTCACCGACTGTCACGATCACTTTAAAAGGCTCGACTCCTGACCAAGACAAGCTACTTTACACATTGGTCAATGGATCCGACGATATCAGTTCGAACCAGCAGACAGAGAACAATGGTGATGATGCTAAGGGAAAGAAGAATAAGAAGAAATCAAAACAGAATCAAGTACAGCCAGCAACTGTTGTTACGAAGGAACTCAAAGTGACAGTAGCTTTAGACAACAATAGAGTAGAACAAAATTCGAAGAAAGTCGACAAGAACCCCGCCAAAGCGCTGATGGAGAGTAACAAGGCTGTGAGCAAGCAGAAGGAAAGTAAGAAGATTGGACGTCAGGATGATTTGCCGCTTCCAATGCTTCGATTACCACCAGGTAATATAATAATTTTTGTATTTTACTGGTAGGATTTGCCAAAAATAGGATCCTTTAAAAAATATATCTTTCATCAAACAAAAAATCTCCTTACCTTTTTCGTGTACAATTAGTTTTTATTTATTATTTTTCCTCCTTCAATAGTTTTAGGAAATCATTTCACCGCAATGTTATCTGTTGATACAGGTAACCTTTTACGGTATAAAAATAAAATGATTAGTTACACTGTTTTATACAAATTTAATGGTTAATTTTATTTATACAACAAACTCACAATCGCCCTGCACGTAGATCAATCAAAATGAAATTTGTTCAGTTTTATTATTTCATTTTTATCTTTTAGTATGCTTGTTATATGACTTTATGCAATCTAAACATAAGTAATTAAAGTTGGCCATCATATTGACATTGCTATTTGAAATTCCTAAATTGTGACCAAAAATTCGTAATGCATAACCCTAATAACCCATATACAGTATCCGAAAGTATTTATCTTGGGTATGGTGGTTTCATGAGAGCGTAAAGAATAGCTTGCTATACAGTGCTTCTCAAAAGTCCCCTCCCCCCTCTTATTTTTGGAACGATTATACATAAACAAGTGAAATTTGGAAACTGAATATTAAAGTGATGATAGATGACGAAATCGTCAAAGATGACGTCACAAGGCCATTGTGACCAATAATTTTAAATGGAACCCTACGGCAAGCGACACCTCTTTTAAAAGGTATCGCAAAAACCTATTCAATTATACTAATTTTGTTTGTGTTTATGGCAGTTTTAATGGCTCATTAGTAAACATTAAAATTTAAATTCCATTCAGTATGATATTAATTACAGATTTAAGAATCAGTATCTACTTAAAGAAATTGCTCGAAGTGACCTCCATTCACTTCCTGACAGTGAAATATCCTATTTTTAAACTCTTCTCGTACTTTCGCAAATGTGTCTGCGGAAACAGCCTCACATTCTACAACAATACGTTGTTTTGAAACGTAAATATTGTCAGGTGCAGTGGCGTAAACCTTCGATTTAAGGTACCCCCACAGAAAAAAATCCACAGGTGTGAGGTCCGGTGATCGAGCTGGCCATTCCGTTGAACCTCGTCCAATCCATCTACCACGATACTCCTCATCCAAATACCGTCTTACTGCACCGTAATAGTGTGGAGGAGCACCATCCTGTTGAAATGTTATTTCCAAATTGCCGAATTCATCTGGATTATCTTCCAAAATTTCAAGGATTAAGGGTTCTATTGCGTTTTGCAACAGCTCCAGATAAACCTCACCAGTTAAATTAGTATTTAAAGAAAGAGTCCCAACGATGTGGTTTCCCAGGATACCTGCACAAACATTCACCTTCTGCGGAAATTGGGTATGTGTTTCACGAAACAGGTGAGGATTTGCGTCACTCCAATACCTCACATTCTGTGTATTTACATTTCCATTTAGATAGAAAGTACTTTCGTCACTAAAACAAATTGTTTTGACATAGTCTGGCTGTTGGTTAATTTTATTTTCCATATTTTCACAAAATTCTAGTCTGGGTCGTCGTCTGAGAGTTGATGAACCATTTTTAATTTGTATGGATGAAATTTGTTTTTTTTCAACACCCTCTGTGTACTGTGCTTCGACTGACTTCATAGGTAGATGCAACGTGAGTTGTTGAAGAAGTAGGATTAACTATTACTTCTGCCAGTACCTATATCAATTTTTTTCTCATCAGAAATTTGTGGTCTGCCAGATTGTTTCGCATCATTAATACTACCCGTTGTTTCAAACTTACGAAGAAGCTCCCTTAAATAAGTCCTCGAAACGGGGCGATCGAGAAACCTCTCATTAAAAATGCGTTCTGCTGCATGAATATTTTGTCCAGTTTCATCAAGAATTAGGATCGCTGCTACTTTATCACCTAAAGCACGCACTCATTTCGCTTCTGAAGCACTTAAACTGGGACAATTACAAAAACGTCGAATTAGGGTGAAGCCTTAAACGTTGGCTCACAACAGTTTAACAAATTATTAAAATGTACAAAAATATTAAAAGTACCAAAAGCTGCTAAAGCAGTTAAACGTTCGATCAACAATACACAAATTATTAAATGAACAAAAACTTGGACAATTACAAAAACGTCGAATTAGGGAGACTAACTAAAACGTCAGCTTATTTGACAACTATCCAGAGGCGGAGCTTGAATTTGGAATTTTAGTATTAACTGATTTAATTCAACACAGCTTTGCGTTTTTTAAAAGCGAGTTGCCAAAACTGCCGTAAACACAAACAAAATTAGTATCATTGAATAGGTTTTTTCGATACCTTTTAAAAGAGGTGTCGCTTGCCGAAGGGTTCAATTTAAAATAATTGGTCACAATGGCCTTGTGACGTCCTCTTTGACGATTTCGTCATCTATCATCACTAGTAGGGAAGTTTACAAGCTTTAATATTCAGTTTCCAAATTTCGCTTGTTTATGTATAATCCTCACCTGTTTCGTGAAACACATACCCAATTTCCCCAGAAGGTGAATGTTTGGGCAGTATCCTGAGAAACCACATCGTTGGGACTCTTTTTTTAAATACTAATTTAACTGGTGAGGTTTATCTGGAGCTGTTGCAAAACGCAATAGAACCGTTAATCCTTGAAATTTTGGAAGATAATCCAGATGAATTCGGCTATTTGGAAATAACATTTCAACAGGATGGTGCTCCTCCACACTATTACGGTGCAGTAAGACGGTATTTGGATGAGGAGTATCGTGGTAGATGGATTGGACGAGGTTCAACGGAATGGCCAGCTCGATCACCGGACCTCACACCTGTGGATTTTTTTCTGTGGGGGTACCTTAAATCGAAGGTTTACGCCACTGAACCTGACAATATTGACGTTTCAAAACAACGTATTGTTGCAGAATGTGAGGCTGTTTCCGCAGACACATTTGCAAAAGTACGAGAAGAGTTTAAAAATAGGATATTTCACTGTCAGGAAGTGAATGGAGGTCACTTCGAGCAATTTCTTTAAGTAGATACTGATTCTTAAATCTGTAATTAATATCATACTGAATGGAATTTAAATTTTAATGTTTACTAATGAGTGATTAAAACTGCCATAAACACAAACAAAATTAGTATCATTGAATAGGTTTTTTCGATACCTTTTAAAAGAGGTGTCGCTTGCCGTAGGGTTCCATTTAAAATTATTGGTCACAATGGCCTTGTGACGTCATCTTTGACAATTTCGTCATCTATCATCAAGCTTTAATATTCAGTTTCCAAATTTTACTTGTTTATGTATAATCGTTCCAAAAATAAGAGGGGGGGAGCGGACTTTTGAGAAGCACTGTATGTTGAGAGAGCATTACAATTTCTCCTCGACTCGCTCGAGGAAGGGATATCGACGTCACGACACAGAGATAGGAGAGCCAGGGCGGTCAACTCAGGACGTCAGTATCATACCAGCAGCAGTCAGGAGAATGTGTGCCCTGCAATGAAGAAGAATGATTGACGATAATTTCACATCAGGTAATTTGAACAAATTAAACTGAATCATTGATTCAATTTAATCTGTCGGAGGACAGGTAGATCAAAATATCTTTGGTGCCGTGGTGGCCGCGAAAACAAAAGAAAATTCTTAAACATAAACAAAAGCAAACGATATTTCTGTAAGAAAATAAAAACAAAAAACTTATTTCTAACAGAAAAACAATTATTTCTTGAATGGAGAGAAACAAAATATTTACAAGAAAAGACAAACCAAATTAAATATTTTGTGTACGGAATTATATTATTAAATGTTTGAACAAACCACCATTTTGGGCCAAACAATAGCCGAATCTATTGTACAATTCTGTTCTGGTAGCCGCAAGGGTAACTGGTGTTACCTGAGTACACAACTGAATAATTTTTGCCCTCAGTTCATCTAAATTGGTGGCACGTTCGAACTCATGCCGATATACCTCCGATTTTAGCATGCCCCAGAAATAAAAATCGAGAGGTGCTACATCTGGTGATTGAGGTGGCCAGTTGATTGTACCTCGCGTACAAATAAACCGATCGGGAAATAATTGATTCAAAAATGTAACCACCGTGCCTGCATTGTGGGCAGGACAACCATCATGTTGAAACCACACGTCCTTAAAGTAAATCGGAAGAGCGCGAACTGCAGGTATAATTTGATTTTTGCAAAAGTTGCAAAT
The DNA here is from genome assembly GCA_018342105.1 of Gonioctena quinquepunctata. Taxonomy (NCBI): domain Eukaryota; kingdom Metazoa; phylum Arthropoda; class Insecta; order Coleoptera; family Chrysomelidae; genus Gonioctena; species Gonioctena quinquepunctata. The sequence continues at coordinate 1,552,506 of JAFIRS010000048.1, forward strand.
ATTTTGCTGCATTTAAATTCCCTTTAATAAAAAATGGGCCTGACGTGATTGCCTAAAAGTCCCGTCCACACATTTAATTTGCTTGGGTACTGTGTCCTCACAGCAATACTCAAATGTTTATTTTTACGAGACCAATAACGTACTACGGATAGGTTGTGTTTTCGATGAATTGAGAAGGATGATTCATCGGTAAATAACACCTTTTTTAGAAAGTCATCATTTACACGAAATGCCCTATTGTTCTTGTGTGGTCTTGACTTTGAAACAATGATAACCGTTTCTCTTCAAAATATTCCTTACAGTTCTTTCATTCAAATTCACTTCGTTGGCGATCTGTCTACTCGAACAAGGTGTCGTTTCTGCCAATGCACACACTTGTGTTTCTCTTATTTCCCGTTCCTCGGGTATTTGTCTAGGATGCGTGGTGGATTTGTGGGACAACATTTTTTGCAATGTGCTGCCACACACCCAAGATTCTGAAATTTAATTGAAAGATAGTCGCTTCCGTAGGTACAGGTCTATCTGCAAAAGCCACTATGAATAGATTTCTAGTATCTTGTACAGAATTACCCCCAAAGTACCACTTAACGATCTGTACTTTCCCTGCGGTTGTGTAAATAGGCGGCATGATTCAAAAGGTAATAATTGTCACGGTCTTTTGTTCTCGCAACCACGGCTCGGCAAGAATGAGTCGCGGAGCGCTGTGTCGCATTGCCACGTGGTCAGTTAATGCGTCGGGGGGGTAACAGGAGGGGGCGCACAGCAGTGCGTCTCTCTTGTTTATGTGGTGTTATCATATCATTGCGTTCCTTGTTGCTCGTGTAGATTTCTGTCTATACCCCAGATAAATTGTTTCCGATACTGTATATGGATTCTGAGCTAAATCGGACAATAAACCACAAAATTTGTCTCTCATATTTGCGCCAATATCTTAATCTACAAATTTTTATAAAAAAAATATCGTAATCCCCAACTTGAAAAATGGGTTGAAACGGATAAATGACAAAATTCGTTCGCCATTTTGAAATCGCCATCTTGAATTGACATTATGGATTTCTGAATTCCCAAAATGCCCGATTCTGATGAAACTTTCACAGATGCTTCAAAACACAACAAAAACATTCCAGCAGCTATTTTTGCGAAGAAATTATGTAAAGGTAAAGAAAATTGAGCCAAGTCCGATTTTTATTATGCTTTCACAGATGCTTAAAAAAATAATCATAATGCCAAAGTGCATTATTGAAATTTTTGCAAGGAAATGATGACTCTGGATATGATCCTTTGAAGTTCCAGAAAGGCAGTTTTAGAACAAAAAAGTTAGTAAAAGTAAATAAAATGAAACTAAACCCGATTTTGATTAAATTTCCTCAGATGTTCAAAATATAAGAAAACACTTGAGCAATCTGTATATTTTCGCAGCAAGAAAATGGGGCCAAGCCCTATTTTGGTTAATCTTTCACGGAATCTTCAAAAATGCACTCGTATTTGCGCAGATATAATAACTCGGAAATATGGTCCTTGAAAAAAAAATCGTAATTCACAACTTTCATAACCCCTAGTTATTGATTCGGATCGGACCACAAATGACAAAATGTTGTCGCCACATTGACACGGCCATATTCAATCCCAAACTTCGAACAATTTATAATCCGAAATAAAATTAAAACTAGATTTATAATTTTGGAATAGCCATCTAGAATTAACATGCCATTTTGGGTTTCTGCATTTTGACCAAAAATTCGTAATCCGCAACCCTGACCTACCCATACGGATTTTGTGTCAGATTGAACCATGAACCACAAAATTTGGCTGCCATATTGACAATTTTGATAAATAATGGATAATTCGCATTTTTACAAACCCCCAGATATAGATTTTGCATCAAATCTGATAAATTTCATCCGCCATTTTAAATAAGTAAATCGCAACATTGATAATACACAGATATGGATTTTGGGTCAAATGGGACTATTAACCACAAACATTCGGCTGCTATATTGGCGTCAGCATGTTGAATTTACATATTTTCATAAAAAAATCGTAATCTTCAACTTCAAAAACACTATTTTGATTCTAATAAGACCATAAATTTCAAATTCCAATCGAAATTGTACAATCTGCCAATTTAAATTTCCATCATATAGTTAAAAAAATATTGTTCCGCGCAACACAAGTGGGAAAAAAATTTATCAAAATATTTTAAATAAACAGGTTTTTGAGTGAAATGAAACCATAGACAAACATTTAGCAGTCAATATATCTAATCAAAATGGCTATATTCATTTGGTGCAGGAATATTAATTATTCTTTGTTGCTTAAGAACTGGGAATTGAGACAATATAACTTTCAAACCTTGTTTATGGGCTTTTGAAGTTCCAAAAAGGGCGTTTTTGAACATGCCAAAGAAAAATCAATTGGTGAGGGTTAAGAAAATGGGACTAAGCCCTATTTTGTTGAAACTTTCACAGATGCTTCGAAAAATGACAAAAACAGTCCAGCAATCAATACTTTTGAGCAGAAAAATTATTTTATTCGTTTGGTGCGCGGAGTTTTAATTATTCTGTGTAGATTATGAACTGAGAATTGAGACAATATAATTTTCAAATCTCGTTTTTTAAATAATTGCAACAAAATCACGCTTCAGAAAGAATTAGAAAAAAGTCCCAGCTAATAATGTGGAACACTTTTGCTTGATCGATGTTTTTTTATACAGGTATTACCATCACAAAAGTGGAAGGCCCTGTCTCCAACCGCAACTACCCCGTAAGCAATGGTGAGGACCAAAAAGGCACCACTATAAACGTAGGAAAATCCGGTGTAATAGTGGTTGATACGGAGAAGCTTAGTAGCGATAAACAAAATGTTGATCCTGCCCAAACAAAGACTGGAAATTACAGTAAGAAGAACAAAAAGAAGAAGAAAAAGATGACTGAGAATCAACAGGTAGCGCCACCTGCTCAGACCGGTAAGAAGATGGTTACTTTGAAGAACCCAATTTTCCAGTCGGTGCCCAAACAAGAACCACCTCCAGTTATTGACAAAAATGTGGATAGTTGCGCCCCAGCTGCTATTTTCACCAACGAAAATGGCATGGTGACCATTCGAAGCTCTCGTTTGCAACACTCTCTTTCTAATGGAGCAGCTTTGAACCCCATGCCTATGTCAATGCCCAGCTTACCGCCTGATGTAAGGAAGTCGAAGGCAAACCCCACTCCTTATGTGCCGCCTCCTGTGGAGGAGAAGAATGAGGTTATGTCGCCGTTTAATGCGCAGGAGATTCTGTCTGGCTTGCCCGGTATCGAGATAACCAAAGTGGATAAGAGGGCAGTGAAAAGTGACTCAGAAATTAATAAATCTTGCCAAACTGCCCAAGTGTCTATTATACCTGCTTCAAACGGAGGGGAAAAGTTCAGTTTTGACAAAGATGACTGGCTGTTATATGGTGAGTTGACAAAATTATTCTCAACTAATATTATAGGGAAATTATACCGAGTTCATTACTTACTATAAGCTTCACAAAGTGGGTAAATGATTATTCATTGTGTTGAATTTCGCTTATAGTTCACCCCAAAAGAGGTTAGTCAAGGTAAAGAAAATGGGGCTCAGCCTGGTTTGGGATTAACTTTCGAACTCCAGCCAGGGATTTTTTTCGCGGAATTGATAACTTTGGGAGATATAATCCTTCGAAGTTTAAAAGATAACGGTTTTGGAACACCACAAAAATGGTCGGAAAATGGGACCAAGCCCGATTTTGATTAAGGTATTTGGAACGCTAGAGCTGTTTTCTTACAAATTCAATGAACATTTGATATGATATTCCTCAACAGTGGTTATATCAGCAGAATTTTTTTGAAAAATTTCGTCTGTCTAGAATTGGAGATACTAGCACCCAAAGTTGCTCCCCAATAGACTCTTATATCATAGCACCATAGGCCGAATGCAATAATTTTTTCAAATAACACGCTGTACAGAAGAAAGGCGTCTTACAAATTTGATGGAAAACTATCACTTATGAATAAACTCAATAACAATGCTAATAATAACAATTCATTTTTATGTCTCATATTGAGTAGACCTACGTTAAATTGCTCCGTAAAAACTACATGTTTTAGTCGGTAAAAAGTGGTTATGAAAGCCCGTGAAAAGTGAAGAACGAGAAAACATAGTGAGTGTCATTTCACAACGGAACATACGGTCAGAAAAGTTATGTCTGTGACCAGAAACAAACAAGAAATGAATTCCCTCATAAAGGAATCCATTCAGGAAATATTTCAAGATCGGGATTTCATTAGTGGGATAGTAAAAAAGGTAACAGACAAAATTGAACAAAAACTGAAGAAACTAGAAGAGGAAATAAAAACTCAGGCTGAAAGAACGTCTCATCTACAGCAAAAAGTGGATATAATGGTAACGAACAATAATCTCCTGGAACAAAAAGTCGATGATATATATCAGAGTATGAAAGCCACCCATGTTTGTGTATACGGGGTAAACGAAGATGCCGATGATGAAGAAAACCTGCGAGAAAAAATCAAACTCATTATCAACACAAATACTGGCCTGAATTTAGGAAATGACAATATAGTTGGATGCTACAGAATAGGCAGGAAAATGGATATACCCAATAAAAGCAGCAGACCTATTATATTAAAGTTAGCAAACACGGAACTGAAATCCAAGCTGTTTAAACACGCATATAAGTTCAAAGGAAAGAAAATATTCATTGCAGAAGACCTGACAATAAAACGCAGAACTATCCTGAAAGAAGCACAAAACGTTCTTGGTATGAGAAATGCATGGAGTTTCAAGGGATGCATCTTCGCCAAGCACGAGGGGCGCAATGTTAAAATAAATTGTGTTGCTGACATTACTCAATACACAATACAGTCAACCTAATGTATTATGTTCACCAATAATAATAATCTTTTTCTTCATCTTTTTTTTTTCTCTCTAAATACTCAACTTTTAATTGTTAATATTTCACGACCTGGCTGATGATAATGAATTATAACTTTATATGCATAGGAGTAATTTAAAAGTTCTGATTCTTAATTTTTAATTCTAAATTATTAAATAATAACTGTTAACTACCTAGATATCTACTTGCTAATTTATCATTCGCTTATACTTCAAAACTGATATGTTGGAATTTTTGGAATTGATGGAGAATGATGAGGAGATGGAAACAACAGTTTGTCAAAATTTCGAAGAGAGTAAAAATCAATGGAGTGGTGAGCAAATTTTTAACATATTTCACTTTAACATCAGGAGTTTAAACAAAAATTTTGATGAACTTCTAATATACTTGGAAAATATACAAACAAAAAATATGGATATAATAATCTTATCCAAACATGGATACTGCAAGACTTCAAAACTTTAAAATCCCCAATTTCGATATTTTATATAATAAATCACAGTTTAACCAAAACGATGGTGTAATAGTATACATAAATAGTAACATTACGCTCAGCAAACCATAAAGCACTTATCTGAAGTCAATCTAATGGAAATCTTATATGAAATCAATAACATCACATACTCATTGACATGCTCCTATAGGCCCCCTCAACAAATTTGGATATATATTTATTGGATTTAGAAAGCTATTTCTCAACCCAAAATATGAGCTATGTAGATAACATATTCATGAGCTTACATTAATGTAAATACTTTGAACTTAGCAGAAACTGCGTTAATAGATACATATGTATGCTGGCAGAGATAGGATTTTTTTCTTTTCTAAACAAGCCAACGAGAGGTCCAAGTTTGATTGATCACATATATATTAAAATTAAGAACAAAAATACATATAAGAAAATGGAAATAAAGACATATATTATCAAAACTGACATAAGTAACCATGACACCTTACTACTATCTATTAAAACTGGAAATACAAAAAATCCAAAGATCTAAACTTCCCGATATCCCACTCTTACGCCAACAACAATAAATTGAAACACTTCTTGTGCACTGAAACTTGGGAAACAGTATTCCAAACGGATGTACCAGAACTAGCATTCACATGTTTTATCAACCAAATATTACTACATATCGATAAAAGTACACAAATTAAATCAAATAATTCAAGAAACCACACCAAGTTGAAACCTTGATGACGCTTGCTTACCTAATTCAATAAAGCATAGGATTACCTCAAACAAAAATTTGGGAAACGATTAAAGATATTACTAATGAAAACACTCTTTGCAATTCCCGGAACCAAAAAAATTTGGGAAACGATTAAAGATATTTAACTAATGAAAACACTCTTTGCAATTCCCGGAAATTTGACATAATTAACAACAGTAACCGAAAATGTAGATCAGATAAAGAAGTAGCAGATGAATTCAACTCTTTCTTTATAAATGTGGGTGAAAATATGTCGAAAAAAATAGAAAAACCGGCCCAGCCAACATCGGAAATTAAAAGAAGCATTAAAAATTCGTTATTCTTGCATGCTGTAACTGAAAATGAAATTATGAATATAATCGCTGGTTTGAAAAATAATACCTCACCTGGTCCAGATAAAATTTCAGTATTCTTCAGAAAAACATTTCAAAAGTATCTATTAAAGCCATTATGTCATATCTTCAACTCAATTTTTTGACTGGTAAAATTCCTTCCGCTTTCAAAGATTCTATCACAACTCCGATTTATAAATCGGGGGATAAACATAAAACAAATAACTACAGACCAATAACAGTAATCAATAACTTTGCTAAAATATTTGAAAAGTGTTTAAAAAATAGACTAGTTGATTATTGTAATATAAATGGGATTCTCTCCAAATCTCAATATGGATTCAGAGAAAATTTATCGACTGAAGGTGCAGTTTTTGAATTGGTAAACAATGTTTTCAGTTGTTTTCAGGATCAGGAAAAATGCATCACTGTATTTTTAGACTTAGCCAAGGCATTCGACAATCGCAATCATGATATCCTTTTCAGCGTTGCAGGATATTGGAGTTAGAGGAATGCAGCTCGAAATTTTCAAAGATTACTTATCTAACAGAATTCAGATAGTAAAATTAATGACTCATATAGTAATCCACTACCCAGTCATGCATTCTCAGGAACAGTAATAGGCCCTATTTTATTTTTGCTCTATGTAAACAACATTTTTAATATCAGCAATTTCAAGGAAAACTATTATCTTACCGATGATACTGCTGTAGTATTCGTGGGTCGAACTTGGAATGAAACATACGAAAATGCAAATAAAGGAATGAAAATGATATATAACTGGCTAAGTAACAATCTATTGAGTCTCAACATAGACAAAACTAAATTTATAACTTTCTCTTCAACAAGAAAAGACCAACCTGACTAAGACTTTCTTACGATTCACAAATATACGGTACAGAAAACCAAAACTGTGGATGTTCCCGAATATGTAAAACAAATACTATCAGATATTTGGGCGTCATGATCGACTCAATTTCTACGCTGGAATGATCACATAGATCACATAGTAAAAAACTCCAGAAACTAATTCGAAAATTTTACCAACTAAGGAGTATCTTAAGTAGAGATGTCATATTGACGTGTAATGTGCTTTGGTGGAGTCGATAATTAGATACTGCATCTTAGTATGGGGTGGCTTATTTAAAACATCACTACATAATCTTGACGTAATACAAAACACACTGATCAAAATCGCCTTGAAGAAGGATAGGAGATATTCTACAGAACTACTTTACGTAACAAAGTGGTTTGTTCAAAGTCAGAAAATTTGTAACATATTTTGGCCAATGACCTCCAATCAGGCAATTACAATACCACGTTATAGATTGAGTCATAACCAGAAATTTGTAACATATTTTGGCCCGAAATTATACAATAAGCTACCACTCCATATAAAGAATATCAATAATTACTGTCAATTAAAGAAAGAACTTAAAGTTTTCATCAGAAATTATTATGATCAATTGCAGGATATCTTTGAAAATGTTTGAGCTAACCTGCTCTGTCTCTATCTTCTTATTACCCCCCTCTAGCCATAATTCTCCAACTGCGGTTTTAAACCTAGTAAGGTAGACAGTAGTATAAAACTAAACGACCTATTTGAGTTTTTATGTTTTTATTCTATTATATATTATATAACACAACCAATATCAATCTGTAACAGCCACGACACAAGCCTAGCTTAGGTGGCTACAGATTGTTTAATACATGGTTCTATGATAGGATTATTAATGATAATTAGAATTGTAAATTGCAGGGAAAACATGTAACTGAATGATTGAATGACATGAAATGAATAAATTACTTACTTACTAATTACTTACTTACTTAATAACCAAATCTGGAAAAAATCGTCCATCTAATTATCGAAATACAAGCTCCTAAAGTCGGCAATGTTTTGACCGATCAGAGCATAGAAATGACCGCGTCAGAGGTAGTTTTCAAACAGTAATTATCTTTTGATGTTTTTCTGGTTTAAGTAAATAAAACAAAAACATATTTTATTTTCTTTTTAGAACAAAATTTCAACAATACATAAACCATACTTACTTAACTCCTGAATACATCGACGATATTGGTACTATGATAGAAGTATTTTTTCCTACATTCTCCATAAATCACAAAAGTGCAATTTTTTATTGTTGTGATTTATATATTGTTTATCAAAAAATAAAGATATTGCATCGATAATTCTTTTTGTTTTTGTAACGCGAGGTTTATTCTTTTGAGACAACTGCAGAATGCCATTATGTTTATTCTTACTATAGATATGTTTTTTGCAAAGTATCAAAAGTAATGCCAGCTTCTGCAATTTTTTTCAGCATTCTGGGCGATACGGTTTGCGTCGAGTGCTGTAAAATTCAGAAAAGTGCAAAGCTCTCTTTGATGTTTCATTCCGATTTAACACCGCAATGAACGATACACTTTTTTCAATGAATAGTTTTGCATCAATAAATTTAGTAACGAGCTTCTCCAATGTTACTATATCATGTGGCAGCCTCATGAAAGTCGTTCTTGCAATTCTGATCAGTGAGAAAGTCTTTTGCTAAAAGTTTCCAACTTGAATTGATCTTTTCGATCAGGGAATATATTTCGTAAAAGCGGCTAAGTGTCCAGCAATTAATGGCTTGAAATCGGTCAATCATGCCAGTATTCTCAATAGTTAGGAACTGAATGTCAAATGGAGCGTCATGACCTACTAATAATGATTAGTTGAGGAACCGAGAAAGTCGGAAATTTTGAGCGATATTTTGCATGCCAGTAACATTAGAAGCTCCGAGATCAATTGGTTCTGTAGGATTTACATAAACAGAAAAAACGCTGTCTCCTCATTTTCCTGCAATTTGCCAAACATCAGAATTTCTTTTCAGACCACCCGTTTCTAAATCAAAATAAACTATATCATATGATTCATTTGTATTCATGGGTGTCTCTAGAAAAACTTCGTCCATTTGATTATTTATCGATAGTGCATCGTCCAACCCGCAGCTCGACTTATACTGAACACCTTCAATTTTTTCTGTATTTTTACGCAATTGTTCGCGTTTCTGTCGTTTTATTTAACATTTATCCATTTCGCAAAGTACCTTGTAGGGCTTTCCACGTTTATCCATCGGATGTCATTCAACGTCCGTCGAGGCATGAGCCAGGGAAGTAGTTTGTTTTTTTGATGGATATGCGACCAACATACACCTATTGTATAGGTTTTTGTAGTCAGCTGTCTTGAAAAATAAGACATTTTTTGTTTTTAATGAAATTATGGTTGGCTATTGCAGAAAATCTCTTGCATTTATCACAAAACAAATTTTTGCCTAGCTCGGATAATTCTACGATGCGTCTACCTTCCGAGCTTCCTTCATATAATTTCTCATTTTCCATTTTCACCTTTTTTTTTTGCAGCCAACATCGCTGCGACAGCATTGCGCCTTTTTTTCAAATGACTTTTTTTTATGAAAAGCCTCTTGTGAATTACATTGATTGGAGGCATAGCGTTAACAATTCATTGGTTTTCAATTGCTTTTCATCTATCTGATCGTCAGAACTATAAAAGTTACTGACATAAGCCACAGAGCGGTATTGCCTAGCGCCGCCAACACGAGTTTCGGTGGTTGAAATAGTGGGGAAATCGTACAGCCTGAACACCAAATTAACTTTTATGATCGACGTACGTCTAATGGGCGGCAAATAGAAAACTTTGGGCGCATACCGTACCGTTCCAAATACCTTATACTTCAGAAAATTATGAAAGCACTTCAGATTGTTTTTTTTTTTCGCGAAAATTATAGCTTCGGAAAATATGGAGTTCCAAGGTACAGATAAATTGAATGGGACCAATCCCGATTTCGATGAAACTTCCACAAATGCTTACAAACTTCCACAGATGCTTCGAAACATGACAAAAACAATCCGGCAATCGATATTTTCGCGCGAAAATGATGTGAAGGTAAATAAAATGGGGTAAGCCTGATTTTGATTAAACTTTTACACATGCTTCAAAACATGGTGAGAGCATTCCCTCTATTGATTTTTTTTGCGGAAATGATAACTCTTGGGAGATATGGCCATTTGAACTTTTGGGAAAACACCAAAAAAGTCGGTAAATGTAGTAAAGAAAATAGAACCAGTTTGTCAGATGTTTCTAAACACGATAAAAACACTCCGGGGGGCAATGGATATTTTTGTGCGAAAATGATAAAGCTGAAGAAAATGGGGCCACACCCAATTTTGGTTGAATTGAAAAAAAGCACAACAACTGGGAAAATTAAAACTCAGGCTAACAGGAAACAGTACTGGTGACAGCATAGTCAAGCGCACTGATTTGACACATTCAAAGCAAGCAGTTGCCAGGACCATACTTAAATTTTCTGAAATTTCGTATTAATGATTTCTCCATGATTTACAACTTTTATACAGGTGATTTTCTGTAAATAACATTTGTACGGGTCCTATAGTTTAAAAATTCTGTAACACCCTGTATATTATTCTTGTAATTTTTCAGTAATATCTCAATTTATAGCCTCCTTCTTTGAATTTAATAGTATTATAGAGTTGAAAATGCCAAAATATAATATGCGATGACGTATTATAAAAGAGGGTAATTTATTTGTAGGGCATTGATGTACGAATGTTTTTTCCAGATAGTGTGTTCACCCCAAGAGACGTACTAGAAGACGACATGGATGCTGAAGAGCTGGAACTAGAAGCATTCAAGCGTTTTTGTCAACAGTCAATACCTCCAAAGCGGAAGGAAAAAGTTGCTCATTTAAATGTAGCTGACATAGTTTTGAAAAAGAAAACTGACGTTAATTTTATTTGAGTTTTATTCATTTTTATTTTATATCAAGGATTTTTTTTATTAAGTGAAACTATAATGTGATAATTTATTAGTTTTTGGTCATTTCCTATATTTATATACAATGTCTATTGACCTTAATAAATCTATGTTCAGAATGACCCTAACCTGGAGTTTCATTTCAAAAAACATATTTTCCATTGGAATACACTATATATTTTGTAACTTTAATAGATGATTTTCTAGTTCAAACAGGATTTCATCATTTGGAAATGGCAAACAGAAATTTGTTAGATTTACTTCAAAGGGTTTAATAACATGCGCTAAAATATAAAAAAAAGATGTGAAGTGAATCATTCTGCTCATATATCAGTAGATAAGAAATTTGAAAATCCCCAATGAATCTTTGTATTTTGATAAAAAAAAAACATCTGAAACTCCCAGAAACTTTTTGTTTTCAGAACCCAGATAATAATTTTAAATTGATTAGACCATAAATCACAAAACATGACGGTCATCTTGAATTGTTTTGATAAACAGTGTGTACGCCTCCATTCCCGCAAACCCCTGAGTACCAAGTATTAATTAATTCGGAACATGAAACGCATCCCCCATCTTGAATTTAGCCAGACAACTCCGACCTAAAAATCAGCTTTGAAGAGATTTGGACCATAAATTACAAAACTTGTCCACTATCCAGTATTTTGACATTAAATTCATAATCTTTGACCCCAAAAACCCCCAGTCACTGACTTTGTAGCCGCCATCTTGAATTTTTCCTGTGTAACGTCAAATTGCCAATTATGAATAGATTTAAGAAATGAAATACATAAAGCACACAAAGTCGTCTTCACAAAAGGTTCAATATAAATTGAAACAATTGGTAGACCGACAGGCGAAAAACAACTACTTTCCTAGTAAATACCACGCAGAACGTTGAATGATATTCACCTGACAATCCATGCAAACTTCCATATAAATGGATATTGTTCGCAAATGTTTCTTTCTGATGAGCTCAATTATGTTTAAATTCATGTCGTGTCCGCCTAACAATCCGCATACCGGTTTCAGGCTATTGGCCCTCATCAGTATGGAGTAGTCACCAGCCAGAGATCCGGAGAGCTCTGGCTGAAGCGAGACACAACATAAAGAAATTCACCATCTAGCTTACAACATTTTTAGGTGCGTCGGAAAAGATAACCTTTAACCGGCGACACCTAGTGACAGAAAGAAACACTCCATACATTCCTCCTACCTCGATAGGATTCTAAATAAAAGATTCCTTCTCAGTAGGAGTGGCTCAAATTGCAGGACTGGCGAATTTAATGAACGAAAAAGCCATATGAAGGGGATAAAATAAGAAATGAAATGCATAAAGCAGCAGGTAGGAGAAATGTATGGAGTGTTTTTTTCTGTCACTAGGTGTCGCCGGTTAAAGGTTATCTTTTCCGACGCACCTAAAAATGTTGTAAGCTAGATGGTGAATTTATTTATGTTGTGTCTCGCTTCAGCCAGAGCTCTCCGGATCTCTGGCTGGTGACTACTCAGTACTGATGAGGGCCAATAGCCTGAAACCGGTATGCGGATTGTTAGGGGGACACGACATAAATTAAACATAATCGAGCTTATGAGAAAGAAACATTTGCGAACAATATCCATTTATATGGAAGTTTGCATGGATTGTCAGGTGAATATCATTCAACGTTCTGCGTGGTATTTGCTAGGAAAGTAGTTGTTTTTCGCCTGTCGGTCTACCAATTGTGTTTCAATTTATATTGAACCTTTTGTGAAGACGACTTTGTGATCTTTATGCATTTCATTTCTTATTTTATCCCCTTCATATGGCTTTTTCGTTCATTCAATGAATAGATTTCATTAATTACAAAACTAGCTTGCTATTTGAAGTCTTCAATTTTGGCAAAAAAATCGTAATTTGCGAACCTTATTACACAAATTTTGAATAGAATCATACCATAAATAATAAAACTCATTTTCCATCTTGGAGCCGACATGTTGAATTATCACGCAAACCTTATATACATGTCAAATTTCGAGTCTAGGTTAATGAATGAGGGTCAAATTTCAATTGAGAGATGTAACATAAAAAAGCCTAAAAACTCCGCTAGGTTTTGGTATGTTTCAAGTATATGTTGAACGAAATTTTCATAATGTATGTTGTACCCAAAATAGTATGCCAATATTTTCAATCAGGATAGCAGAATAGCGAAAAGGTGAACTTCTCTGACTTTATGTATTACTGATGATTTTCTGAGCATTTGAAGAAAACTTGGTTGTTTTTTTTAATTTCACATTTATTTGCATCGGGTAGCATACAGTGTGTCTCACTTCTCATGGAAACACCCCTGTATCTTCCGTAATTATTGGAGTAGAATTCTGAAATTTGGATGATCGTTAGATATACTGAAGATGAGTCTAAATCTCTTCTGGGGTTAACCTGAGTGACATGCACCGCGCGCCAGGGGCGATGGATATACCGATTTTTGCGAAATATATTAGGGGGCAAAAGATTGGCTCAAAATTCTTACGGATTCGTGATCAGGACATCAACTTTAGCAACAATTTATGCGTGAAGTTCCGCGTCTCTGCAGTCTACCAGAAAGGGCAATTAGTGGTTTCCAAACATTCTTGATCTCAACGCTTGGTTGACTAAAGGTGTTACTAGCTTCGATGTAGGCATCCGTTTGATCCAATGCTCCTTTCTATGTAGAACACTTGCGTTGTCCCATAGAATTCGATGGTGATCAGTGTCCAGGCGTGGTCAGTAATTTCCGATTTTGAAGTTTCTCCGCGTTGAGTCCATTTCTTGTGCTTATCCAATCTTACCTATAATGCCCTCTTTGTCTCTCCAATATAGAGATCTCCGCACTCACATTGAACTTCATAAATAAAATACTTACTGGTTTCAGTTCTGTTGTCAAGTTTGGTCTCCGTAAAGTACTGCCGGATTGGAAGCAGCTCTTGCTCTTGATGTGGAACTTGTTTCCGATGCTTCTGATCTTCTCGGAGACACATCTGATGTACGGAAAGCAGATCACTGTGTTTTGTTGTTAATCTTCAGATGTCTTAAGTCTCTGAAGTTGTTTCAATACTTCTAGGAGTTTCTTGGGGTATCCATTCCGGTGGAGGTTCTCTCTGATGTGGTTTAATTCGGCATATCTTTGTCGAACCCGGACAAAAGAAGAGTGGGATCGTAAGAACATTGGTAGAAAGAGCGATGCACATATGCAACGACGAGTCACTAGATGCATAATTAAACCACATCAGAGAGAACCTTCACTGGAATGGATACCCCAAGAAACCGAGGAGAAGTATTGAAACAACTCCAGAGACCTAAGATACCTGAAGAGCAACAACAAAACCCAGTGATCTGCCTTCAGTTCATCAGAGGTGTCTTCGAGAAGATCAGAAGGATCGGAAACGAGTTCAACATCAAGAGCTGCATCCAATCCGGCAGTACTTTACGGAGTTTCCTTACCAAGACCAAACCTGACAACAGAACTGAAATCAGTAAGAATTGTATTCATGAAGTTCCATGTGAATGCGGAGATCCCTGCATCGGAGAGACAGAGAGGGCGTTAACGATAAAATTGGATGAGGACAAGAAATGGACTCAACACGGAGAAACGTCAAAATCGGGAATTGCTAACCATGCCTCGACTGATCACCATCGAATTCTATGGGACGACGCAAGTGTTCTAAATAGAAAGGAGCATTTTGGTTCAAATGAAAGTTCGAAGAAATCGCCTACATCGAAGTCAATAACAACAACCAAGCATAGAGATCAAGAATGTATAGAAACCACTAATTGCAGAGGCGCGAAACTTCACGCACCACCACACCGCACGAAATCACACGCACCATTGCACCGACAGACATAAATAAGTAAGTAGCACCTAAGCTTGTCAGTATTCACCTGAAGACGATTGCAGATACAAGCATTCAAAACGCCGTGAAAACCTTTCAAATCAATCAATTTTGAGCCTATCTTGGCCCCCTAATATCATTTTTCGCAAAAATCGTTCTAACCATCGCCCATGGCGCGCAGTGTATGTCACTCAGGTTAACCCCAGACGAGATTTAGACTCATCCTCGGTATATCTAACGATCGTGGAAATTTCAGAATTCTACTCCAATAATTACGGAAGATAAGGTTTCCACACTGTATATTCAACATCTCCAAAATGTCTTTTGAATTTTATCAAAAACTAACTGTTTTGCGAGCTTGTGGCCCGAATACTTTTGCGAAAAGCTTGGGGATTTGGATTTGAGGATAACTCTTGGATTCTTTAACCATATATGCACGGATGTTGTTAATTTTCCATAATCTCTCATTCAGGGAAAAAAATAACTTTGTCAAAAATGTATCAAGATAGCAGAAATGCAAAAAGGAGATAGATAGCATAGCCAAAAGTGAACTTTTTCATACCTGTTGAAGTAAAACACAATAGTTTTGACAATGTTTTCATCAGGATAGCAGAAATGCGAAGAAGTGAACCTATCGCACTTATGCGTATCTGATATGGAATTATTTCAAGAGCTTTAACAAAATCCCGGGTAGGGATTAGAGGATGAATCTTGGATTTCATATACCTACCTATAGGTGAAATTCATTGTGAAAACAATGTGTTGCATGTTGAGACCCAAAATAATAATAGAAAAGCAAATAAGTACTTTTTAGCTTTTTATTCCTGAATTTTTGGCTTTTGAAAAAACAAAAACCTCACTTTGTATGTAGATTTAGATGCTTGAGTGCATATGGGTCCGAAATAATTTTGACAAAAATATTGTACAGGGAAAGCAGAAATGCGAAATGGTTATATAACTCTGTTACTTGTATGTCTCTTCTTTGGTAGGATTTAGTTTGATTTTAATAAATTCTAGGGTTTTGTATCAGGATAACATAAATGCGAGGAGGTGCTCTTTAATATACCTGTTTAGCAAACTGTGTTCTTGTTATTTGTCTTGTCTTTGAAACATTAAGTAGTTTCTTGAATCTAAGATCTGAATAAGGTGTATCACAAAATAATTAGTCAAATTGTTATTTTAATTTATAAATACCCATGTGAGTATAGACCTTCAATAAGTGGTCCATGCCCTGGAAAAACTGTCAGAATAAGAGTTCTTTGAGATTATATCACTGATTATACTGAACGCAGAGTGCGGAAATGTCAAATTAAAACATGTTAACCATTCACAATACACTATCGAATATTTAAAATGTTATATGATTGAATCAAATACTTGAATTTGACATTTCCGGACTCCGCATAGTCTGGAAGCACTCTGATGATGGCAATCATCTTGATCTTCATCAGGGTTATTTTATAAATACATTTGATGGGGTTACCGTGGTACCTCCACCTTGAAATCCATTTTGATGACAGTTGATATGGCTCAGAGCTGCCAGAATTATAAAATCTCAAACTTAATCAGGAAGTTCGAAGACATTGATATTATTTTACATACGGCTTAAAACTCAATCATTTAACACTACATATAATTGCCAAAGCGATTGATCAATTATTTATTTTACATTCATTTTTCTCAACCTTACCATTGTTTTGTGCCAATCCCAAATAAAACATAATCTGGTAAGCGTGTAGTTAGTATAATTATACTGATTCAAGTTATTGTCTGCATCGGTTTATTTAGCTTAGCGTCGTCTGCACATATTTTCTGAAAAAAGGCATCCTCCAGATGTCTATTGGCAAATCATATTTATTAAAATTTACTCAACTTTAAAAATTGCAACACTGTTTGGGGAAAAAAATTAGAGCAGGCAACTGTGTAACATCCAATTTAAAGGAACGAATTCAATGTATATGTTGTGCTGCTTTTTATTTTCGACTATTACAAGAGTGTTTTCTATAGAAAACTCTTTGTTATACTGTTGTTTGGAAATCGAACAAAAAAATAAAACAGAAAACTGCATTCGATGCCACTGTCATCTTCTATCAAGTAGTAAAAAAACTTCACTAGGTGTCTTCTGCGCACAACAGCTGACTATTTAAATAGCGATTTTTTTTAAACCGAGATTTAAATTACAATTTGAAATAATCTCTGTGTACGAGTAGGGTATAGCTGTTGTTTAAAGAGAACTATGACCAATAATATGGTACAGCTTAAAAAAAACAATTTGAATAAAAAATAGATATCATCCACGCCTCAAATTCAAGGTTGAAAAAGAACAAAGCGACTGGTTGTCCTTTTTAGATGTTAATAAAAACAAACGAGAACAAAATTATTACAGATTTGTACCACGACCGACTTTTTCTGAGTAATTCCTGAATTTTAATTCTGAACACTCAAAACAGAACATAATTCTGAATCTCAAATATAGAGCTCTACGGTTATCACACCCAACATTCCACCAAAAAAATGATCAAGTATTATCAGCTACCTGGTAAAAAACAATTATCTATCGAAATTGATAAATAAAATATTTTTTAAAGAACAAGATAAACATATTTAAACTACATGAGGACACATTTTTTCTCAAAATTCCATACATAATAGGTCTCTCAGAAAAGTTGAAAAAAATATTTACAAACGTCCCTTGCAACATACTTTTCAAAAACGAAAACACTTCACCAAATTAAAGTCGAAAAAAACAAAAGATCTTGAAAGTGACATATTCTACAAAATACCATGTGACGAATGTAACAAAGTGTACATCGGACAGACTGGGCGATACTTAAAAACTAGAATTGTCGAAATAAACGCAGTATAAGACCTGAAAACCTTGAGACAACTAATAAAACAGGCCTGGCAAAGCACACAGACAATACCTTACACCAACTTGATTTTGAAAACACAAGAGATGATTAATATTAAAAAAATCAAAAACAACTCCAATAAAAAATTAGACAATTTTTGCCTATAATAGGCCAACTAAAAGTACCTACCACAGTAGATAATTCCCCTCCCCCCGGGGAGGATTCGGCAACTAGGAAAATATATCTGGGGAGGTTTCGGCTGGTAGTAAATTAATTAGAATTTGTACATTTTATTCAAAAAATCATAAGCCTAGCAAATAAACCTCAAGAAAAATATTAAATTCTGGTAAATACTTATTGGTATATATTAAACATTTTTTGTATTTTAAATCATAACTACTATAATTATAATTAAAGCGACATGACGACAAGGTTCTACTTGTCCCTGTTCGATGTGGAACGCTTAACTTTGCCATTATATCTTATTTAAATTGAATGTTTCAACGTCTTCTAGCATTTATAATGAGGAGAATGATTCATCATCTGACGAATCATTTTACCTGTCTTGTGGAATAGAAATATCAGAATCGCTCTGAAGAATGTTTGAGAACCGTCTTTTTTACTTTGCTCACTGTAACCTGTAACTTTGTTCTTCCTTTGTCTTTCAAGTTCTATATTTTGCTTGATGAGAAGTTGAGGGGTAAATTTTTGACTTTGATTCTATTTTTATTTTTCTCTTATCAATTCCAATTTCAATTTTGGGAAAGGGTCTTATCTTTTCCAAAACGCTAATGTTTAATGTATTACCATTTTCAAATTCTTGAAACTCTCTCGAATCGTTGTTAGCACTCTTTGTAGTAGGTATTTATAGTTGATGGTTGTGGTTCATAAGTTGTATTTTTATTGCATCATTGTCTGGTGTAGTATTATCATTTAAGACAGTGAATTTCGATTGATCTATCGAATTATCAGAGTGCATTATTGTGTTGTTTTTCTGTGAATTGTAAATAAAAGGACAATAGTTATTTCGTTATTTTAATAGACTCGAACCCCAGATCCGTAACAATATTGACAATTCGGATTACTTTTCAGGTTAGGTTATTTATTATAAATTACAAAATATTACTCGAGGTTTTGATAGAATATGCGTGTAATGATATTTTCTAGGCTCTTATTGAAAATCGTTCTGAATAATAAATGATATTTCCTGAGAAGTCGTCCAAATTAATTTGATTTTATACTGTATTTAGGCAAGCATAATAAAAAATCAGTTATTGTCCAAACAGGCAGGGGGGGAGGGGTTAGTGAGGGGGAAGAGGGTTCATATTTTTTTTTATTCTTAAATATTTATTTTTTTTTTTTAAATACTGGTTCTGTTGATTATAGAAATTAGTGATACAAATGTTTAAACTATTTCCAGGGTTAAATATATTTTTATTTAAATATTTTTTTATATTTTTGAAAGTTTATATAATTTACCTCAGGTGGAGGAATCGGTCAGATGAACCCTCCCCAAGACCGTTGGCCGAATGTTCCCCAAAGTATTTGTGAGAATTTATAAATCACCAATAAACTCTTATTTATATTTTAAGTGTAACAATTATTTTTTGAACTGATAAGGTATGTTTATCAGCACACTGTATAAGAAAAACAATATCTAATTTGACTAAATTCATTATAAGTAGAATAACTTACCTTAACCAAAAAATAAGCAATAATTTTTCACAACTCTAAACATCGCATATTTTCCTAGCAACATAGAAAAATGGCGTCAAATCTAACAAATCACTCATTTCCGCTTACATAGAACCAGGAAATTTAAATATTATTGGCAATATTGATTGGTGGCCGAACTCTCCTCCTGGCCGAACCCTCCCCCCCTCTCCCCTACATATTTTATCCACATCTGGCATGTTGAGTCATATATATATAATGCTTCTGTTTACAAACACACTAGTGTGTTTTATGACTCATAAGACACTGCCTGAGTTATAACGGAGAAACAAGAATTCTGGTTATTTATTGACCTTGTAATTCTAAGAACAATTTCTCCTATCTACAATGGAATGAATTATAAAAAGTCAACTCATTTATTTTTTAAACATTTATATTTATATCAATAGACACATAAGAAAACATGTTCTTGGCATTACAAATGGAGTCGATAAACAATCTTCACATAATAAACAAACCATTTGTCATAGAAACCGTATTATAACCTTCTCAAACAACATATTTTATAAATTTTCAGCAACTGCCATAAACATCAAATAAGCCCTCAATTTAGGAAAAGTCTCCATGTTTATAACATACCAGCGGTGAATAAAATGTATTGTATTTCATGTCTTATTAGCATATAAAGCACTCATACAATAAATAACTATTGGACGCCTATGGTCTCATACACCTTATCAACATCAAGAAAAAATCACTAATTCAGGAAAAAAAAGGAAATGTCTTTTCAAATTCTGGTTGTTACCTTCATCTAAGAACAATATTTCCTAACAATATTATGAAAAGAAAAGGGAGGAAACAAAAGAATCTTTTGTTAACCCCATATAAATGTCCCTATTATTTTTACAATCTATTTATTTTATTTTTATTCTATTCATTACTGTATACGTATCTTATTTTGTTATCACCATTTTAATCCGTCAGCATTTTATTTTACATCTTTAATATTCCCATTTTAGATTGTAGTGACCTGAAGATGACTTTATAAAAGTCGAAACGTCGGTAAAGAATCAATAGTGGTTTCAGTTATTGGACCTTATCCCAACAATATTTACAATTTGTTGTAATCAGGTCACAAAACTTCCGGAAGGAAAGAAAATATTGAAATAACAAATATGAAATGCGAAATTTTTCATAACCTAATAAATATTTCTTTAAAGATTTTGGAACAGGTGACCTAATAAATTAATTCATGAGTAGAAATTGAAATTAAGATTTAAAACTTATGTATGAATCGAAATAGTCAAACAACAGCAGTAAGGACACATTCTTTATTGGAATTTTCGTATATCAACATCATATTATATATTCAAAAGTATATATTAGAGTACAACAATGCAATGAGGAAAATAGCTTCAATTGAACCTCTAGTGCCTGAAGAAATAGTAGAATTACAGAACTTATTATCGACAAGTTCCAATAAGTCATTCAATACCTCAGCGGGTCCGCTTTTATTGGAATTTTTCATACCGTCCTGAATACAAATTCGGATTTTTCCCAAATCTCTGAAAAAGCAAAGGGATTAATTTCATGGTAATAGTGATTTATTTATCAAAATAATGGAACTAATTCAATCGGGATGTCGTCCACTGCTTTTGAACGAGCGGAAACTTTCCAACGATGTAAACTTGGCCGAAGATAAGTGGCGTCATAATTCAATTTTCAAGGTTGAATGTGATTATTATGAAATGTATATTTCCACCTGGAAAATGCTCTCCTCACCAAAGTCGGAGTTTTACACCATAAACAGGTTTCTAAAAAAATCATATAATTTTCCATCTCTTGATCAAAACTGCAGAGATGTTGGCGTATAGTAGAAAATATGTATCTCCACCTGGAAAATACTTTTCCCTTCACCAAAGTTCTCTAAAGTCGGAGCTTTTGAAAAAATAAGATAAACTCCCACAAAGTCGAAGCTTTTGAGAAAAAAAATATAATTGGCTTTTCGGTTTAAAAATTGCAGCGATATCATTTGGTGAAAAATATGTATTTCCACCTGGAAAATGCTCTGTCACTCACCAAAGTAGGAGCTCTTGAAAAAAGAATCTACATGCTTTGTAATTATGATTTGAATCATGAAACAATAAAGTATACTCTCTCTATCTCTTTCATAAATCATAAAACTCGTCCGCCATATTAGAGCTGCCATTTTGAATTTTCATTAAAAACTGTAGGTAACCACAATGTATTTCCACCCAATACTTGAACACCTTCTATATTTCAAGTGTATACCAATACAAATAAATATACTCACTGGCAGTCCTCATCGCGATTTGGCATTTTAATAGTGTGTGATTTAATGCATTTCTCAATATCATCCCATCTTTCTTCCAGGCATGCCAGTCCACCCTCCGTGTAAAATTCTGTCGAAGAAAAGTAACTGAATTATACGTCTTTTAAATTGAAACATTTTCGAAATTTTCTTCTGGATAAACCAGTACTTTTCCAAAAATAACCATTTACTAAAAGCAGGACCGTTGCTAGGTGTTTTGCCGCCCTAGGCGAGAATTAAAAAATGACGCCCCCTCTTTTTTACTACCATCGGTCTTCTCGATATCCCCTTCTCCACCACCACCATCATCCAACGGAACAACAATCCAAATCTCCTATTATATTTTTAATACATGGTATACATTGTTTAATTTCAAGATTTTGTATTTTAGAAACAATTCGCTGTTTTAATTTTCCCTTTTTCCATTTTCTCTACTCATTTGCTCAATAATTTCTTCGCTTTTGCCGCCTCTAAAATTTTACCTCTCTTGCCTAAGGGTAGAAACGGCCCTGAACCTACGTTTGTTTTCTCACTGCCAACATATTGAATACGTTGCAGCTTCCTATAGAATCTATATAATATACAGTGAAAAACCGGGAATATGCAACAATCAGTGAATCAGGCTGAGGATCAATATGAAACAGGCCCATTTTCGTACACCTTTGAAGCAGAATGCACAAAAGTGTAATACAAATTTCGGAAGAATGAAAGAAATGAGCTTGAATAAATTCGTCCCAGACGTTCCAAGTGGCCTAATTTTTACTGTATAAATATAAAAAAACTGATTCAAGATTGAGTGCTATATAGGAAAATCAGAATTATCTCTAATTGTCTTTTACGTTTCTTGACTTTATTATCAACAGTACGTTGGAACTTTTCAAGTGTTTTGAGAATATACTCGTATCAAACTGGGGTGTCAACACTTCATTTACAAAATCGAAGAAGATTTTATTACCAAACACTTGAGAGATCCAGATTCTATCAATGAATATTTTTTGTTGCTGGTACATCTTATATAAATCAAAACCTGGAGAATCATTATACAACAAAAATATATTAAATGAAAATATACATTTGGCATTCAAAGAAATCAAAGGAGAAATTATTTATAATTCTTGAATTCTATTAAATCTCAAGCCGTTTTTGGTAATATGGAGCATTAAAATGGTTTCGATTATTTTTCCATATTGCATAGATGAGGTCAAAAACATATTCAATGAAATAATCAATAAAGGGATTTCTCCAGACATTTGGAAAATCAGAAATGTTATTCCAACTCCTTAAATTTCCTCACTTTCAATTTCCAATGACTACGATTACTATCATGATATCATTTTACAAACATTTTTGAACAAGTTTTGTCCAATCAAATGGTGACTTTCTTGGAATCACATAGTCTAAAAGTAACTAATGATATCGTAATAAAGCAGTCGGATAAAACTATTCCGACTGTTTTGGCACTTCTAGAATCAGAGTGTGAATGCAATTCCCTAAAACTAATGGAAAGCTACTTGAGAAACTGAGCACAGGGGGTTGTGCCTGACTGAGGTCTTGAAGTACCTGCCATTATGAGTACAAAATGTGGTGTTCATCAAGGCAGCATTTTAGGTATTTTTAGATATTTTTCTCAGTATTTATTTTTGATTTTACCTTCTGTCCTCACACCGTCCCAATTCATCTGCATGCTGATGACATAGAAATGTATATTTCCCTAGACTTGAATCAAGTATTGAATTTCCTAGAACTGTCAAGTAATAGCTCCAAAAAACGAATATTTTTCTTTTTTACTTTGAGGGGTCAAGGGGTAGGGGTGCAAACGTACTGCGATCCTCGGGAACTGCGGCAGATGGAAGACTAGATGCCGGATGGCCAGGGGATTGTAGCACCAGAGGCTGCACTATCCCAGGGTAAAGGGGGCATTAACGCTTCACTCAGCCAAGACCGTCCAGTGCGCGATGAAGAATCGCATCCTACACGAGCTGACCCTGTTAAAAAGCGAAACCCGGCGGATCTAGAACGGAGGCTTTCAGAGAATAAATCCCAAACGACAGCATGCGGGGCTCTACCGTGGGGATCCGATTTCCCCCAGCTAATCGTGAGACCAAAATGAAAGTTCAAATCAACAAAATCATTTTGGGCGAGGTTGCTGACGCTCTCGCACAACAACCAAGAGAGGTCGGGGGATATATTTCTCATGCCCAACAGGCTCAGTCAAGTGAGAGTATAACAAACTTCCGCATTGACTGAATCCATTCCAATGGATGTACAGGTTAGTCCTACTCTGGAGGAAAAAATCACCTCTGACATCGAGAGGGAGCTCCTCAGCTCTCCGAAAGACCCAGAGGACCACAGGCCACGGCACCCAAAGGGAAAGTTTGATGGGTAATACTATCAAGCTTATACAGGCGAATCAACAGCAAAAGTCGCATTCTACACCATTAGCACAATATTCGCCAATGAGCTCCTAGACGTGGCACTAATACAGGAGCCATGGACAACAGGACCAGGCCGAATAAACGGCTTGGACAATATTCCTGGTGAGGTAACATTCCACAGATTGGGAAATAAACCCAGGGCATGTATCTTACTAAGAAAAAATATTAATGTTTACAACTTTCAGATTTTTGTTCCGAAGACGTGGTGACAGCACAACTAACAGTCCCAATGGATGAAGGGCAGTTGGAATTGACCGTCTGCTCAGCCTATTTTGCCGGGGACATCGGAGCAGAAAATCATCCTACTCTGGTGAAGAACCTAGTCCGATACTGTAGGAAAAACAACCAACAACTAATCGTGGGGTGCGATGCAAACTGAAGTACCTACAGATGTAAATAACAGAGGTACACATCTTATTGAATTTATACTAGGTGAAGGGCTCATCATTCAGAATATCGACTCAGAACCAACCTTTGTGACTAGCAACAGACAGGAAGTTCTAGACCTGACGGTTAGCACGAGCCACATGAGTGATAAAATAACGTCTCCACAGAACCCTCGTGTTCGGACCACCGGCACATTAGATTTGACGTGGAGGCGGGAAGTCGACAAGAGATACAATTTCGGGACCCCAAATGTACGGACTGGGAAGGCTTCAGGGCAATACTCACAGACAGTTTGGGAAACGATATTCGTAGAATAAGAAATAGTGTGGAGCTAGAGCTGGCAGCGAGTCACATTCAGAGCTCAGTTGTGACCACCTATCAACAAAATTGCCCACTTGAAACCAAAAAAGATAATAGAGCAACCTAGAACCGAAACCTAAAACCTAGAAAAAAGGAGAGCAGAAGTAAGGAGGCTCTTCAATAGAGCCAAAGAATCAGGATGCTGGGAAGAATACCGCTCTACCCTAACGGGATATAACAAAGCGATAAGGAAGGCCAAGAGGGAATCTTGGAGGAAATTCTGCCAAAGTATATCTGATATACAAGCGCAAGAATCCACAAGATCCTCTCTAGAGAACCGAAGGAAGAAGTGGGTCTGATTAAACGATCTGACGGAATCTCGAAAGGAGACCTTAGAGCTTCTAGTAGAAAACCATTTCCCAGGCGCCATGATTTTTGATGAAAACCAGTAAATTCCACTTAATCAGGACGACCTAGTCCAGAAGATTGGAAAAAAACAAAGGAAATCAACAAACCAGCAGCGGTAGAATGGGCTATTAACTACTTCGAACCGTACAAGGCACCAGGAGAGGATGGAATCTTTCCTGCACTACTACAGAATGGAGCCGAGATACTAACGCCCATATTCACTAAATTTTTTAGAGCCAGCCTGGCATGGGGATACCTACCCTCAAGCTGGACGTCGATACGGGTTGTGTATACACGTAAAGTTGGGAATAATAAAAACCTTCCCAAATTCTTTCGCCCGATCAGCTTGACATAATTTCAGCTGAAAGCCACAGAGAAGATCCTGGATAGGCACATACGAGAAGATGTGCTGAAGAAAACCCCTCTCAGCACCCACCAGTACGCTTACCAGGCAGGAAAATCAACAGAATCTGCATTAGACAACCTCGTCGGGAAACAGAACGATTCTCTGAGATGCGGAAAAATCGCAGTAGCTGCCTTTCTCGACATTGAAGGAGCATTCAACAGTGCACTACCGATATCCCTGGTTGGTTGAAAACTGACGAGCCAGAGACAGGGTTGGCACTTAGCTTCCCTTGACACTGCGACCAGCTGGGGTCTATTGTATCACTCTGTCGTCAGTGGTTCCTCATTCAATTGGATTTTCCCAAATTAGGTTTAGTAGCCTTTAATAAGGTTCTTCGGATTCATGCCTGTTTCCGGGCTGATCTCTCCAAAGGTAATATGAGAGGCTGTTTCCTCCTCTTCATCACATAGCCTACACTCCACGGTTTTCCTGCGTACTCCCATGGTGTTTAGGTGTTTTCTTAGGCCGCAGTGTCCAGTCAACAGACCTACTATTATACGTGCCTTCGTTCTGTTCAGGTTCAGAAGGTCAGCCGTCAGGGTCCGGTTTGGGTGCCCTACCATGACTTTGCTGTGTATTTGCCCGACAGTTTGATCCCAATATTGTTGCTGTCTTCTTTTTATCCACTCTTCGATCAGGGTCCTGCATCGGTTTTTGCTAATTCCATGCACAGGTTCTGGCCCTGTGAATAGCGTTTGAGATGCTTGTCTAGCTAGCTGGTCCGCTTTTACGTTGCATTCAATGCCTCTATGACCTGGCACCCACATCAAGGTGACTTTGTTGTGTTTTGCCAGCTCGATGAGGTTCTGGAGGCAGTCTCAGACCAGTTTAGACTTTATCTGTATAGAGTTGAGTGCTTTGATAGCACTTCGACAGTCAGATAGAATGTGTTTTTTCCTATAACCACTTTCTAGATTCTTCTGAATGCATACCATAATAGCAGGTGTTTCAGCTTGGAATATCGTGGAGCATTTGCCAAGTGGTATTGTGTAGTCCTTTCTTGGCCTTACCCCATGGCCTCTCCAATGACATGTAAGTCAAGGGGTTCGAGGTTTAGGATGATTTCCATTGCAGCTGTTGGAGTGCTATTCATTGCACCCGTGATGCAGAGACAGGCAAGCCTCTGGATTTTCCCAAGGTTAGTTTTTGCCTGTCTTTGATTTGTTTTTGGCCACCATAAGAGTGAGCCATAAGTTACTCTTAGTCTTATTACCGCTGTGTAAAGCCAGTGCATGGCTTTCGGTTTGAGCCCCCAGGTTTTTCCAAAAGCTCTCCTGCACATCATGAAGGTTATCTTGCTTTTATTGGTTACATGTTGAAGATGCGGGTTCCAGGTTAGTTTCTTGTCAAGAATCAGCCCTAGATATTTCACCTGTTCTACTACTTGTAATGTTTCACCGAATAGTCTGGGAGGTATGAGATCTCCCATGTTTCTTCCTCCGGGTGAAGGGAATTAGTGTTGTTTTGTTCGGATTTGCTCTCTCTGTTACAACATTCCTCTACTACCGATATCCCTACACAGAGCAGCAATTAACAAAGGGATTTCGGAAACTGTTTGTAACTGGATAGAGGCG
Organism: Gonioctena quinquepunctata; assembly: GCA_018342105.1. Classification (NCBI taxonomy): domain Eukaryota; kingdom Metazoa; phylum Arthropoda; class Insecta; order Coleoptera; family Chrysomelidae; genus Gonioctena; species Gonioctena quinquepunctata. Next base: position 1,580,021 of record JAFIRS010000048.1, read on the forward strand.
ATGCTAAGATACAGAATAATCTCGAGTTCCCTCCACCAGGAGAAAATCGTGACCAGGGCGGTGAGAGCCTGACCAAAGGGAGGAGTTTTATCACCCCTACTGTGGGCACTTTTCGTAGACGATCTGATCACGACTCTTATGGCGGAGGGAATTGAGGTCCAAACCTACGCTGACGACATAGTTATAATAGTTAGAGGAAAGTTTGGAGAGGTGATATCGGACATACTCTAAGCGGCTCTCAGGACTATCACTAGTGGTGTGAAAAAGAAGAACTATCGGTCAACCCAGCAAGACAGTGATAGTACCATTCACCAGAAGGAGAAAGCCGGTCCTCTATGGTGGAACAATTCCATTCAAGGAAGAAGTCAAATACCTAGGGGTAATTCTAAATAAGAATCTCACGTGGAATGCTCATCTAGAAAAAGTATCCAACAGAGCAAGGCAAGCCCTATGGACTTATAGAAGAATCTGTGGGAAAACATGGGGAATGCAACTCAAACTGGCTTTACCTCACAGTGGTAAGGCCTATGGTCATCTGGTGGAGCGAAGGGACACAGAAGAGTGCACGAGAAAAGCTCAACAAACTCCAGAGGCAAGCGTGTCTGATTATAACAGGGGCAATGTCTACCACCCCGACAGCAGCAGCAGGAAGTCCTCCTCAACATACCTCCTTTGCACATTTGCTTAGAGAAGGAGGCAAAAGTGAGTGTATACAGAAATATGTCGAGGTCAACTAGTAATAGGGGAGGAAGTAGTCGCAAGATCGAGCGAACGAGATAAAATTCCATCCGATTCTAGAAATGCCATCAGACAACTTTGATAGACCTTATGAGATTCTCCTCCCAGGCAGAGACGAATGGGGGACGAAAGAACGAGAACTCACAAGAGCCAATCTACAATGGTACACAGACGGCTCCAAAACGGAACACGGAGTTGGGGCCGGAGTAAATGGAGTACAACCATAATTTAACCTTAGTGTAAACCTGAGACAGTACGCCACAATATTCCAGGCAGAAGTCCATGCAATCGAACTCTGCCTGAAGAAATTCTAACAGAAACAGTAAAACTCAATCGATCAAAATAATGTCGGACAGCCAAGCAGCACTGAAAGCTCTGGCATCAAGTCGGATAGAATCCAGATTAGTATGGAACTCGTGAAAGCCCTCAAAGCGTAGACAGGGACAACAGAATAACTCTGCTATGGGTCCCTGGACATAAAGGCTTTGAAGGAAATGAGAAAGCCGACCTTCTGGCAAAATAAGGCACGATGAAGGAGTTCATAGGACCACAGCCCTTCTTCGGAATATCAAAGAGCATAACCAAAGAAGTGTTTTCAGACTGGACCGAGCGGAAAAATTACGCGAGTACTGGTATGAAACAGTGGAACAAGTCCACTCGAAGGCATGTATACCTAATCCTCCGGAAAGAAGAACAGCAGCACTGTTAGAACTGAATAGGAAAAACCTGAGGATTATAACTGGGCTACTGACAGGTCACTGTAGACTGCGAAAGCATCTTCAAAGAATCGGACTTGCGGAGAGCGCAGAATGTCGCTTTTGTCAAGCCGAGGAAGGAACAGCAGAGCACATCTTGTGCAGATGCAATGGTCTGGAACGAACAAGATTCTACCGTATGGATTACGAGCAGCTAGAGCCCAAATACCTGGAAAAGGTATCAGAAGCGCGGAGTTGAAGGTGAACTCTAATTTAATTAGGATCGAGCCACAATAGATCTGAGAAGGTCGCAGTGGAAGGGGACGGTTATCGCCCCATTCGAAAAGAACCTAACCTTCTACTTTGAAGACAGAACGAAAACTGAGCCTTTCATATAGTTCGTAACTTACGCAACACTAGTTATATAAATATACTAGACAAGGTGGAAGAAAGCATCATATGCTAACTTAACCATTTGTGACTTTTATATTCACTTGAATGATTGTAACTACATTTATTATGTGAATTGAACACAATGAATGTTATCATTACTAAAAACAACGTTCTTTCAAGAGATATTTTTCGTTGAAAAAAAAGTTACTATGAATAAGCAGCACCAATTCATGATTCCTTTTGAGTCATTCTTGGATATTGTTTTCATTTCCTATTTTTAAATTTTTTGCTCAGTTTTTATAAATTGTTTGGTGTGGTTAAAATATTATTAATTTAATTATATTTGAAAATATATGTTATTATAATAAAGATCAACTTATCCCACAAAGGCATGTGTTCATGTAAAAAATATGATTTTTCAAAATTGGCTTCTTGTGAATTTTTTCATACTTTCAAAAGTTGATTCCAAGATTAAATCCTTCTCGGCAAAATATTTGTTGGTACATGTCTCATTCGTGAACTTTTTTACAATGATTCTACCCTAAAATACCCCTGGAAAACCCTAAAGTTAGCTTACAATGATTTTTCGGCGTTTTGTCGGTATTTTCGTATTTTCAAAGAACTAAGTCAGATAAAATCCTGCCCGGAAAAATATTTGTTGGTGTAGAACTTATATTTTACATTTGGCCTACCAAACCGAATCTTTGGCACGCCACTGCCTGTCTCGTTTTTGGACTATTTGTAAGACTCTGAGATAATTTTTCTGTAGAATTTTGGCTAATACTTACTTCTGAACATGTATGCGTTATCAGAACACAGTGTAGATGCTATATAGTCAACGATTCCCAGAGCTGCGTCCACTTGTTTTTTTTCATCTCCATCCAAACATTTTTCCACGAGCAAAAATGTTCCATTCAAACAGCCATGTAGTGGATTCCATGCTTCACAATACTTTTGGAAGAAAACATCCAACGTGTTAGCTTCTATGCCTGCTCGGAAATCGTTCTCCAAGGACTCCAAATCTACATGTTTTTGGATGCATTTTCCAGATTTTTCAATTTCTGCCTAGTGAATCAAATATTAAGAAAAAGAAAAAGGTGGAACTTGACATGTGCTATATTTCATTATCGAGCATATGAAAAACCACTCAAGAAAAATTTTGAAAAAAATGTTTACAAGGGGGGCACAAATAGAAGAAAAGTTGTATTTCATTAAATCAAAGTTGTATTTCATTAAATGGAACTCTAATCGATGGCGTTTTTATTTTCCGAAGTGCTGGGTTCAATTAAAAAACAAATATATAAAAATTGATTAAAATTATTTTTATAAAATTCGATCGTTTATCGAAGATGCTTCGAGCTATTGATTTCACTATTACCCGTTTCTCGACATTAGGAAACTGGGTCCGTCACAATAATGCACTCTGACAATAAAATACTAAATCACAGTTTACTACTAAAATGTACTTCGTACCGCACTGCACTAAATGAATGAACTCACTACGAATGAATTACTACTTGTAACTGTACTCGAATGAATGCATCCATGCGCGGAGTCAATGACAAGTCTAGAATTTACTGGAGTGGCGTTTCCTGAATCATCAGGAACTTCTTGGAATTTGCGACGGTTGGGTTGAAAAATCCGGTGACGTTAACCCGTCGACAATCGTCGTAAACATCGGGCAGCGGCGTAGAGGATTCGTAACAGTATGTTCAAAACTTGCAATGAGGATACTGCTTGTGATTTTACGCAGGTAATGGCTGTAATAGTGCCATCGAAAACTGTATTTGAAGTCAATTTAAAACTTGATGAAGATCACGCCGCCACTGCTATGATCTGTAAATGGTATCCAAGAAACAATTTTGATATATGTTAGTTAGTTTCGGGCCCCGATGAAAAATCCAAGTCCAATTATGTCGCATACAATCTTTTCACAATAACATTATATAGCGAAATCTTCTTCAAATTGAATTGAATTTTCTTGTTGCGTATAAATGTTTTAACTATGGTATGAATTTATATTATTGTAAAGATAAGTATATAGATTTTTAAAGTTTCATTCCATGGGTTTTGTAACAGCCATTTCATAGAGCAGGTGTAGACTGTCCCTCGTCTTGGTGTTACGAAAATTGCTATTTCTTAATTTTCGGACATCCAACAAACATTGAAAAATCTCCAGACATTTATTGAATTAATCTAAGCGAATTAATGAGTTCCGTGGATATTATACATGGCCCACAAGACATGAACTAATGTTTTTTAAGGAAAGATCCCAAATTCACATGGTTGAATATCTTTAAATATCAAACAGCAGGTTCTTATCTCATATTTTGTTCGGATTATTGAAATCCCGAGGGTTATTACCAGATTATAATCTTTAATTGCTTCTCTTGTAGGACACATTATCTATCGAGTGATTCTTAACGCGTACTCGATGGATAACCAATTTTAAATCATTAATTGATACTCAGGCTTGTTGTTACATATTTTTAATTTTTTGCGTTACTTTTTACAAGGACTGCAGACAAAAATAAATGACCCAAAGTAACAAAGGACTCAATGCCGTCATTGGCTTCTTCAAAGATCATTATGCCAGAAGACATCACAGAAGCTGGAGCCCGTTTTCTCGTTGCTTTGTGTGGCGGCAACATGGAAGAGGAAACCTTGGAAGAAGTCCGCTACCAACGTTTTGCAAAATTGACAATGAAAACCAAATTCCACCTAGCTTATTTACCACCAACGAAGGACGCTGCACGGTACCATTCATTTAGGACCTACCATCAAGTCCAAAAATGGTGTGGAATAAAAAAAAACATCCGACTGGGGCTGGAAACTTGGTACCTACCAATGGGATCACTCCAGTAACAAGAGAAACCTGCCCCATATACCTTATTGAATGTCATTTCATGCAATTGCAAAAAGAGATGCGGGGGAGCATGTGGCTGCAGAAAAAGGGGGTTGGAGTGCTCTGTTGTATGCGGATTCTACAATGGTGAATCATGCGATAATCCACCAGAGGTCATTATCGAGAGCGACGACAAAGATGAGACAATGACATGGATGGAAGCCCAGATTCTCAGTGAGAAAAATGAGTTAGGGGATAACACTGACAACGATGACGCTCGTGAAGACATCAACCGACCAGGATCATCAAAAAGAAAGAAATAATAGAATAATTCTCGGAGACATGATGTTACGAAACTGGGGTTCAAAAATAGTCCGATAAATTAAATCCGTTTCATTACATTTTGAAACATAACTCAATAGTATACTTTAACAATAATACTTGTTAACAATTACAATGCTCAACAATATTCCCAGGACTATCTTCTGACTGACTGCCGACTTCTGACTGACCCGCCTGTCGCATATGACCCGCTATATATAGGACGGCCGAAATTTTCAGAACAGTGTCGACCGGGAATGTTCCATAACGTCATCGCTAACGGTCGGATTCCTTCTCGAGTCTTCGAATGGCAGTTATCTAACATTTGGAGCATGAAATCATCGGCAACGGCCGTTTCTCGAATCTTCCAATGTCGGTTATCGAATATGTGGAGCATGATGTTATCGGCAACCAGCACAGGGGTGTACCCAGAGTATTTTCGTGATTTCCGTAACACTATAAATTACGGAATAAGAGTCGTACTCAATTGCAAAAAAGAGAACATCTGCGGATTAAGCCTACTGGGGTTAAAAAAACGAGGCTTTCACTCTACCTCATGGTGGTGTGGAAAAGAGGTGACTTTGAATTTACAAAATTATAATATAGTGAATAGCTAAAATGAGAAAAACAAGCAGTTGGACGATTTTTTGGAAGAATGTTCACGTTTCCACCGCTGTAACTCGTTACACGCAGACTTACAAAAAAAGTGTTCATACAAAAAATGTAGGGAATTTTGTCGTAGGATTAACCATTGAGGACTTATTTCGAAAAAAAAAAAATTTTTTTGTATCTTTAATCTGCAGTCCGCCAGAACGAACAATCATTCATCCAGATTCCAACGCTTATCTGACTAAAGGTGTCATTGGCTTCGATGTAGGCGGCCTCCTTGAATTTCCGTTTTTACCAATGCTCCTCCCTATATATAATGCTTGCATCATCCTACGAAATGCGATGGTGCTCAGTCCAACAAGACGTTAAAAACTGAACTCCTATTTCGCGCAGAGGTACTTAGCGGCTTACCATAAGCAGTCCCCATGCTGACATCACACCATCCTTAATACTCCGCGTTACTTAGACTGTGATTTATAAGCTGCACTCTGCAATGCAAACGTGAGTGCATTTAGATATTCGTATATTTCACTAGACCGGCAAATTTACGGTAACTGAATGAAAGTAGATTACAAAGTGGACTATTGCAATTGTATTGGAGAAATCTGGGAAACAATATGCCATTCAATTTAGGTACAATATATTTGAGCCATTCAATTTAGGTACAATATATTTGAGTCACTGAAATTGTATAGTATATATATATATATATATATATATATATATATACTGTATGTTCCATAGGTACGGAATAAATTCATTTTTAGCGTTATTATGTATTTGTTTAAAAAAACCTGAAACATATCGATTTATTGTCAATTTGACAATTTACAGTATGAAAATATTACCGCCTTCTTGCACCCCCTCTGAATTATGAGCACCCCCCTCAAAAAAATTTTAATGAGAAGGGGGGTCGTGTGGCCCCTTATTCGAAAGGTATTTTCATTCTCTGTTCAATAAAAAATTTATTGAAAATGTAAAATATTGATACTTTACTTAGAATGAAGGAAATAATGTCACATAATGTTTAGGAAATATTTTTCAATTTATTTTACAATTAAATTAAATGTTCAACATGACCACCAATCACTTATTTAGAATAAGAAAGTCGATCTTGGAATTCTCGTACAACATTTTGTAGGACCTCGGGGGTTATGTTGTTAATTTCTTACATTATACTAACTTTCAAATCTGCAATATTGTCTGGTTTACTGAAATATACTTTTGATTTTAAATAACCCCATAAAAAATAATCAGGTATTTTCTTATCTGTTTTGCTAAACGTCAGGAAAAAGTCGTTCAAGACACCAAAAAATTATTCACAAAACCCACATAAATAATGTCAATCTAGTAGACTACTGTTATTTTGATATTTTGCTGACACACGTCAGTGTATTGAAAAATATTTGTGTGTGTGTATTTGATTTAACTATGGCTCATTTATCCGAAACTCAAAGAATAGACATTTTAATTATGATTGGATGCGGTAATAAAACAAGAACTCCAAAGGAAGTTTGTGAAATGTTCAATAATAAATACCCTGGTAAACACGTCTCACAGTCTACAGTTTGCAAAATAGAAACAAAATTTCGTGAACCTGGACATGTAAAAACTATTCAAAAACCAGGCCGAAACGTTAAATTGGACGAGGAAAAAAGTTAGAAGTATTGTTAGCGATTGAGGAAAATCCGCATATGACAAGTAGACAACTTGCCGCCGACAATGATCTAAGTAAATCATCGATATTGAGAGCTTTACATAAAGAAAACTACCATCCTTATAAAGTTCAGTTGGTTCAGAAGTTAAATGAGGTTGATCCTGATAGAAGGCACAATTCTGTGAACTGATGATGGACATAATGCAGTTTGCAGTTCATAAACAAAATTGTTTTTTCTGATGAAGCTACTTTTCATTTAAATGGAAGGGTTGATAGACAAAACTGTAGATATCGGTGCAGAGAAAATCCTCATTGGATATGTGAGGCTCACACACAATATCCTAAAAAAGTGAACGTTTGGGCTGGTGTCATCAACAACAAAATTATTGGCTCTTATTTTTTTGAAAACACAGTTAATGGTAAGGTTTATCTAGATTTTTTGATGAACTTTTTGCATCTTACATTAAAAAGACTTTTTCCTGATTAATGATCCAAATGCAATAGATACCAATTTGATACCAACAAGACGGAGCTCCACCGCATTACAAACGTATTGTTAGAGATTATTTGAACGAAGTTTTTCCCAATAGATGGATTGGAAGACGTGGAACGATTGAATGGTCGCCTATATCTCCCGATTCGACTCCTCTCGAGTACTTCTTGTGGGGTTATTTAAAATCAAAATTATATTTCAATAGACCAGACAATATTGCAGATTCAAAAGTTAGGATAACGGAAAAAATTAACAACATTACCCCTGAGGTCATACAAAATGTTGTACGAGAATTCCAAGATCGACTTGCTTATTGTCAAGAAGGGAAGGGAGGTCATTTTGAACATTTAATTTAATTGTAAAATAAATTGAAAAATACTTCCTAAACATTATGTGACATTATTTTTTCATTCTACGTAAAGTACCAAAATTTAACATTTCTCAGTTATTATTGCACCAAATTTGAAAAAGTTCATATTGCTGAACAGAAAATGAAAGTCCCTTTCGAACAAGGTGCCATACGACCCCCCTACTCATTTAAATTTTTTTGAGGGGGTGCTCATAATTCAGAGGGGGTGCAAATTGACGATAGAAATCGAATTGTTTCAGGTTTTCTCAAGCAAATACATAATAACGCTGAAAAATGAATTTATTCCATACCTATGGACCGCACTGTATATATATATATAGGAATGAATAACAAAATATTCATTAAATATTTATGGTACTATTGATAAATGGCATTAACAATGCAATCAAACAAGAAAAATATTATTTTTATTTCCGTAATTGTGGTTATAAGATGATAAATGGTATAACATTAAGATGTAATAAAGATTTAATAAATTCATTGCAATGCTTCCACGATTGTTCTGCAGCATTGTACATGTGATTTTAAGTTATATATTAGTTTTTTCATTTGAAGGTGCAATTGCATTAATTTTCTCATGATCTTTTTTACATGCCTTCGTCGTAATAACGCTTATATGCCCGCTTGCACTCACTATACTCATGAGTAACGTTCACGTTCATTGTTTATTAAATGCTCAATCTGAGCAAATACTATCTCCTCCACGAATGTTCTGAGTGGAGTTCGTACCTCTGCACGGAATAGGAGTTCATGTTTTAACGTCTAGTGCTCAGTCCAGGCGTGGTCAGTAATTCCCGACTCCGACGTCTCCCCACGTTGAGTCAATTGTTTGTGTTCTGTTAATCCTACGGATAATGGCCTCTTTGTCTCTCCGATGTAGGAATCTCCACAATCGCATGGAATTTTACAAATACAGTTATTGCTGATTTCAGTTCTATTATCATGGATACCCCGAGGAACTCTTGGGAGACGTACTAAAACGTGAAAGAACCAAGACGCCCGAACAACAGCAACAAATCCTAGTTATCTAGCTTCCATACATCAGTGTCTCCAAAATCAGAAGGATCGGAAACAAGTACACCAAGGGTTGCTTCCAATCTGGCAGTACTTTACGAAGCAAACCAACCAATGAACGTTTTTCCTTCTATTTTTATATTATACAGTAACGACAGCAAACTAAATTATACCGATTTAGCTTAACTTTTGATTTGTGTCACCCGGTATATCCAGGTTATAAAATTATTCTTGGCAAGTTTTTTGTTGAATAGTTATAAATTTTTGATGAAAAATCTCTAAGTTGTGAAAGACATATGAGGTACGGACTGTGATTGTGAATCTGTAGCGTTATATTCAGCGAAAAATATGGAATAATTACCTCTAATGCCAACATTATATTACTTGCATTGCGTTTATCACATTTTAGTAAAAACCAATCAGTGATATTTTTTTCGTCATACTTTGAAACATCAGTAGAATAATTTCCATTTTCAATACCGCTGTCAGTCAATAAGAATGTGTATCCTGAAAATAAAGAGAAAATCTAGCATCAAGTACTCTCGAGAACGGAAAAATCGTTACAGTTTCGCTTCGCTTCAATTTCAATTTATCATATTTGTGTTCACAAAAATCGTTACTGTTGGCTTCTACATATCATATCAACAGTGAATAAAGCAAAACATTTCTAGAAAAAGATAAAACCATTCAGTTATCCATCCAGATTTGTTTGTACAAGCTGTCCAAGCTAACGTGATATATGAGAATATTAAATAGGTCACTCCCACTGGATGACCACATAATGATAAATATTGTCTACATTTTAAGTCAAAATAATACAAAACAATACTAATTTAGGTAAATTTATTAAGAACCATAAATCTGAAAAAAACTAAGGTATATGGAGGCTACATTTTGGTATCATTTTCCGACATTTACAGAGCAAAATATTTTTATTCCATGGAACATTTTATATATTATTACATATTCAGATTCTACGTTGAATTGTGATATCATTTCTTGTATAGTTTTCAAAATTCGGACACGCCGTTGTTAAGTTATTGCACCTAAAAATGTAAGGTTTTAAGAAATACCATTTTTTAAGATACCTTGTTTATACACGAATCCTGCCTGTATCTTTCGTGAACTTATAGGAGAAATCCTACTGAATACAATAGATCACATGAGAATTCCCAAGCAGCATTATAGTGGATGTAACTTATACTGCAATTTCGACTCGGTGGTTATCACGTAATCACCACTAAATCTACCACTATACAGAAAGAATAACTAAAATTTTATATGTGTATGGTTGTAGTCACGTAATTCCCATCTATGGTAGCCACTCCACAGTTCTATAACTTATTAGTGTCATTTGAGGTGTCTGAAACATTATGGCCACTGAGCAAATCACTTTAAAGGTTTTCAAACTTAAAAGTGGAAAATAACCGTTGCGGTAACCATCCTGTGCCACTTCAATATCTCTTAGAAGTCACAGTCACTTTCAAGAGAGTATGATAGTTTCGGTGACGTTTTGGTGACTTCCATGAAACCTTCAATGTGGCAGGTACTTGATTGTGATATGTGGTGATGGTTGCCACTTTCTTGCTATCTCCATAAGTGATTACAATAACCTTCGAAATTCACCATTCCGCGCGATGACGAAAACTAACCTAACTTTTCTCAAATTATTTTATTGTGGCTTACAAAAAGTTCGTTTCATCTGTTACGTGAAATATGAATGATATTCATCCAATATGAAATGGGTTATGCGTTTTCAATAGACAATTTTCCTTAATCTTGAAGTGACCGTGGATTGGTCAGCGCGATGACGAAGACTAACCTAAGTTTTCTCAAATTATTTTATTGTGGCTTACAAAAGGTTCGTTTTACCTATTACGTGAAAGATATTCATTCAAAATAAAATGGGTTATGCGTTTTCAATAGAATTTTTTCTTGATTTTGTATAAAAAGGTTAATTTAAATAGATCGGATCTCTGACTTGTGCTCCTACTTAATATTTATACTTCAATTGTTAATTCTGTTTGCATAAATGCCATCTTTTCCATTACTTGTTAATTGATAATTGTTGATTGGAGCTGCATAAATCCACTATACTTGCTACATGTTCATTTTCAACAATTAATGAACATGTACCCACTATTTCGAGGTTTAAACTTTGAAGTGGCAGGTATAATAGCCCGACGTGTTCGCCCCTTTCAAGGGTATAAGACCTATTGTAATTTTTAGGTTATATCTTTGAAGTGGTGAGTCATGGGCCTGCGACGTAAATGCCACTTTCGAGTGGTGAAAAAGTTAATAATTTAGTTCCAATGGGCACTTTATGATAGGAGGACCTTTAGAGTGATATATTTACACTTTCTGCCACTTTAAAGTTATATTCTCCAAAAGCCGCCATATTTACAGGAATATGCTGGGTCGCCATTATTCAATAAAGATTTATTTGTCATCAGCACTGCATCAAACGTAGTAATTTGTTACGTAAATATTTGTTTCAACTAACCAAGATTGATAAAACAATGTTTGAGAGATTTAAGTACATAATTTCAGAGGCGTGTTATTTCCAAAATTTATAATGTTTTCCTTAAATAAAGTGCATTCAGATGGCGTGTGCTCACAATCAAGCTACAACACCCATATTTCACAAAAAACTTTCAATCGTTTTAATTTGATCCCGATCAGAAGTATCCAAATTCAATATAAATATATAAAGTTGATCGAGTGTTAGAAATGAATCAGGAAAAATGGAAGAGTGAGGAACATTTATCACAAAAATATGTTGTTGAACAGAGATCGAGCTACATATTATTTACACAAACGCAGTCAGTTGTTTAACGTGTCTAGTGTCGGCCACTACATATCCACGTTTCTGCCAGGTGACCACAACGTGGTTGGAATGTGGCTATCTGAGATTTAGGAATGTAGATCGGAACGTAGCAGCCACCAAAAAAGTGTTCCCCATTTTGGTAGCCGCCGCGTGATAGAACCGTGTATATTACGTGGCAGTGGTTGTGGCCAAACACTTCAAAGTTTTCCAGAATCGTGGCCGCTACGTTCCGTCCACTTAAAATGCTACTTGGGTTAGTCAAATTATAATGACTGTTTAAAATAATGGTTGCAGTTTTGTATTTTTTTAAGCAATTCAGGGACTTGTAAAAGCATTTTGAACAGTTCACTCTCAAAATAGGCTGCAGGTAGTCGAATCTTCATTTTCAAATCATTCAAATCAGAAGGGGGATTAGTGTGATTAGTATCTTATCGATAACTCCATTGAAAAAAATGGAATAGTTACTGGCTGTCATTACATTTATTTAGGCGTGGTCGTTTCTCAATTTCGTTCGTTCTTGTCACTCATTAATGATCGCGTATGTCTAAAATTAATAATAAAAAAGGTATAACAGCCAGAAACTATCAACAACCTGGAAATTACTCTTGGTCCACTGAGAGGTGAAACAAAGGAGCAATTACTCTCTCAATATGGACATCCCTCCTGCGGAAAATCTATTCCCATCCGGCCTTCAAGCGGCGTAGACAGGGGAGTGTATCGAGGGTATGCAGATAGTCTTGCTCTAAGCAATACTGCATCCCGTATTAATTTTGCTTGCACGTCTATGACGTCGGGACAATCACAATATAGAATGTATCATTCACAGAGTGTTCTGGGTAGGCCTTGTTACTGATTCCATACGCCACCTAGAAGCAGCACTGTTAATTTGAACGCAACATCGAATCGTTGAAGGACATCCTCAGCCCGGCTACAAGATTTGTAATTTAAATTCTCACTATTTAAATTAAAAATATCTGCCCTGGCTGAGAATCGAACTCGGGACCTCTCAGTCTCGAGTCGGACGCTAAACCACTGCGCCATCCCCTCCAAAAGGAGCAATCAAAATGGAGATGGAAATCAACGTCAAATTCATTTCCTAAGCATTCTTGTGAAAAATGCAAAATAATGGTAATAACTTCAACACGCATCGATTATCAAATAATCGACTTGTAATTTTCAAGTCCAAATATCTAGAAAACGGTTGCTTATAGCGACTTGTAACAAAGGGTAGCTTTTTTACGTAGTTATTAATAGAGGAATTGATTTTTTTACTGAAAAATTTGCTAGAAGTACGCTCAAAAAAGTTATAAATCTTCAAAAAAGAAAAAGACGTGTAGGTGGCGCTCCCTACGAGTAAGAGCAATAATAACATCAGGTTCGAATTCGACACCCCAAAAACCGCTTTCTCTTCGCGTATTGTGTGGTATTGGTCCCAAAAGGTCAGATTTCACAAAATCACATTTGCCATCTTCAGGGGATATCTTGTTGATTCGTACTCGGTTGATCTCTTCGTAGTGTACTACTCAATTTAAAGTGGTGGATAGTCACACCTTCTCGCTTCAGAATAGCCGAAAGATCTCGTTCATGGATCCGTTGTTGCCGTATCTCTATTCTGATTGGATCGGTGTATTGTGCTCCGCTGTTTCACCTATCGGTGGGCCAAGATATATTTCCTCACTTTGAACAATTTTTTTGAGTTATACCTACTATTCTTTTGAATTGATACATCAAGTTATGTAACCTTGTTCTTATCCCTTTGTTTCTGAATGCATCTACTTTTATCGAATATATTTCGCTTCATATTCAAAATGCTTTTTCAGTAAGCCCCTAAATTCCATAAAAAACGCAACCATTATTTTCAACAGCCAGTTAATTTAAAATTAGTAAGATTTATCCTATAATTTCATGAAATATACTGACAGGATTCGTGTATAAGGTATCTTAAAAAATAATATTTCTTAAAATCTTACATTTCCAGGAAAAGTGCGAAACCGAATTTTGAAAACTATATACGAAATTATATCAGAATTCAACGTAGAATCTGAAAATATAATGATATGCAGAATGTTCAATTGAAAAAAAAGTATGTTGATCTGTGAATGTCTGAAAGTTATATATAATGTTGACTCTTTGAACTTTCGTGAGAAACATCTTTGTCAACAATATCCGACAAGCCAGATTTCTCATATAAAATAAGAAAATACATATTTTTTTATGGACACGGCAGAGACTTGACGAAAATCCGTTAAATAAAGTAAGTAATACTTCTGTATATATTTTTTGAATTGACGTGGCAGATACTTGATCAAATTCATTTTCAGTAAAGAAAAGACACTTCATTAAAATATTTTCAATAAATTGGATTTACAAAATAACGACACGTGTTTCACTATAGAATAGGGTGGAGATAATACTAAAACTAACCCAATAATCACGATGTTCTTTATTTTATTTTTCATGTTTCATGTCAAATGAGCAGGTAGTAATAGGTATAAAAATATAATTAAGGATATCAAGGATATTCAAAAACGTGATTAAATAGAACAGGGATCAAGTTAAATGGGGATTATATCTATTACTTGTTTAATATTCAAAAAACAAATTCAACAAGGAGAATTATTTAAATTATTCTGGCCACTAAGCAAAAAGTGAATTTTTTTTTATTTATTGATTTCCAAACATTCTAGAAGGTTGAATTTACATTATTTCTTTTCTACATGTAATATTCAAACTCGTTAACAAAACAACGTTTTTCAGTCAAGAGGTGAGAAGCGAATGTTGAATTTTTTTCACCATTTACGAAATAGTTCCTATGTTCTGATAATCGTTTTTAAATGTTCTGCCTGTTTGGCCTATGTAAAAACTTCCACAAGAGCCACCCACCAGTTGATTTACTTTTTAGATTTCGCGATTTTATCTTTATTGTTCTCAATAAATTTGTACGAATTATTATCTATTTTGTATGCAATATTGATGTTGTTCTTACGTAAGAAAATATATATTTTTCCATAGGTTGGCAGAAAATGGGATACCTTCAATATCTTTAATTACATTTTTGTACTGCCTGCACTGCTTATTCAACATGATAAATCTTGATTTTTGAGTTCATTATGAGGAGAAGAACAAAACAAACTTATAGGCATTCTCTTAATGAATAGCGATTTATTCTGAATAATTCTTCATGTTTCAACTCACCTACAGCAGAATATACCACAATTTGCTGAAGCACCTCCATTGCAGTGCAAAACCAAAAGACGAAATTGGCGAAAATCCAGGTTCTTTCCTAGAAAATATGCCTACCTCCACCAAGCCTCAGTAATAATACTGTAATTATACACAAAATGATAATATGTAGTACAGCTATTATTAATATCTTTTAATTGTTTACATATATGATGGAAACACATATGCTCATTAAATACGCTTAATTATTAAAGTTTGTTTTTATCGAAAATTCGAGAATTATGACATGGAATTATTAGGGATATTTAGAGATCACAATAAATTAACTATATTGAATGAATCAATTCCTTCGTATTTGTGCACCTACTTCCGGTTTTCCCTTACCCATAAAGTGTTGCGCTTCCAAAAATAATTGCACATTCGTTTCCTTTTCCAGGAATGAAACTGATAACATATCAATTTTTTCTTTTATTATTTTTATACGATTCATCGCGACAGCGAAATGTAATAGTGGAAAGTTTCGACTTCGATATGAATTTCTCTGAACCACCGAGAGCGTCCAAATTGGGAAAAAATAAACATGAAAAGGAAAGCTAAGAAATATCAGTGAAAACTCTTCGAAAACAAGTTTTTATCAAATGCAGAAATGAAAAGAAATTATCTTTTTTTTATTGCTTTATTTAACGTCGGCCTATTTCTGCGACCAGGGCTAAACACCGACGCCGGTGAGCACACTCCCCCAACCGGAAATTTTGCCGAATCCTCTGTTGTTTTCAGAGGTAGGGTTCTTTAACGAGCTCAACATCTATGAACTCGGACCGCCATCCTAACTTCCACTCCGAAGGACGGCATATCTATCGTCTTATCTCGTGCTCATTGATAAGACGCCTGCAGCTGCGAATATGCTACTACGCTACAGTTGTTAGGGCATTTTAACGCGCACCTTCCTTGTCAGGTGGTCACCCATACAAGTACTAAACACGCCCGATGTTGCTTGGCTCAGAAATCGATAAGAGTCTCGTCAACCTGACCAGTCCCGGAGTAAACTCGAATTATACAGAGTGTTTTCAAAGTTGAGGTTTTTTTATGTATGTAGAACTTGTAAAAATACAGGCTTTACTAAAAATCATCTATATAAAAAGGTAATTATCCGATAGCTGGAATCGCGATTTGAGACATGCCGTTAGGGATTACCTACGTATTCAAAACGCGGCGCTGTCAAATACTTTCGGAGGAACGACCCTTTAAGAGTAAAAAAAAATATTTTTTCAGTGCCATTTTCGGCATCTGGAAATACTCAGCATTTGTCTTTGTCCTTCTTTCAACCAAAACTTCTGACACACCCTTAATTACATGTTTTTATCAATTTCTTAACTATCGTTTCCCAAAATATCCACCCTTCTTCATAATGTAAACAGATCACATACCTCCTACTCACAACCATCAAACAGAGAGTGTTTTTTTAACGATGGTGATAGCCTTACCTCGGACGGTCGAAAGTCAAACGTTGAAATAGTTGCGAATTCCTGATAACTCGAGACTGAAATTGTCGTTTTGTTGATTCATTCTGGCCTCTTTGAATATCAGCGAATGTGAAGTCTGTGAATTTCCATGTGGAAAATATTGCGTTCATTTTTTCTCAGTTCAGTTCGATATTTCAAACAAATTCAGCGGTTCACTTGCGTCTAGCGACTGACTGTCACTATTGTGTTCAAATAATAAAAACAAACCCAGTCAGATCATTTGAATTCTGTTTTCAATCCACCTATATTGAACAAGGACCGTCTACATTCCTCCACCTGTGGAAAATATGAACAAAATTCAATGTACTCCTATTATATACCATAAGACCTGAACAAAATGAGAAATCTAACTAGTAAAGCACCTGGTTTCGTCATGATACCTACTTGTCTGCTGAAAAACTGTACCTCTGCATTTATGAAGCCACTTAACATGTTATTCAATATGTATCTGGGTGAAGGCTACTTTCATCTGATTTGGAAAATTGCTTTGATTGTTCCAATATATAAAAGAATCCTTGATCTTATATGACTTAAGATATTATAAATTATCTCCACAAGTATGAAGACACTGAGATTGTTGAGAAAAATGCCTTTTTTAGTAATTTTTCATTTTGAATGTAATTTAAATGTCACAATAAACATATTTATTTTGGATTTTCCAGTACTTTTTAGCCCTCGGCAAGTTTCTCATATATATTACAAAAATTACAGAAACAGAGATATTATTTGAAAATTTTAGAAAATTCCACTACGGTCCTGACCAGCCCTTCTTTTGAATGCGTCAAATCACTGGGCTTATGTTGAGAGGGCAGCGTTTTCAGTTGACCTGTTTTTTTTTTCAGTTGTTGATTTTGGATCGTACCTGTTTTAAACAATGGCGCACGTTTACGAAAACAATGAACTTGTAGATGTGTTTACAATTATCGGGTATGCTGGAATAGGAAAAGGAGTGCAGTAACACGAGTGACACTACGATATATTTCAGTAGCGTAGAGGGAATGGTGATCCTTGACAAATTTCGAATATTGAAATCCTTCAACTTATCAGCTAAGTTCTCAATTCCCCATTTTGCTAAGTTATCGTAAATTCGTAATCTGTTATCCGAAACTCGACCGGCAACGCTACTTTGAAGTATATTGTCACGTGAACTATGCTCACCTTACACGTTAATCAGATAGGTTGAGGTAAACTGAGTAAAGTTTTTTTTTGTTCATAACAAAAACATAAATAACCAGTAATTTTTATTGAAAAAACTATGGAAGCTAATATAGCCTTTAAGTTTTTATTACATGGAAATATTTCAGAGAAAAGTGGACCAGTAGACAACATTGAGAATGAAAAATGAAAACGGAAAGAAAAACCTCGAAAACTGATAAATAATTTATAGTTTTTTTTTCCATCACTTTCGAGTTTTTTGGCAGTCAAAAGGAGGCGTTCCTACCCTAAAACATAAAATGAACTGATAACTCAGAATATGTAACATATAAGATTTGAAATCTGAACTCATAACATGAAAAACCTGAAAGATACATTTTGGTTAGGAATTTGGGCATTCGTGGACTCCGTATTTTCCGGTGAGCTACGACAATGACATCTATCTTGGAACATGTTTGCAAACCCATTCCAGTAATAATTAAATCCATTTAATCCAGTCCATGTCTTCTGTACAACAAACACCTTAGGCGATAAAAGCTGTATTAAAACCTTTCCACCATATTCAATCGTCCAAATCTATGATAATCCAATTGCCATGGTTCACTCAACACAAAAATGTATACCGAAGCGCCCCCTGATGAGCTAGTTTCTGAAACCCCTTAAACCCAAACACATTCTCCAACACATCGAATCGAACACACTCAAACATATTCAGATAGACTCGAAAAAACACTCGTACATATTCAGACAGTTGAACCTTAAGCAAGAAGAACTCATCCACATAATATAAACACGCACACAGACACATTCTCCAACACATCAGAATCGAACACACTCAAACATATTCAGATAGACTCGAACACATGCTACTTGAAAACACTAATGTATATTCTGGTAGACTCAAGACACACTCAACACACTCAAATACGGTCAAATAGATTCGAATACACTCAGACACGTTCTGGTAGACTCAAGCACATTCAGACAGACTCAAACGCACTGAGACACATTTAGACAGACAAGAACACGCTCAAACACATTGCAGACAGACTGGACTCGAACACACCCAGAAACATTTGTTTAAATGACCTTTTTAACTCAGAAGAAAATTATACATAGAGTTCCGCAAGTGTACCTTGAACAAAATTATTATCATTAGAGATAAAACATGTTGTGTTAATTTGTTTAGTCTTGTCCAAGTTTCATAGTAGGGAAGAAATTTCACAATTTATTGAACACTAGAAGATGTATATGCTCCGTACTCATGAGGTAGCAGTCGCAAAAAGTCATTTATGTATAAACAAAACAGGAGAAAAATAATGGCGAGTCACATATCCATATGGAAACTATTAATTTATTGAATAATATATCGACGTATATTGAATTATATATGCAGTTCTACTTCGCAGATGTAACTTGTGACCAAGAAAAATAATATAAATCAATTCGTGTATTAAAGTAAAGCAAATTCTCAATATTTTCCCTTCATCAGTACAATATAGGACTATCCAGACAATAACTGTTGTCTCCAAACCAGGATGCTATAATCAACTTTCCCTCTACTTCTTAGACGATGAGATACTGAAGACAGATTGGAAATAACTATTCCCCAAGAAATATAAACTCTAATCATACTACCAATCACCACACAGACTCACTGTCCTGAAGAATCAGTTATAGAGTCAAATAGAAATATGTGAAATGCGTTAAGCAAACCAAATGATAGGAAATGTTAGTAGGACATTGAATTAGGACACTTTCCATTATTTGAGTTCACTTCACACTAAGTATCACAAATTTCCATTTGATTAATAAGAAGAAGCCCCCGAATGAAACCTCAGAAAAATCCAGCTTCAACGAACTTCAAATTTGATATCTTGCTGGGCCATCAGATTTTTGTAATGAGTGGGGGTTTTAAATGATTTTATGGGAACTAGTAGGAGATTTAAGCCGGTTCTGGCTCTCCCCCCACCACTATGACGTCACGTGTGACCTTGAATAGTTGCAGGTGT